>JALIGW010000008.1:24542500-25085000 GCA_023053685.1 Diadophis punctatus similis
GAGGTCGCAAAGGCACAATCTGTTCTAACGCCCCTGATGCTGCGGTGTTCCAAGCAGCCACCAGGGACTCAGATGAATTGTGTACCAGGGTTTCAGGTATTTCCCCAAGTTCCCTCTGGAATCCTTCCGGCTCCATTAGGCGCCTGGGGTGAAACCACCTAGTTGGTCCCGCCTCCCTGAGGAGGAGGAGTGGGGCTGTGAAATCCAACCTCAATAGGAAATGATCTGACCACGACAACGGGGTGTGACTATATCCCCTAAATTCAGATCATCTCTCCACTGCCCCGAGAGAAACACTAGGTCAAGCGTGTGGCTCCCTCATGAGTCGGACCCTGGATTACTTTGGTCAGTTCCATGGTTGTCATGTAATCCATGAACTCCTGAGCTGCACCAGAGGTTTTGCCCACCGAAGGCAGGTTAAAGTCCCCCAGTACCATATGCCTGGGGAACTCCACCATCAGGCTAGCTATCACCTCAAGCAGCTCAGGCAGGGCCTTAGTAACATAGCTGGGAGGCAGGTACGCTAATAAAAGGCCCACCTGCACCCCTAAGTCCAACTTCAGAAGGAGCGTCTCACATCCGACAATCTCCGGAGGGATCCTACGAGGATGCAGATTCCAGTGTGTTATAATAGCCACTCCTCCTCCCCTTCCCTGGGGTCGTGAATGATGCAGCACTGAGAACCCGTCTGGGCATATCTCGGAGAGGGCTACTGCCCCCTCCTGGCCCAGCCAGGTCTCAGTTATACATACCAGGTCTGCCCCCTCTTCAGTGATTAAATCACATATCAAGGGGGCTTTGTTGACAATTGACCTGGCATTCAACAGCATCATCCTGAGCCCCAGGCCCTGAAAACCCTGGTTGCCAGGTACTCGGGTTGAGCAAGATGGAACCACATTGGAGGGGCCGGAACAAGGGATCGCTTGTAGACAGTGAGGTCTTATTCCACGAGAGCAGCCTGCCCCTCTACTCCTGCCATATCTACCTCTCCCCATCATGACCAGAATATTCCGGTTCTCCACCCCCCAAAGATACTCCTCCCCTCCCCGCTGGTCCACCTCCCTTCCTGCAGGCCATCTATATCATTCGCACTGAGCCGGGTAAAAGAACCGGACACCACTCCGCTTCTGTTTGCACACTCAGCGAAGGGGGTCCAGGCCTCGGTTCCCGACTCACTCATACGATCTCATCCATCTCACCACTCAAATTAGTAGACCAGCGAAATGCAGTAGACATCATATACCTTGACTTCAGCAAAGCATTTGACAAAGTAGACCACAACCTACTTCTTCATAAGCTAGAAAAAAGCGGGATAGACAGCTACACAACCAGATGGATTAACAACTGGCTGACCAACCGTACCCAACGAGTAGTCCTCAATGGCTCTAAGTCCACATGGAGAGAAGTAAGCAGTGGCATACCACAAGGTTCCGTCCTAGGCCCAGTACTCTTTAATATCTTCATAAATGACCTAGATGAGGGAATAGCAGGAAAACTAACCAAATTTGCAGACGATACCAAGCTGGCAGGAGTAGCAAACACCCCACAGGACAGACTCAAAATCCAGAGGGACCTCGACAGACTCGAACACTGGGCCCAAACCAATAAAATGAAATTTAACACGGAGAAAAGTAAAATTCTACACCTAGGTAAGAAGAATCAAAAATACACATACAAACTGGGCGAAACCACACTCAATAGCAGTGATTGCAAGAGGGATCTCGGAGTCCTGGTAGACAGCCAACTAAATATGAGCCAGCAGTGTGCAGCAGCAGCCAAAAAGGCCAACACAGTCCTGAGCTGCATAAATAGAGGGATACAATCAAGGACCAGAGAGGTACTAGTACCACTCTATAAAGCCTTGGTCAGACCACACCTAGAGTACTGCATCCAGTTTTGGTCACCACACCACAAAAAAGACATTGAAACCCTAGAGAAAGTGCAGAAAAGAGCAACCAGGATGATAAAGGGTTTGGAAAATAAAACATACAAAGAGCAGTTGCAGGAACTGAGTTTGGCCAGTCTGGTGAAGAGAAGGACCAGGGGTGACATGATAGCAGTGTTCCAATACTTGAGGGGATGCCACAGAGAGGAGGGGAGCAGGCTGTTCTCTATAGCACCAGAAAGCCAAACAAGGAATAATGGATGGAAGCTGACCAAGGAGAGATTCAACCTGGAAGTGAGGAGAAACTTTCTGACGGTGAGAGCGATCAACCAGTGGAACAGCTTGCCAGCGGAGGTTGTGAGAGCCCCAACACTTGCGACCTTCAAGAGGAGACTGGACTGCCATTTGTCTCAAATGGTGTAGGAACTCCTGCTTGAGCAGGGGGTTGGACTAGATGACCTACAAGGTCCCTTCCAACTCTAATAATAAATCTAAATCCAAGTTACGACATTCTACACATATTATATTCCCAATCATATCAAATCCCTTTCATAACTTACACACACCACTTCCGGGGTATAATTAAAAATAGTTAATAAGCAGTAATCATTCATAATTACACATACCCATTCCCCCCCAGAATAGAATATCACAGTAAAAGAGCTAAAATGGATGCTGTAAACATAGGTGTACATACAAAACATATAATACAGCCTCCAGCCCAGCCAAGGTAAGTTCTTAATCTTGGCATCTGCGCCAAGGCCTAAGGTAGATCCTGATGGTTCCACGATCTCTCAATAATAGTCTACCATTCTCCCCCCCAATGTTGGTAATAATAGAGCTCTTCTCAGAAATGGCACCGGCATATAAAATTGACTTTGTAAACTGACCCAGTAATATCCCAAGTAGAGCCAAAGTATCTGGATAAGTTATTTTATTTTCCCCATTGTTCGTCACGTAAATAGTTCCCCCGCTGAAGTTGTTGTCTGGCTGATGTAATCGAGATCTCATACGCAGAGCCTGACGAAAAGACAGGGCCGCGTCAGCCCAAGAAGGCCTCGAGGCCACATTTGTGATGTTAATGGCCGTTAAGTTCAGCAGAGGGTATTGCTGTGTCCTCACATGAGGGAAAAAGCAGCCCGATAAGGTCTTATCTGTCTGGCAAAAAGTCGAGGCCGCGCTAGCCAAAAACGGCCCCGTGGTCCCACCGGCGGTGATAACGGCCATTAAATTAACCAGAAGATGTCACTGTGACCTCATGCAGTGTGACAGAGAGCACGCTGGGGCTGCCGCAGTCACCAAAGGCCTCGCAGTTCCACCGGTGGCGGTGACGAGAATGGCGTTACACATGAGGTGCCGCTGTGATCGAAAATGGAGGAATATCACCAAAGTTACTCATACAAAGACCCCTTGCAGCCGCAAAGCTTGTAAAAACATCCAGCAGCAGCCTCCATCATAATTAGTGTGGAATAGGTCATGTCTAGGGCAGAGGGGGGTCGCTGGGGGTCCAAATCGAAGTAGGGTCCGAGAGAGTAGCTGCAGATATAATCATCTTCGAAGTAACTGGTGTTCGTTACAATAGCAATTATCACCCGAATTGCCGGCGTTCTTCAGTGGCCGGAAAACAAGCAGCAAACAAACCATGCAGAGAGCGCTGAAGGAAACCCCCATCGAATCAAGGCAGGCATCCACAAACAACCGGCATCTCCTCATTCCAGACCGGCTCCGCACCCAGCAGATCGCTCACTTCCCACTGCGCCGTCCAACACTCAACAGTTTTCTCGGTGCAGTTCTTTCTTTGCTTTCTTTATTTTTTATATTTTTTAGTCTGGCGAGCCCTACGGCACCGAAACTGCCATCATGGCGCTTCCCGAGCCTGGAGCTTCCAGGAGTTCACAGTCCTCGCCTGGGGTCATACTTTCCATCCGAAGCCTCTGGGAAGTATCTTCAGATCTTCTTTTATCGTCCGAACACCGAGAGAGTGAAATAGCTCGGGTCGGACCCCTAGAATTCCTAAGGTTCGGGTTCGGGGGGACGGAGGTCTGTCTTTCTCCAGCCATCCGCTGTAGCTCCACTCCAGACACTTGGCAGAATTCTGAATTGTGGGGTCCTTTGGATGCATTGTAGAACTCTTTGGAATAAAGCTGGATTGCCTCCAAATACGCAACTGGAACTTTCACAGAATTTTACAAGTGGTCTGGTATTTCAGAGAGCTATTGAAAAACAGACATTAATTAGGCCAGAATTTGTATTTTTCCTGTGGCTATATAGGGACAATGTGAGGGAGGAGGGTTGATTTCACTTTCTATTTTAATTATGGGAAATAATTTACCAGGTGTTCCAGAACACTGAGTATTACATTATATATTACCTTAAAAGAGCTGGTTTTGATTGTGGTGGTGGGGAAAAGATATTTGTGTTAATTATATATAACACTTCTAATTTCTTACCCTTTTATACACTGATCATTTTTTCTTTTTGAAATTCAGTTGATTCAGATGCTGCAGATGTAAAATGTTATATCATTGGGATCAATTGAGACTGCTTGTACTTAGTTCATACCTGTTGATAGGGTATAAGATATAACAGATTAACAAAGTTGGAAGGGACTTAGAGTCTTCTAGTCCAACCCCCTACTGAAGCAGGAGACCATATACCAGTGATGGCGAACCTATGGCACGCGTACCACAGGTGGCAAGCGAAGCCATATCTGAGGGCACGCGAGGCATTGCCCTATGTCAGCTTCAGCATGCATTCGCAAGCTGGCTAGCTGATTTTCAGCTTCTTTTCGGCCATTTTCGCTCTCCCCAGGGTTCAGGAAAGCCTTTGAACCCTGGGGAGAGCGAAAAACAGCCCAACGGGCCTACCAGAAGTCCAGAGGCTTCAGTGAGGCCTGTGCGCATGCACAGGGGGGGCAGCATGGGGTGGTTGTACGCATGCGCGGGGGGCAGCACGGGGGTTGTGCACATGTGTGGGTGGGAGGGCATTGCACTATGGGTATGGGCTCACGCGCGTGCGCTATCACGCACACGTGCACCCTTTTGGCACCCGAGCCAAAAAAGGTTCGCCATCACTGCCATATACTATTTCAGACAAATGACTGTCTAGTCTCTTTTTAAAAGCCTTCATGATAAAGCACCCACAATTTCTGAATGGAAGCTATTCCATTGGTTGATTTCTCTAACCGTTAGGAATTTTCTCCTTAATTCTAGGTTGCTTCCCTTCTTGGTTAGTTTCCATCCATTGTTTCTTGTCTTGTCTTTTGGTGCTTTGGAAAATACAGTAAGTTGACCCCCTCTTCTTTTGTGGCAGCCCCTCAAATATTAGAACACTGCCATCATGTGGTCCTTAGTCCTTTTCACTAAACTAGGCATACCCAATTTCTGCAACCATTCTTCATATGTTTTAGTCTCCAGCCTCCTAATCATCTTCGTTGCTCTCTTTCCAGAGTCTCAACATATTTTTTATAATATGGTGACCAAAACTGGATGCAGTATTCCAAGTGCGATCTTACCAAGGCCTTATAAAGCGGTATTAACATTTCACATGATCTTGTTTCTATCCCTCTGTTAATGCAACCTAGGATTGCATTGGCTTTTTTGGCAACTGCAACACAATGTTGACTCATATTTAAATGATTGTCCACTAGGACTCCAATATTCCTCTTGCAGGTTTACTACTGAGCCATGTTTCACCTAATCTACCTATACATTTGGTTTTTCTTGTCTAAGTGTAAAACTTTATTTTTCTTTACATTGAATTTCATTTTGTTAGGGCCAAGTGATCAAGTTTATCGAGATCCATCTGGATTGTGAGCCTATGTTGCAATATTGTTTATATGTATAATATGTCCTTGTACAAAATGCATTGTAATTGCCCTTTTTGATTCACATGTGAAAAAAGATGCATTAGCTTGTTTGCTGTAAGCTAACACACTGTTTTAGGGTCAGGGAGAGATACGTGACATTCCTCAAGACCTCACATCCTGACCTTTGTCAATGTGCAAAGAGGCCAGCACAGCCCTCTCCGTATCTGGAAATTATCAGCTCCAATGGACATTGGAATGCGAGCTGTGCCTAGGAGATACCAGTTAATGAGCATCTATCAATCACCCCCCCTCAGTACCTGTCTCCCACTCATACCCCCCTGTAAAGGGGTTGAGTTTGCCATGCTGTAACTTTATTATTGGGTAAAGTTTACCATGTGTGTTTTGATGTAACCATGTCCACCCCTCCTTTGTTTGAACCTAATAAAAGAACCGACCCAAGTATCACTTGGGGCCGTTCATCCCGAAGGAAAAACTGTCCGGTGTCTTTCCTTCTATTTGGTTACATGGGCGGCCCACCAGAAGTGCAATGTTGCATCGAAGTGCAAACGTTGCATCTGGTGCCCCGTGTGAGGCTGATCAAGCACATGGCTTCATCTGTCTCATCGCTTGGCATTTCCACACTCACCGGCGAAGGAACGCCTCTTGCATACCAGGACCGGCCGTCGTGGACGGAGCACCCTCCCAGATTCGTGAGTATGGAAACAGAATTCCCTATGCATCAGGTAGAAAACCTCCACAAACTTAGGGAATTGTCCAAGTCCTCTATTAAAAATAATGGTAGAAATCTTCCCATCCCAACCAAATCTGATTTAACATCCCTTCTGAAATTTACTTATCTAAATTGTCAGGCTCACCCAGAGAAGGGATCAATTAGCATTTCCACATGGAAAAAATTGGGAAAGTATTTTTGTGAGGCTTCTCCAAAAGTTCTTTCTACTTGGCGGATTGTCATGGAATGTTTGAGAGTACATGAGAATGCTTTGAAGGGGGAACCGGACCCCCCCCCCCTGCCTTATCTATTTGGTGACAAATTATCCTCAACAAAAGAGACGTTGCTTTCTGTCTCTTGAAGCTTCGTCTCCTAGCGAGGAAACAACTAATTTACATTATAACTAAAGTTAAACATCCCAGTGATTTGATCTCCTCCCTCAGGAAGCTGATTTTTACTTTTTACTTTAAGTAATTTTACTTCTCTTTGCAGATTTTAATGTTTTGTGAATTTTTTCCATGAAATTGTGTTCCTTTGTTTTTCCTCATAAATGTTTTCATGGATATTTTCAAAAATGCAAGGTTTAATTGTTTTTGCCAACAGCTCAAACTCCTAGGGGAAGCATTGGCTGTGTTGTCCTTGCAACAAATTGAGTTTTGTCTTTTCAAATAGCCATAGAATAACAGAGTTGGAAGGAACCTTAAAGGTTTTCTAGTCCAACCCCCTGTGCCTACACAGGAAATCTTAAATTGCTTCAGGCAAATGGAAATCCATTCAGACAAAAGGTTGTCTTCTTAAAAAAAATTTCAGTGTTGGAGCATTCACACCTTCTGAAGACAAACTTTTTTACTGATTGATTGTTTTAACTGTGAGGAAATTTTCTTTAGTTTTAAGTTGCTTCTCTCCTTGATTAGTTTCCACCCATTGCTTTTGTTCTCAGATGTTTTGGAGAATATTTTGATTAAAAAGCTTCAGATTTTGTAGGGAAATTTACTTTTAATCTTCCTAAAGATCTTTGTCTTACTTTAACTGTTTCTGCACCTTTGCAATTATTTCTGATTTTCATAATGTCTGTAAATTAGTTCATGATTCTCCATGGAAGTTTATTTGGCCTCTGGGATTAATGCTAATCTTATAGATGTTTACTAGGCTTTTCCATTCCTCTCGACTCAAGTTTCCGCATCTCTTGAACCTTACAATCTCTCCTTCATGCTAGGACTTTGCTTTTTTTCCAGCCCATATCAGAAGTCACCAACCTTTTCCTGGTGTCATCCAGGAGGGGAATCATTGGGCAGACGCTTTTGCAACTGCTGCCCTTCTCCCCCCCCCCTGATTTTTCTATTCTTTCCTTGTCACTCATTACTTCGTGGACTAGCCACTCTTATTTTCATCAAAAAAAAAAAGCGCTCATGAAACAATTTGGCATCACTGCAAATGAGGCCTCTGCCATTGTTCAGCAGTGCCCTACTTGTAGCCAACAGGCAAACTCTCTTCCCATGGGGGTTAACCCCAGGGGGACAGAGTGTTGCCAAATTTGGCAAATGGATGTTACTCAATATCCTCCGTTTGCTTCTTGGAAATATTTGCATGTTTCCATTGACACATACTTAGGCTATATTATGGCATCCCCCCAGAGGGGCGAAGCCACCAAACATGTTATCAATCATTGTATTCGGACTTTTGCATTGCTGGGACGCCCAAAAGAACTAAAAACTGACAATGGTCCTGCTTGCACTAGTGCAGCATTTGCTGCCTTTTGCAACCAATGGGACATTGTACATAAATTTGGCATACCTAACCTTAAAACACGCCCTGGACAGGTATATTGGCAAAAGGGGAAAAATGCCCCCTGGTCTCCCGGCATTGCAAAACACGCTTAATCTTTGCCTTTATACTCTGAACTTCTTGAATCTTACTGGCAGCCCACCATCCTCAGCTGCGACTCGCCATTTTGCAGCTGCTCCAGTTGCTTTACCTCGACCTCCTGTTTATTATCGCTGCCTTCTGGACCTGACTTGGTGAGGTCCTGCTGATCTTATTACCTGGGGAAGAGGATACGCGGCAATCCAACTTCCTGATCGAGTTCTCTGGGTTCCCGGAAGACACGTAAGACCTTTTCTTCCCAAATTACCACCACACACGCCCAGAGATGCCAAGCATCAATCAACTTCCGACTGAGGAAGAGCTCAAAGAGACTGTTTCCTGCCCTGACCTGGAGAACAGGGCAGGCCATCCTCCGCTGTGTGCACCATCAGAAGGATGTCCTTTATTTCGAAGAAACTCTCCAGATTATCCCCTGTCGTGTTGGCAGGAGTTCATGAAACCTGTAGATTGTAGAACTTTGTCCTATCATGATGTTATTTTCCTATTGTTTGGTATAATATTAATATTGTTTATCTTTTTAACACGCTGTGAAGCTTCCCCCATAGAAGATGGCCCACGTATTTTGCAAAGCCCCAAAAGGGCTGAGCAACATGAAAACACACCTTTGACACTTACATGCACAGACATAAGAGGCATTGCATATTTGCCATATTCACATTTGCTTAATATTGGGTCTCTTACACATAGGATAGGAAGGTCAGCTCCTTCCCATGATTTGCACACCCGTTTGACATACAACCTGTGGATGCGGTTAGCAGAACAGGTAAACGTTTCAAGTTTTTGTTTAAGTGAAACCCTGGATATGCATACATTGTTAGGGAGTTGTTTAATACCAGTTTGCATGCCTTTATCTGCCATATTAAATGACACCCAGCTGGCTATGTTTACAAAAGGGGAGAAAATTGATTATGGCAACTCCACATTGGGGCCCCATCACAAGGAAGCTCCCAGTCAATGCCATGTCTCTTACCACACCCTTTGTAGCCAGCGGACACAACGTTCCATGTGCACGCATTGAAAACTGTACTGCTTCTTTCACACAAAATTGTATGCGCATGGGAATTTTTCCTGGTAACTGTTCCACTTATGAGAACATTTCCTACAATTGGGCTCATGCTTTGCTTCCTGCTGGTTGGTTTTTCACATGTGGTCAAAAAACCTTCAACTAGTATACCTGCTAATTTGTCAGAAATATGTGTTGCTTCAACCTGTCAGACACCTCTCAGTTGGTCAAGCATCAGATCGCCTCCTTAAAGGAGCTGGCTTCTCAGATTCGCGAAGAAATATTACCAGCCTGGTGGGATGGTTTGTGGTCCTGGCTACCAGATAGCTCTTGGTTAAGGACCATTTTTTCATCCATCATGTGTATCATGGTCCTACTTATCTCACTGTGTTGTTTCATCCAGTGCATACCTTCTCTATTCCAGCTATGCAAAGCCTTTTTTCCCTCTGCTAGGAAGGACGTTCATGTCAGCGAAAGCAAGTGCCTTCTGGATGCAGAGGACAACAGTGATCGTATGGACTCTGGACAGTCACCTGTGAAGCATCCTTTTTGTATGGACAATGGAAAAAACTTTGTGCCTTGATATGTTTGTTTTCTACTTATGTTAGCTCTCTCCTCATTTAAAAAATAAAAATAGAGGAGATGTTGCAATATTGTTTTATATGTATAATATGTCCTTGTACAAAATGCATTGTAATTGCCCTTTTTGATTCACATGTGAAAAAAGATGCATTAGCTTGTTTGTTGTAAGCTAACACACTGTTTTAGGGTCAGGGAGAGATACGTGACATTCCTCAAGACCTCACATCCTGACCTTTGTCAATGTGCAAAGAGGCCAGCACAGCCCTCTCCGTATCTGGAAATTATCAGCTCCAATGGACATTGGAATGCGAGCTGTGCCTAGCAGATACCAGTTAATGAGCATCTATCAATCACCCCCCCTCAGTACCTGTCTCCCACTCATACCCCCCTGTAAAGGGGTTGAGTTTGCCATGCTGTAACTTTATTATTGGGTAAAGTTTACCATGTGTGTTTTGATGTGCTCATGTCCACCCCTCCTTTGTTTGAACCTAATAAAAGAACCGACCCAAGTATCACTTGGGGCCGTTCATCCCGAAGGAAAAACTGTCCGGTGTCTTTCCTTCTATTTGGTTACATGGGCGGCCCACCAGAAGTGCAACGTTGCATCGAAGTGCAAACGTTGCAAGCCTATCTTCTGGGATGTTGGCTATTCCTGCCAGCTTGGTGTTGTCTGCAAATTTGATAAGTTCACCTTCTATCCCCTCACCTAAATTGTTTATGAAGATATTGAAGAGTACTGGGTCTAAAACAGAACCTTGTGGTACCCCGGTGCTTACTTCCCTGTTGAGTCCAGTTTGTCAGCCAGTTACAAATCCATCTGGTGGTGATGCTGTCTAATCCACATTTTTCTAGCTTACCAAGAAGTAGGTTGTGATCTACTTTGTCAAATGCCTTACTGAAATCCAAGTTTACTGTGTCCACAGCATTTTACTGGTCTACTAACTTAGTCACTTTGTCAAAGAATGAAATAAGATTTGTTCGGCATGATCTGTTTTTAGCAAACCCATGTTGGCTTCTGGTTATAACTTTGCTTGCTTCATAGATCTGTTGCTTGACTATCCCAAAGGTGCTTTTTCAGGAGGCAACAGGACTTTCTTGTTTTTTCTTTTGAAGACATTTCACTTCCTATCCAAGAAGCTTCTTTAACTCTGACAGGATATGGGGAATGGAAGAATTTATATCCCTTGCAGACAGCTGGTACTTTGCATCCTTTTAGAGGGTCATTGAAGCACTTGGAAGTTTATCTGTGTCTTCAGGGTCACCGGAATAGTGCTCCTGGTTCCTGTGGTCTGCAATTTTTTCCCCTCTGGAAATCCATTCTTACTCCCACACCATTCAAAGGGTATTCATCCCAAATTGTATAGCTAAAAGTCTGTAGAGATTCCCAGTCATCCAGGTCAAAGTTGTCCCAAAGGTGCTTTTTCAGGAGGCAACTGGACTTTCTTTTTTCTTTTGAAGATGTTTCGCTTCTCATCCAAGAAGCTTCTTCAGCTCTGACAAGATAGTGGGGAATGGAAGGATTTATATTCCTTGCAGACAGCTGGTAATTTGCATCCTTTTAGAGGGTCATTGAAGCACATCTATGACCTGGATGACTGAGAATCTCTACAGACTTGATGCTTGATTATCTTTTTCAAGATCTTCCAGGTATTGATATCAAGCTGATTGGTCTGTAGTTGTACCATATGGTGGGTGTCCGTTGTTCTAGTATTAGTAGGTACAAATACCAGGAGTTGTAAGTTAAGTTGCATAAGGTTATCAGATGGTGAGCAAAAGCAGAACATGTCCTTTTTGTCCTCATGTCCTCCCTCCAACAGGCATAGCCTTAAAATCGAATATTGTCTAGTTTTTTGAGTACCTCATTTGTTTGGTTCCCCCCCAACACTTTTCACATTGTTCATCATTTAAACTTTAATGTATTCTCATCTTAATTAACTGCTTCTTTCTTTCACTCACAATGCCTAGATTTACTTTATTTGATTTTTTTCTTGATTGACAAAAGGAATGACATGCTTTATGTCATTGAAAAGAATAAGATTAGCCCTCCTCAGTGCATATTATGCTACTTAATGCTTAGTGATGATGCCATGTAATTTAATTTTTGAGCAATACCTTATAATAAACCACAGCAAACTGAAAAATAAGCCAATTGCATTTTCTGGTACACAATTTCAAAATCTGAAAGACATGAAGTTAGAACTATACTATTGGAACTTTTCATCAAATTTCAGCTAAAGTGGTAAAGTCTCTTATAAACTATTATTTCTTGTTGGTTAAAATCAATAAAACTGTCAGGTAGGAATTTTCCTACCAGAGGCGATTTTAGGATCTTGCTTCCTCGAAGTCATTCGTATTTAGAAAATAAAACCGAGATTCAAATCTAATTAACAAAATATTTATTTCAGTACAAAAGTAACAAAAATAAACCCTTAATAAGCTACATCTTCTCAGCTAATGAATTCACGTCTGCCTTCCAGCAGGCATCGAAGAAGAAGTGAAGTGGGAGTTGACAAAACCCCTGGAATGCACGCATGCATAGTAAAACATATCACATGTCTGCTTGATTAGAAATAAACCTTAGAAAACAGTAGAGGTACACAACTGGCAATTATTCACATCGTGACACCCCTTCTTTGTCAGTTGGGCTAATATAATATGTCACTCAACACACAGTAAATATCTGAGGTAATTATGCTGAGCAATAGGTAATGGTTTGTTGAGAATGTCAGCTATCTGATATCTTGTTGGCACATATTCTAACTTTATGAGACCTTGTCTTACTGACTCTCTAACATTCTTGTAACGAATGTCATGTGTCTGGACCTTGAACCTGTGAAGTGAGTCCTAGAAATGTAAACTACTGATTGATTATCTTCCATCACAGTGATCGGTTTTTTTGGCTTCGTCCAGATATCTGTAACTAAGGAATCGAACCAAGTTAGAAAGTTACATGCATCAGACACACATGCATACTCTGCTTCAGTTGATGAGCAGGAAATAAAACTTTGTTTTCTTACGTTCCAGTAAACTGGACATCCATTCAGGAACATTATGTAACCTGATGTGCTTTTTCTTGACTCCTTATCACTTGCCCAATCTGCATCTGCATAACAATAATGTCTGCAAAATCTTATGTTCTGGTTCTAGCTTCAATTTGAAGTGTTTTGTGTGTATCAAGTATCTCAATAACTTCTTAATACATGACCAGTGAAACTCTGTTGCTTTGCCTACATGTCTTGAAAGTAAATTAACACTAAGTGCAATGTCTGGTCTAGTCCATCTACTAATGTAAAGTAGTGAACCAATTACTGAATGATAAAGTGTTTGATCCTTGAACTCAGGACTGTACGCATCTTTCAAATTGTGAAAATCGGTTTGCATAGGTGTTTGTGTAGGTGTTGCATCTGTCATGTTGCAATGATACAAAAGTTGATCTATCTTAGTTTCTTGTGAGAGGCTAAACCCCTTCTGTGTCTTTTCAATGTGAACTCCTAAATATTCATTGATGTGTCCTAATGATTTCAATGTGAAGTATTGTTGCAAACGTTTAACAAAATTCTCACTCATGTGTTTGTTTGGACCAATGTAAACAATATCATCAACATAAACAAGAACAATTTCATAAATATTTCCATACCTTTTTGTGAACACGCATTCATCAGTGTCGGGCTTAATAAAGCCCATTAAATTTAGTTTGTCTTTTAGACATGTGTACCACATCAGACCTGATTGTTTCAGACCATAGAGACTTTTGTTTAGGAACCAAGTATCCCCTTCTCGGTCCCGGAATCCGGGGGCGGACCTGACGTAGATTTCTTCATCTAGATCAGCATGCAGATAAGCCATTTCAACATCAAATTGGAAAACTTCAAGTCCAAGGATAGAAGCAGTGGTTAGAGCAATTTTCACACTTTCAGTTCGCACTGTAGGTGAGTAAGTGTTTGTGTAATCTTCAGGATAGCTTTGTGCGAAACCCTGTGCGACAAGTCTTGCTTTGTATAATAATTCACCATCTGGCTTTTGTTTGATTTTGTAGACCCATCTTGTGCCAATGACTTTTTTGTGTGTTGGAGGTGTTGCAGATGTGTATACTTTGAGTTTCTGCAAACTATCCATCTGAACTCGCAAGGCTTCATACCATTTCTCTTGTTCATCTTCAGAAAGATATTTAATTTGTGAAAAGTTCTCCGGTGGGAGTGTAACATTACAGATCAATGGCGATGGTGTGTTTGTCAATTGCATTGTGTATCTCTTTGGTGGAATACCTTTTGTAGTTCTCTTGGAACATCTCGGGACGATTGTCCAGTTGTCTTCCTTGTTGTCCACATCTCCATCAGCGTCGCTAGCTTCAGCATCCACGGTGTGGTAGGATGGGATATCAGGTGATGAACATTGGTCATCTGGTTGCTCTGTATCAACAATTTCAGTTCTAGGGAAATAAACTCCAGGGTCATTAGAATGTATCCTGGACCAATCTGAATCTTCTTCAAAATTAGCTGAATTAGAAATTGTTATCATATTGTGGGAGTCAATGAATTTTCCCCATTTAGAATTGTCATCAACACCCATATATCTCAGTCTCTTTGCTATTGGGCCGCCTTTTCTTCTTTGGGCCAATGGAATGTTGATCATGACATATGAACCAAAAATGTGTAAGTGTCTAAGATCTGGCTGGCAGCCATATAACATGTAGAAGGGTGTTTGGTCAATGACACTGCTCCATGTACGATTGATAATGTAATTTGCATACTTAACTGCTTTGCCCCAAAATGAATGTTTGAGATTAGCATCTTCTAGGAGGCAGCACATCATGGTTTGGAGGACCCCTTGTCTTCTCTCTGCCACTCCGTTGTGGCTTGGCGTATAAGGGGCTGATTGGTGTAGGATACCATTTCGTCGCATCCAATCCTGGAAACGCTGAGACATGAACTCGGTACCACGATCACTCTGGATTCTCCGGATCCTCACTCCGTGTTGATTGTAGACTTGGACTGCAAAGTCTCTAAAGGTCTGAAAGGTCTCAGATTTTTCTTTCATAGGAAAGACATAACCATATCTAGAATGATTATCAACAATAGTTAAGAAATACTTTTTACCGCCAATAGTTGGGCGGTAAGGACCCACAATATCTGTATGAACCAAATCAAAAATGCGTGTTGACTTACATGTAGCATGTTTTGGAACGGCTGTTGCCCTTGATTTTGCCTTTTTGCAAACAGCACAATCCAAAAGTACCTTACATCCTTTGAAATTCAAACCTTGTGCGAAAAATGGCATCTTTTTAAGAACCTCAAAGCTCGGATGGCCCAATCTTCGATGCCATTTATGAATGCATCTGTAATGTAAAGGGGCTCCAGTGAGGGAAGTTGCAGAATTAACATTAACACAAGGAACCTTGGGTTTGATTACCTGTTGGTTTATGGCTTTAGGAGCCTTTGGAGTATTCACAGGATCTCTCTCTGGGGTATCTCTCTCTGGGCCTGTGATATTTTCTATTGAGATGTTTATAATTGCCCGAATTTGAGGTTCTGACTTTGGCCTCAAATAGTAGACCTGACCAATCACAATTGTGACAGCAATAATATGGCCATCCTTAAAAATATAACTGGCGTTACCTAAATGAAGGACATAAAAATGTAAAACAGCAGACAAATGATTCTGACTAAGCAAATTACAATTAGCTGTAGGAATATAATAAACATCAGGTACCAGGGTACCTAACTCTTCAATAAAAACAGTCCCTTTTACTTCAACTTTGAAGGGGTGGCCACCAAATGCGTACAGTTCACAATATTCTGGTTCAGGCTCATGTAGTTCTTTGAAAAGTTCTTTTCTATAAGTAATGTGAACAGCAGCTCCACTATCGAGAGTCCACAAGAGAGACCGGTCGTATTGCTTTGGCTGTGGATCATGGGTGATTGCTAGCATAGTATATGGAGGTGGGAAATCATGCCTGGGACCGGGTCGGCGCTGTCCTCTGCCTCTGCTGCCTCTGGGTGCTGTTCCTCTGGGCTGGTACTGGTCTCTGTAGTCTGTTCCTCTGGGCTGGTAGTGGCGTCTGTAGACTGTTCCTCTGGGCTGGACAGGAACTTGAGTGCGTTGCAATTGAAGACAATCTCTGCTTGTATGACCCACACGGTCGCAATATTGGCATCTTAGTACCCTTGGTGCATAGGTTCATTCGTAGGATCGTCTAGGTGGCGCTTGTAAGTGAGGCGTAGCCAGCATGTAAGCTTCATATTCTGTTAAAATTCTACAAACATGATCAACAGTTCTTTGGGCAAGAGGGACTTGATTAATTTGTGTAATGGCCTCCCTCCATGTGTAATTCAAGGAATTGGTAATAATACTGACCACTTGATTATCGTCCATTGGGTAGCCACGTTCTGCGAGATCTTTCCTCATGCGCTTCATCTTTGTTAAGTGTGCCCCCATATTGTCAGTAGGTTTAAGTTTTGTTCCATGAAATTGTGACAAAAGTAAGTTTGTGGACTCAGCTGAAACTGGGCGAAAACAACGTTCTAATTGAGTCCATATTTCTTTGGCAGTTGCATCAGGAGCAAAGGTTTGCTGCATTTCGGTGTACATTGACATCAATAAACTCGTAGATGCTTTAATATCTAACAGTCTTATGGCATCTGACCAGGGTCGTGGAGGGGGGTTCTGTATTATGTCATATGTCCCCTCACGACAAAGCAAAATAGTTATCTCAGAGACCCAGGCTTTGTAATTTTGTTCCAATTGCTTTAATTTTGCATTGCCAACTAATGGGACGATTTGTGATTGTTATGTCAAAATAGGTTGAATTGCTTGGGCCTGCAGTGGTGCAGCCTGTGGAATCGCTTGTGGCAAGGCTTGGGCCTGAGCAGGTTGAGGTGCTGCTTGAGGTGCCTGGACTGGCTGTTGTTGTGCAGCTGGTGCAGCAGCTTGAGCTGGCTGCAAAAGTGGGGCTGCGACAGGTGCCTGGACTGGCTGTTGTTGAACAGCTGGTGCAGCAGCTGGAGCTGGATGCAAAGATTGAGCTTGAATTGGCACAGGTTGGGCAGCTAATGATGGGCGAAGCATTAATGCATCAAGCCTCAATTGGGTCATTCGGTTCTGAGCTTGTAAAGTTTTGACTTGCTCATGAAGATTAGTGTTTTGTTCTTGCAAAGCTTTTATAATTAGTTCCATTTTTTTATCATGGCCACTAGATGGCAGTGCAGCACTACTTTTGGGAAATGTAAAGTCCCTTTCATCATAGTGTTCCAGCCTGCGTGACTGTGACATGCCCATCCATGTTAGGAAGAGAATTACTCTCCTCAGAGGCGATGGATCGGGCTTCCCTTTTGAAGACATTGTTACTTAGAAAATAAAGCCCGAGATTCAAATACTAATAAACAAAATATTTATTTCAGTAGAAAAATAATAAAGAATTCTTATTAGGACTACATTGTATCGGCTAAGAAAATAAAACAGTTCTACCTTCGGTAGAGATGGCGATGAGAAAGGGAAAGGAGTTGACCTCAGGAATGTAGACATGCGTAGAAGAATATAACATACGTTTGCTTGACCATAGATATAAGAACAGTAGAAAACACAGAGATGCACAAACTGACAATATTCACATCGTGACACCCCTTCTTTGTCAGTTGGGCTAATATAATGTGTCACTCAACACACAGTAAATATCTGAGGTAATCATGCTGAGCAATAGGTAATGGTTTGTTCAGAATGTCAGCTATCTGATATTTTGTTGGCACATATTCTAACTTTATGAGACCTTGTCTTACTGACTCTCTAACATTCTTGTAACGTATGTCAATGTGTCTGGACCTTGAACCTGTGAAGTGAGTCCTGGAAATGTAAACTACTGATTGATTGTCTTCCATCACGGTGATCGGTTTTTCGGGCTTCGTCCAGATATCTGTAACTAAGGCATCGAACCAGGTTAAAAAGTTACATGCATCAGACACACATGCATACTCTGCTTCAGTTGATGAGCAGGAAATAAAACTTTGTTTTCTTACATTCCAGTAAACTGGACATCCATTCAGGAACACTATGTAACCTGATGTGCTTTTTCTTGATTCTTTATCACTTGCCCAATCTGCATCTGTATAACAATACATGTCAGCAAAATCTGTATGTTCTGGTTCTAGCTTCAATTTGAATTGTTTTGTGTGTTTCAAGTATCTCAGTAACTTCTTAATACATGACCAGTGAAACTCTGTTGCTTTGCCTACATGTCTTGAAAGTAAATTAACACTAAGTGCTATGTCTGGTCTAGTCCATCCACTAATGTAAAGTAGTGAACCAATTACTGAACGATAAAGTGTTTGATCCTTGAACTCAGGACTATATGCATCTTTCAAATTGTGAAAATCAGTTTGCATAGGTGTTTGTGTAGGCGTTGCATCTGTCATGTTGCATTGATGCAAAAGTTGATCTATCTTAGCTTCTTGTGAAAGGCTAAACCCCTTCTGTGTCTTTTCAATGTGAACTCCTAAATATTCATTGATGTGTCCTAATGATTTCAATGTGAAGTATTTCTGCAAACCTTTAACAAAATTCTCACTCATGCGTTTGTTTGGACCAATGTAAACAATGTCATCAACATAAACAAGAACAATTTCATTAATATTTCCATACCTTTTTGTGAACACGCATTCATCAGTGTCGGACTTAATAAAGCCCATTAAATTTAGTTTGTCTTTTAGACATGTGTACCACATCAGACCTGATTGTTTCAGACCATAGAGACTTTTGTTTAGGAACCAGGTGTCCCCTTCTCGGTCCCGGAAGCCGGGAGCGGACCTGACGTAGATTTCTTCATCTAGATCAGCATGTAGATAAGCTGTTTCAACATCAAATTGGAAAACTTCAAGTCCAAGTATAGAAGCAGTGGTTAGAGCAATTTTCACACTTTCAGTTCGCACTGTAGGTGAGTAAGTGTTTGTGTAATCTTCAGGATAGCTTTGTGCGAAACCTTGTGCGACAAGTCTTGCTTTGTATAATAATTCACCATCTGGCTTTTGTTTGATTTTGTAGACCCATCTTGTGCCAATGACTTTTTTGTGTGTTGGAGGTGTTGCAGATGTGTATACTTTGAGTTTCTGCAAACTATCCATCTCAACTTGCATGGCTTCATACCATTTTTGTTGTTCGTCTTCAGAAAGATATTTAATTTGTGAAAAGTTCTCCGGTGGGAGTGTAACATTACAGATCAATGGTGATGGTGTGTTTGTCAATTGCATTGTGTATCTCTTTGGTGGAATACCTTTTGTAGTTCTCTTGGAACGTCTCGGGACGATTGTCCAGTCGTCTTTCTTGTTGTTCACATCTCCATCAGCGTCGCTAGCTTCAGCATCCACGGCGTTGTAGGATGGGATATTAGGTGATGAACGTTGGTCATCTGGTTGCACTGTATCAACAATTTCAGTTCTAGGGAAATAAACTCCAGGGTCATTAGAATGTATCCTGGACCAATCTGTATCTTCTTCAAAATTAGCTGAATTAGAAATTGTTATCACATTGTGAGAGTCAATGAATCTTCCCCATTTAGAATTGCTATCAACACCCATATATCTCAGTCTCTTTGCTACTGGGCCACCTTTTCTTCTTTGGGCCAATGGAATGTTGACCATGGCATATGAACCAAAAATGTGTAAATGTCTAAGATCTGGCTGGCGGCCATATAACATGTAGAAGGGTGTTTGGTCAATGACACTGCTCCATGTACGATTGACAATGTAATTTGCATAATGAACTGCTTCGCCCCAAAATGAGTGTTTGAGATTGGCATCTTCTAGGAGGCAGCGCATCATGGTTTGGAGGACCCCTTGCCGTCTTTCTGCCACTCCGTTGTGAGCCGGAGTGTATGGGGCAGATGTTTGGTGTAGGATACCGTTTCGTCGCATCCAATCCTGGAAACGTTGAGACGTGAACTCGGCACCACGATCACTCTGGATTCTCCGGATTCTCACTCCATGTTGATTGTAGATTTGAACTGCAAAGTCTCTAAAGGTCTGAAAGACTTCAGATTTTTCTTTCATTAGAAAGACATAACCATATCTAGAATGATTATCAACAATAGTTAAGAAATACTTTTTACCGCCAATAGTTGGACCATAAGGACCCACAATATCAGTATGAACCAAATCAAAAATGCGTGTTGACTTACGTGTAGCATGTTTTGGAACGGCTGCTGCCCTCGATTTTGCCTTTTTGCAAACAGCACAATCTAGATGTACCTTACATCCTTTGAAATTCAAACCTTGTGTGAAAAATGGCATTTTTTTAAGGACCTCAAAGCTCGGATGGCCTAATCTTCTGTGCCATCTATGAATACACCTGTCATGTAAACGAAAACCTGTAAGTGGAGTTGCAACATTAACATTAACATGAGGAACCTTAGGTTTGAATACCTGTTGCTTTGTGGCTTTAAGAGCCTTTGGAGTATTCACAGGATCTCTCTCTGGGGTATCTCTCTCTGGGCCTGTGATATTATCTATTGAGATTTTTATACTTGCCTGAATTTGAGGTTCTGCCTTTGGCCTCAAATAGTAGACCTGACCAATCACAATTGTGTCAGCAACAATATGACCATCTTTAAAAATATAACTGGCATTACCTAAATGAAGGACATAAAAATGCAAAACAGCAGATAAATGATTCTGACTAAGCAAATTACAATTAGCTGTAGGAATATAATAAACATCAGGTACCAGGGTACCTAACTCTTCAATAAAAACAGTCCCTTTTCCTTCAACTTTGAAAGGGTGGCCACCAAATGCGTACAGTTCACGATATTCTGGTTCAGGCTCATGTAGCTCTTTGAAAAGTTCTTTTCTGTAAGTAATGTGAACAGCCGCTCCACTATCGAGAGTCCACAAAAGGGAGCGGTCATATTTCTTTGGCTGTGTATCATTGGTGATTGCTAGCATGGTGTGTGGAGGTGGGAAATCACACCTCGGACCGGATCGCCGCTGTCCTCTGCCTCTGCTGCCTCTAGGTGCTTTTCCTCTGGGCTGGTACTGGTCCCTATAATCTTTTCCTCTGGGCTGGTACTGGTCCCTGTAGTCTTTTCCTCTAGGCTGGACAGGAACTTGAGTGCGTTGCAATTTAGAACAATTTCTGCTTGTATGACCCACACGGTCGCAATATTGGCATCTTAGTACCTTTTGTGAAGAATTCTGGATTATGTCAAAAGTGTCCTCACGACGAAGCAAAGTAGTTATATCAGTGCCCCAGGCTTTATAGTTCTGTCCCGATTGCTTTAATTTTGCATCGCCAACCAATGGAACAATTTGTGACTGTTGGGCGACTATTGGGGCCTGCACTGGTGCGGCCTTTGAAATCACTTGTGGCACGGCTTGGGCCTGAGCAGGCGGAGCTGCCTGGATTGGCTGTTGCTGAGGGGCAGCAATAGGTAGTAGAGCTGGAGCAGGCAAAACTTGGGCTGCCACAGCTGGTGGTGGCCCTGGAGCAGGCAAAAGTTGGCCCCCTGGTGCTGGAATAGGAGGTGGTCCAGCTTGTGGTGGATGCACAATTTGTGCTTGCATAGGTTGGGCAGGTTGAACAATTTGTGCCCGTAAAGGTTGTCCAGCTAAAGGAGGACGCTGCATTAATGCATCTAATCTCATTTGAGTCATTCTGGTCTGGGCTTGTAATATTGTTAATTCTTCATTTTGATTATACAAAAATCCACTCTGTTTATGCAAAATTTCATTCTGTTCCTGAATCACTTGTAGAAATGCAAAGTCCCTTTCATCAAAAAATTTCTGCCCATGTAATTGTGACGTGTGCATCCAAGGGCGTTGCTCTAATTTGTTTAAAGAAGGAGGGGAATCATGGCCCCTCTCTGGTATGCGTGAAGGTGGGCAGACATCTTGGTTCTCAGCACGAAAGAATGCATGCAGTTTAATTTCGTGTAACTCTCTTTGTAAAAAATCTATCTGCTCTCTTTGTTTTTGCAGTATCTGGCCATAAATTAAATTTATTTCTCTTTCAGCACTTGTCTGCTCTATAGAAGACGTTTGTGGGCTGGCAATTTGCTGCCTATAAAAGGATTCTTCCTCATCTTGTAGGGCATTAGCTTCTAAACATGTATAATTTCCCCCAGGGAGAAAAGGGGTGCCTTTAACATCATGCACTGACCTTTGAAAAAGTTCTGCTCCAGCTTTTACTTCTGTTTGGGCTTCAAAAATCATTTTTTCGGTCTGCGTTCCAAAGAGAGTGGGTGAGGCTTGTTCATGCAGAGAAAAACTTTCTGCTTGGGCGTTTCAGCAGCGGCAGGCTTATCTTATCTCCGTTCGTGAACATGGTTGGTCATAAATCTCTCTAATTAGCTAACTATCCTAAAACGCAATAAAACTTTCAAAAGAAGCCATAAAGTTTACAGCCAAACTCTGGTACCATTGTTAGGAAGAGAATTACTCTCCTCAGAGGCGATGGATCGGGCTTCCCTTTTGAAGACATTGTTACTTAGAAAATAAAGCCCGAGATTCAAATACTAATAAACAAAATATTTATTTCAGTAGAAAAATAATAAAGAATTCTTATTAGGACTACATTGTATCGGCTAAGAAAATAAAACAGTTCTACCTTCGGTAGAGATGGCGATGAGAAAGGGAAAGGAGTTGACCTCAGGAATGTAGACATGCGTAGAAGAATATAACATACGTTTGCTTGACCATAGATATAAGAACAGTAGAAAACACAGAGATGCACAAACTGACAATATTCACATCGTGACAATCCAGGGGCGTTGTTCTAAGTTGTATAAAGAAGGAAAAGAGGGGGGTCATGGCCCTGCTCTGGAATGCCTGAAGGCGGGTGGACATCTTGTTTTTCAGCATGGAAAAATGCATATAGTCTAGTTTCCTGCAATTCTCTTTGCAAATAATTTATCTGCTCCTGCTGGGTTTTTATCAATTGGCTGTAGCTGTAATTAATCTGTTTTTCTGCACTGTTCTGTCCTGACGAAGACAGGTCTGGGGAGCAAGTTTCATATTGATAGTGTGAAGCAGTTTCATGCTGGGAAATTTTTGGAAAAGCTCCCAGATGTGTAGAATCACCCCCAGGGATGAACGATGTGCTTGGATATACTTTACTAACCTCTGTAAATTCTTGTTCCGCTTGTGAAGGCGCTCCGGCAATATCTTCTGTATGAGTTCCAAAAAGAGGTGGTGTGATTTCTTGCAGATTAGCTTTGTCTGCAAAAGAGGTTGCTTCTGTTTCCAGGGCTTCATACTGAAGATTATTTTTCTGTTTCTAGCTGTAATTCTTTATCTCCGTTGGCGGACATGGCTAGCTATAAATCACTCGAATTAGCTAACTGTCCTAAAACGCAAGAAGATCTTCAAAGGAAGTCATAAATTTTCAAACCATCTATCTGGTACCATGTCAGATAGGAATTTTCCTACCAGAGGCGATTTTAGGGTCTTGCTTCCTCGAAGTCATTCGTATTTAGAAAATAAAACCGAGATTCAAATCTAATTAACAAAATATTTATTTCAGTACAAAAGTAACAAAAATAAACCCTTAATAAGCTGCATCTTCTCAGCTAATGAATTCACGTCTGCCTTCCGGCAGGCATCAAAGAAAAAGGGAAGTGGGAGTTGACATAACCCCTGGAATGCACGCATGCATAGTAAAACATATCACATGTCTGCTTGATTAGAAATAAACCTTAGAAAACAGTAGAGATGCACAACTGGCAATTATTCACATCGTGACAAAAACCAAACAATATATTTTAAAAAACTCATCTGAATTTTTGCTGCTGCTAATATTGTGCTAGGCCTAAAGCACAAAGAAGCTAACAGAATTTTGACTTCCTGAAAATTCAGTGAAATCCGTGAACAGCTGGAAGAATTTCTATTTCAAGCATAGAATCAGAGCATCTATTTTTTTTCAAATTCAACAAATTCAAATTCAGCAGAGAAAATAGCATAATGTTGTCAATTATTTATATTTGATGGAATTTTTAGGAAAAATGCTTTTTGTTAAGAATTAAGGACAAATAAAACATCTCAGAATTCAAAATGAACTCTTGATTTTTAAAAAAGGAATAGATTTTGATGAGAAAAAACTGGTTGGAGTGTGCAAAGAAGGTACTGTAATGATGCCTTGTTAGATTTCTTACATTGGTGAAAGAAAAACAAGTGCTATAATGTTACGAGGGGGTGAGGTTTGTACCAACAAACCGTGAACCTGTCCACATGTAAACGCGCTAGGACTGAAATAAAACCATCAGAGGAGTCTTGTAAAAATATATTTTACTAAAAACATTTAAAAAAGACTTATGTCTTTAAAAACACATCAATTAGCAAAACACTTTGTCTGGAATAGCTGAAGCCAAGCCGTCTCCCTTAATTCCTCTCCTGCAATTCTGAAGCAGTCCTCTTAACCCTTTCCAAAGGGAAAGGGAAACTAACACAATACTAAGTAGGTTCAGAATTAGTACATCATTGAGGCTGTAGAAAGCGGCAACACAGGCTTCTTAGCAATGGTGAGTAAGAGAGTCCTAAATCAGTCACCTGCAGAGATGATCTAACTAGCATCGTGGCTTGAAGCTGCTGGTGGGGCAGTTCTTCAGCTCTTCCTCTTGGCGTAGCTCCAGCAGCAGCAGCAACAGCAGATGCTAGCTTGCAGGGACAAACCAGCTTGCATACTCAATTCAGCAGAGGCAAGCTTTCTTCTCTCTTCTCTCTCTCTGGCTCTGAGCTTCAGCTCTTAGCTCAGGCCTTGTTTCAGCTCATGGTCTCGTCGTAGGAAGGCAGCAGCAACGAGCAACAACAGCAGCAAGAATGTCAGCAACAGCAGGACCAGACCAGACCTGATAGCAGGCAGCAGGCTCCCACTTATATAGTAAAGTCAATAGGCAATTAACTAGGGCGGGGAAGGCTTATAGTTAATTGTAAGGCAGAGTTTGGCCTGTTTGAATCTATGTGGTTTGTAGCTAATCTGATAGCCACAGCAGCCCTGACAATACCTTGACAATCCCCTTCTCTGCGGCTATTTGATTCGACCACAAACATACATGATCATTGGGTATATACATACATCAACAATTGGTACATTTCACATAGTCATCGATATTTTACCCATGAGATAGTGATGTTGATCACGAGGCAGCAGTTTGGTAAATATATCCGCCACCTGTTCTTGTGTTTCACAAAAGATAGTTTTGATGAAACCTGTTCTTACCAATTGTCTGACATGTTTATATTTAATGTCAATATGGCGAGATCTCTGACCTACAGCATCGGCCTCTGATATGTTGACAGCAGCCATGTTGTCCTCATAAATACTTATGGGATACATGGGTTCCCTCCATAAACTCACCAAAAGGTCATCAAACCAAATTAGATTATTGGAGGCCTTTGACAAACTCACATATTCAGCTTCCGCTGTGGAAGTTGCAATTAACTTCTGTTTTCCTGAGTGCCAATATATGGGACTACCATTTAGAAATACAATATATCCCGAGGTACTTTTTCTAGACCTAGCATCCCCTGCCCAATCGGCATCGGAATAACAACTTAAACTTGGTTTTCCTGATGTTTCTGGTTCCAATAACAATGAATAATTTACAGTACCTTTTAAGTATCTCAGGACCCTTTTAATCCCATTCCAATGGTACTGTGTAGGATGTTCTGAATGTCTAGATAACACGTTTACAGTCAGACTAATGTCTGGCCTTGTCCAATTTGCAATGTACAACAGCAACCCAATCACGGATTTGTAAAGTGTTTTGTTTTCAAACTCCACACTCTCAGTGTACATATTCTTAAGAAAGTCTGTTGACATAGGGATATCACATGGATTGGCCTCTACCATGTTGCACCTTTCAATTAATTCTAAGATCTTATCTCGCTGAGAGAGCTGGAACCCCTTCTCAGTTTTAACAAAACATACCCCTAAGAATTTGTTAATACGGCCTAATGGTTTCAATGCAAAACTTTTGCTTAGGCTGTCTGAGAACTTCTTGTACCTGTCCTCAGATTTACATATATACAGAATGTCATCCACATACAACAGAATTGTCTCCTTGATGCCCTGATGGTCTTTAACAAACACGCATTCATCAGCTGATGATGGTGAAAATCCCATCTGTTTTAGATTTTTAGTGAGACACTCGTACCATCTCTTACAGGATTGTTTCAAACCATAGAGGCTCTTATTTAACAACCAAACATCGTCTTCCCGATGGCTTACACCCTGAGGAATCTTTACATAGAATTCCTTATCTAATTGGGCATGCAAGTAAGTGGTTTGTATATCAAACTGATATACATTTTCACCCTGTATGGTAGCAATAGTGAGAGCTGTCTTCACACTCTCAGGGCGCACCGTGGGTGAAAAGGTGTCCTCGTAATCATTGGGAAATCTCTGCGAGAATCCCTGCGCTACTAACCTCGCCTTATAAATGAAACCTCCATACTCAATAGGCTTCTTTTTAAAGAGCCATCTGGTGCCAATCACCTTCTTATCTTTAGGTAATCTCGTTGGCATGAATACATCTAATCTTTTCAAGCTCTCTAATTCAGTATCCATAGCAGCCAGCCATTTTTGTCGTTCTAGATCAGGTAAGGCCAGCACATCCTCATACTTCTGAGGTGTAGTTGAAACTTGGTTAACTAAGGTGATAAAATCTTCATACCTCTTAGGTTTATTACCTCTGGTAGATCTAACTGGTCTGTCTCTAGGTGCATCATCCACATCAGAATCATCTGATGGGTTGTCTTCCTCATGATTTTCATGGCGCATCTCTAAAGCTGGGTGCCCTTCCTTCCAGGCTACCCCCATCTTATGTTTTAATATCCCCTTCGAGGGTGCATGAGATGCACGCTCCTCAGAACTAGATATATTCCTATCACCAGATGAATTCTCTGATACATCCTCCGTCTGTCTACTCGTATCACCGGAAGGGTTCTGAGTGAGAATCTCATTGGCATGGATCTTACTCCAATTAGTCCCTTCATAAAAGGTAGCAGACCTTGATATAACTAATTTCCCATTTGGATACATAAACCTGAATGCCTTGGAGCCTGGCTCATAACCAATGAATCTCAGCTTAACTGAGATTCGGTCCCCCTTTCTCCTAAGCTCCTTTGGGACATGAACGTCAGCCATCACCCCAAAAATATGAAGGTGTGTCAACCTAGGCTTATGGCCGTATAACACCTCGTATGGGGTCTTCTGCACCACACTAGACCACACTCTGTTCAAAGTGTAGTTCGCATACATGACTGCTTCCGCCCAGTATGTAAAGTTTAGTTCAGCATCCTCTAGGATGCACCGCACCATAGTTTGTAGTACGCCATTACGTCGTTCTGCGACGCCATTTTGAAATGCGGAGTAGGGCGCGGTGCATAAATGAATTATGCCCTTACTCCTCAACCAGTTGGAGAACTGATTTGAATTAAATTCAGTCCCTCTGTCAGTTAAGATTTTCTTGATCCTGACCTTATACTGGTTCTCAACTAAAATGCAGAATTCTTTAAACTTAGCCAACGTTTGATTTTTAGACACAAGGGGAAAAACGAATCCAAACCTACTATGGTCGTCAACTATCATTAGAAAGTACCGTCTTTTGCCAATGGAAGGCGTCAACGGGCCTACCAAGTCCATGTGGACAAGCTGGAATGCGTGCTCGGAGTACCTCTGAGATTTCTTGGGTGCAGGTTTCACTTTCAATTTCATACTCCTGCAAATTGAACAGTCTAAAAACATGTTACAATCATTGATCTTGGTTCCACTTGAATATTCAGCTACCTTTTTCACTATAGGGAAGCTCACATGACCCAACCTACGATGCATTAAGTGGGCACATTCATTGTGCAACGGTTCACCTACAGAAATTACATTAGCATTCTCAGACTCCTTATCATTTCGCTTTAAATTAAAAGTTACAGACTTTTTACCATCATTACAAGACTTCCTCTCTTGAGAGCCTTGATGCTCACCACCCAGTTCTAACTGGGATTCGTCATTACTACCAAATGAGATAGTATAATTGCTAGCGCCAGATACCACAGTACTTGCATTGGGGAAATAGTAAGGTAAGCCACCAATTTTCAATACTTCCCCAACTACACATTTGTCATTTGTGATTACAGCTGTTCCTCCCGAAAACAGTATCTCTATATTGGGGTTTTCACATATTCTCATTATGCTTAGCAAATTATGGTCTATCTCAGGTACATACAATGCATCATCAATTTCTCCTATCCCAGGAATAAAAACATTTCCAATACCAACAACATTTACCTTTTTGCCGTTTGCAACTTTAACCATGGATTTGTGCTTCCTCACATCAATAAACAACCTTCGGTCACTCACTGCATGGTTACTGGCACCACTATCTATTAACCATAGTTGCTCACGCTGTTCCCTCGTGAGTTCTGACTCAATAGTCTCAACTATGTTTGCAAAACCATCATTAATCTCTTTGGCCATTTACCCCTTCTCTGGTTAGGAACATCTCCACTTGGTTTTCTACCTGGAGTGAATGACCTCCTTTTACATTTACTACCAGAAGGTGTCCTTAGACATGCTCTAGCATTCATATTTTGTGGGCACTCCCTTCTGTAATGTTCCCTTGAACCGCAGTTGAACATTCTCCGATAGTGTATGCTCTATCTGAACCATCGGGTCTTCCCAAAGGTTTTTCTTTCTTATGGAAAGATGCCCTATGTTTTCACAAGTTATCTTCTGCTATTAATTTGCCAGATAACACTTCTAGAGGTAAATTATTATAATCAACATTATCCAATTGAGATATAAAATTATCCCAGCTAGAATCAAGGGAATTGATTATAACAGTAATGAGGGTTTGTTCAGATACTGTTTCCCCCCTCAAAATCAACTCTTCCCTTAATCTATTTAACTCACATAAATGTTCATTAATATCTACTCCTGCCTTCAGCCTCGCAGAATAGAACTCTCTATAAATTCTGTTTGTGGCATGGGAGCTCTTAGAATAGAATAACTTATGCAGTTTTGTCCAGACTTCCGTTATAGTCAGATTGTGCGATATACTGGGATATAAAGCAGGATCAATTGACATCAATAGGATACAAAAGGCCTTATGATGTAAAAGATCGACTTCCAAAGACCAAGGTTTAGGTGGTGGTCTCAACAATAACGACAAAACATTCTCTTTCATTAAAATGACTTGAATACTCTTAACCCATTCCTTAAAATTTCCTCCACCCACACGCAAATTCTTAAAACTAGGAGGAAGAACCTGTATATTATTAGACATAGAAACAGACATTAATTGATGTTCAATGTGGGGTTCATCCTGGAACGGGCAATAAGGCATTGGGATGGAAGCACATAGCACAGTATCGTCCAGCTGACATGCCGATGATTGTTCCTCACCAACAGGGGGAATCAAAACCTCACGTTGTGCAGGTATAGAACTTATTCTAGTTTGGTTACAAGAGTTCAAAGATCCTCTTTGTCGCTCCTCTCTAGAAAATTTTGGACGTGCTCCTAGGTTCCTGTCTCCAATTGAGTCAGTCTCTGGAATGGTCCTAGATTTTAATGTTGTCACAAATGGGTGCGTCCCGGTCGTGGCGTGTGCTGAATTGGTCGCAGGCATCAGGGGTGAATTAGCACGTGCAGCTTCTGTACTTTGAGCCGCTGGCACCTGTGAACTATCGCTTAAAATGGTTGTTAGCGTTTCTATCGCACTCGCAATCCTAAGTTCAACACAAGAGTCTCTCGAACTTTCAGCTGGAGTCACTGTTGCCACTAAAGGGGCTAGAATTTTTATTGCCTGATCTACAATAGTTCGAACAGCAGATGGCGCTGTATCAATTTGGCCATGCTGGTTTAACGAAGAAGCAGGGACATTCAAAACAGACAGCCTATTATCCCTCATCCTCAACTTAGAGTCCGCAATAGGGGTAGCGGAATCCTCTAGCAACATGCTAAGGTCAGCAATCGGATTTCTACTTGTTGCTGGCAAACCTAAAGCCCAAAAAATTGCCTTCTTAAATTCATCATCCACTTCTGAATTTGAAGCCAAAAGTGGCATTCTTTCGGTCTCTACTTCTTCAGGTGATGATGGTTTGCTCACTGCTTTAGGCATTTCAAGAATTGAGGCTTCTGCTCCAAAACTTATGGCTCCACTACTTTCTTGCTCAATTAAAATCTGGGGTTTTTCAGCCAAAACCATTTTGGCCTGAGTCCCAGATAGTCTACCTTGTGACTCCATACTTCTTACAACAGCCCGAGTCAAAATCTGCTCTCTCTGCTTTGGTCTAACTTCAGCTTAGCGCATTACAATGTGAACGAAGGTTCGCCAAACCATCCTCTGCTACCAATTGTTACGAGGGGGTGAGGTTTGTACCAACGAACCGTGAACCTGTCCACATGTAAACGCGCTAGGACTGAAATAAAACCATCAGAGGAGTCTTGTAAAAATATATTTTACTAAAAACATTTAAAAAAGACTTAAGTCTTTAAAAACACATCAATTAGCAAAACACTTTGTCTGGAATAGCTGAAGCCAAGCCGTCTCCCTTAATTCCTCTCCTGCAATTCTGAAGCAGTCCTCTTAACCCTTTCCAAAGGGAAAGGGAAACTAACACAATACTAAGTAGGTTCAGAATTAGTACATCATTGAGGCTGTAGAAAGCGGCAACACAGGCTTCTTAGCAATGGTGAGTAAGAGAGTCCTAAATCAGTCACCTGCAGAGATGATCTAACTAGCATCGTGGCTTGAAGCTGCTGGTGGGGCAGTTCTTCAGCTCTTCCTCTTGGCGTAGCTCCAGCAGAAGCAGCAACAGCAGATGCTAGTTTGCAGGGGCAAACCAGCTTGCATACTCAATTCAACAGAGGCAAGCTTTCTTCTCTCTTCTCTCTCTCTGGCTCTGAGCTTCAGCTCTTAGCTCAGGCCTTGTTTCAGCTCATGGTCTCGTCGTAGGAAGGCAGCAGCAACGAGCAACAACAGCAACAAGAATGTCAGCAACAGCAGGACCAGACCAGACCTGATAGCAGGCAGCAGGCTCCCACTTATATAGTAAAGTCAATAGGCAATTAACTAGGGCGGGGAAGGCTTATAGTTAATTGTAAGGCAGAGTTTGGCCTGTTTGAATCTATGTGGTTTGTAGCTAATCTGATAGCCACAGCAGCCCTGACAATACCTTGACATATAATCATGACTCATTGTATCAGATAAACATTGGCTATTAAAACAATTCCAAATAATTTCTATGATTTGTTGAATGTGGCCTTGGTACTTCAATTTTGTAAAGAACATTTTTGCAGTATTTTATTAGAATACACTTTGAAACAATATGTTTCATAATGAGGATAGATGGATTTCAAAAGGGATGCTTTTGAGATGAAAGAATAACTTTTCTGCAAGCAATGGAAGAAAAGGGTTTATAGAATGCATTTACAGACAGAATGGTTCAACTTTCAGTAGCATGTTTCATGGACTTTTAAAAAACTTTGAACAATCTCAATTTAAAACTGTAAGGAAAAATGTGACAAATGTATTGTATGCTGATATTATGTATTGCTTATTGGAAAAAAAAGGCAAACTAAAATGCTTGATTTCTTATCTTCTACAATATTTTTATCAACCTCTGAAAATGGGGATTGCTGGGCTTCCAGGTAAGTGGCACAAACAATCAGATTATTTTCTGTCTATGGTAAGGTGACCAGACGTCCCGATTTTGGCGGGACAGACCCGCTTTTTAATCATTTGTCCCGCGTCCCACCAGCCCTCTTAAAAAGTCCCGATTTTTTAAAACAATGCCCGACTAGGGCATTCTTTCAAAAAATCGGCCTGCAGGCACTCGAGGACGGCCAGGTTGGGCCCAGCCACAGGGGCAGCAGCAGCAGCAGCAGCCCCTCTCAAAATCGGGACATCTGGTCACCTTAAAACACCCACCCATGCCTTTCTCTCTTCAAGGTGGGCGCGGAGAGATGACGTCGCTGCTGTCGGCGCCCCACGCTGATTGGCTGTTGAAGGGTGAGCGGCGGCGGCGACAGCAGCAAGCCGGGAGCGCTCGCCTGGAATTGGAATCAGCGAGCAGCTGGGCATCGGGGCTCTTCCCCTGCCTTCTCCATCCTCCAGGGTCGCCACTGCGGGTTTTCCGTCTCTCCGGTGGTGCCTGCGTTGGAAGGGAAGGGGGGGAAAGAAAGGCAGCCTGCGGGGCTTGGCACGGCTGGGAGTTGCGAGGCGGCGTAGCAACCGGGCTGTTCCTCCGGGTGTGCTAAAGTGCTTGAGTTTTTTCTCTCTCACACACACATGCACAACCTTCCAACGACCGGGTCGGACTGGATCTCCCAGCACGACTTCCCGGTCGTTGGAAGGTTGTGCATGTGTGTGTGAGAGAGAAAAAACTCAAGCACTTTAGCACACCCGGAGGAACAGCCCGGTTGCTACACCGCCTCGCAACTCCCAGCCGTGCCAAGCCCCACAAGCTGCCTTTCTTTCCCCCCTTCCCTTCCAACGCAGGCACCACCGGAGAGACGAAACCCCCGCAGTGGCGACCCTGGAGGATGGAGAAGGCAGGGGAAGAGCCCCGATGCCCAGCTGCTCGCTGATTCCAATTCCAGGCGAGCGCTCCCGGCTTGCTGCCGCCGCCGCGCGTGAACGCAGTCCGCGGCGGGAAGCGAGTTCAAGCGACCCTCCGCCTCTGCCGGCCTGCAACCCGGCACCCCGTCCTGCCTGCCCCGCCCCGTGCCCCGTACTCAGCTCTTGACTTTTGCCCTCTGCGCATGCGCAGCGTTCTGCACATGCGCAGAAGGCAAAATTCAAATGGCGCCGAGGCGGGCCCGCCCCCCGTCCCGCTTAAAAAAAATCTGGTCACTTTAGTCTATGGAGATTCTCAGCCATCCAGGTCATGGTTGTCTCAAAAGTGCTTTTTTTCAAAAGACAACAGGACTATATTTTTCCCTTGAGGAAGAAGAAGCTGTTTCCACTTCTCATCCAAGAAGTTTCATCAGTTTTGGCTGGATGGTGGGAGGGAATAGAAGGATTAGTTTTGACCGTATATTTCGGATGGGGGGGGGGGATTGGAAGGATTATATTTGTAATCATCTGGTTATTAGCATTCTCTCTGAGAGTCACTGAGGCCACTTGGGGGTTTACCTATCACCTGAATCAGAGTGCAAATGAGTGTGGAATTTTCTTGGAACTGCTGAAAACATTGCATTATAGACTGGAGATGGGTGGTGTTGTATTCCTCCCCCTCTGTTGAGGAAGGACTGTTCAATTCTAACATAGATGGCCTCTTTTACTCCTCTTTCAAACCCATGGTCCTTTATATCCAGAATGTGGACTTTATTTCTTCAAAAGAGTGACCTTTGTCTTTCAAATGCAAATGGACCACTGAATCTTGTCCTCATGGGTTTATTCTCCTATGTTGTACCATGCATTTGTAGTTGTTTTGTTTCTTCAATGTATAGATCTGCACATGTCTTATTGCATTGAGGCATATATCACGTTGCTCAATTTGTGTCTGGGTGTTTTATTCTTGGGGTGGACAAGCTTCTGCCTTAGTGAATTCATGTATGCTGTGTTGATTGAAAATCCTCCTGAGCTTTTCAGATATTTCTGCAACATATAGAATGATAATATTGCTTCATTTGTTGTTCTGTTCTTTGTCTGTTATACAGGAGCTCCTGCTGAGTGTTTTCTGGATTTGATGAAAGTCCAGTTGGGATAGCCACATGTTCTGACGGTTTCCTTGAATGTTTTAGTCCTTTTTCCTCTTTACTGGAAGGGAAACTTTCAGCCTGGTGGTATAGGGTTCTGATCACTCCCATTTGGTACTCATGTGGGTGGTGAGAAGCAAAATGTAAATACCAATCTATGTGTGTGGATTTTCTGTAAACATCAATGTTAAGGTTTCTGTCTTCCTTAATGAGCATTGCACAGTCCACGAAAGCCAGACTGTTTTCCTTAACATCTTCCTGTGTGAACTTAATGTATATGTCCCCAGAGTTGATGTGTTTGGTGAATGCTTCTGCTTTCTGAGTTTTAATCTTGACCCACATATCTATACCAGTGAGTGAGTGGAATTCCTTTGAAGGAGTTTGGGGCTTTGGTTTCTATCTCTTCCATGTAGAGATTGGCCACAATGGGGAACGCAGGTGAACCCACTGTGTAGCCATGTTTTTGTCCGTAGGAACCTTAATTGTATTTAAAATAGGTAGCGGTCAGGCAGAGATCCAGCACATACAGTATGTGATCTGGGCTGAGGTTAGTTCTGTTGCCTAGTGTGCTGTCTTGTAGAAGTCGTTTTTCACTACCATGACAGCTTCAGTTGCTAGAATGCAGGTGAAGAATGAAGTCACATCATAAGAAATCATATTTTCATCCGTATCCGTATTTTAGTTTTTAAACCTTGCTGATGAAGTCCTGTGAATTGTTAGGAAGAATATTTTTTTCTGAAAAATCAGATTAAAGAGGAATATCAAAGAAAAGAATAAACACATGTAGTATTTCAAAGTTGGCCATACTGGGCTAGGTAAAAAACACTGTCAGACCAAGAATAATATTTCACTCTGGAAATCTAAACTTCAGATTGGCACATCCTGATTCAGTCACATTGATAAAGAACAATGTTTGTACTCAGGGTTGAAATGGTCTTTGGTTCTCTCTGAGCTTGGTTGTTTTCTTGCAGATGTTTCATTACCCGAACTAGGTAACATCATCAGTACTCAATCATATTGCCCAGTCTGCAGCAGTTTTATCCAGAACAGTCATGTTTTTCATTCCTGTTTTAAAGATGGATAAACTGAAGCAATAATCTGTTTTTCTTTCACACATACATATTTCATTGCTACTGTTATTGTTAATTGTCAACTGAAGGACAAGTATCCTCCAGGGATGCTTGAGAGGTTTTGCCACAGCAACATATGTTCAGCGGGGAATAGAAATGTGGTATTTTACAAGCTGGGAGAATAGTTGACAGTGAAACGAAGAACTATGAGTTATGCCAGAAGGCACATGAAATAATGAAGGTGAACATTCACGCATTGAAATGGCAGGGAATACCTGGAGGAAAACAGATACATACCAGGAGAATGTTAAGAAGCAGATGCAAATGGGGAAAAAACTTTACCATCAGCTTGCAAAAATGGAATCTGAAACTCAGTGTGGCTGTTTTCACTGATCCTGATCAAGTCTAGTCAAGTCTAATTTTACTATAGGTCACTGACCCAGAAATCATCAAAGTAAATAAATAAAAGTATTATAAGTAGTAGAAATTATAAAGTAACATGCATGATAAAAAGCCCTATAGCAAAACCTATTTAGCTGTCAAGAACACACAAATTCTACAGGCTACCAATGTAAAGCCTACAACAGCATGGGCTATCTTGGGATCTTTATCTACCACAAGAAGGTGCACATGGGATTCTTCTGTCTGACGTGGAAATGGGCTAAGAAGAGGTGTCAATAATTCATTGCAGTTCTCACAGTAAAAATGGCAGTACAGTAGTACAACACTATGATTGAATGCTCCCATCTCTATATGGACAAAGTCTTTCAACAGAGGGGATTTTTGGTTACCCTTCAACATTGTTGATGGTAGGATATTAAGCCACAATAGTATAAAGGCTGTCCAAAGTTTTTTATTTTTGGGCCAGATATATAATGCTGCTTTAAAATGAAATTTATTTATTTATTTATTTATTTATTTATTTATTTATTTATTTATTTATTTATTTATTTATTTATTTATTTATTTATTTATTTATTTATTTATTTATTTATTTATTTATTTATTTGTCAAACATGTATAGGATAGTAGTAGTTTGTATAAACATAAGTAAAAACTAATGATAAAATAGGACAGTAGGACAGGGACGGTAGGCACAGTGGTGCACTTATGCACGCCCCTTATAGACCTCTTAGAAACGGGGAGAGGTCGACTGCAGACAGTCTAAGGTTAAAGTTTTTGGGGTTTGGGGAAAAAACCACAGAGTCAGGTCGTGCATTCCAGGCATTGATCACTCTGTAGCTGAGTAGTATTTTCTGCAGTCGAGTTTGGAGCGGTTTACATTTAGTTTGAATCTATTACGTGCTTGTGTATTGCTGCAGTTGAAACTGAAGTAGTCATTAACAGGAAGGACATTTTGGTATATGATTTTATGAACTACTCTAAAAAGCTAGTTTGGAGGAGTGGTTAAGGCTAGAATTTGGGAGACTGCATTCTAGTCCCACCTTAGGCACAAAACCAGTAGGACAGACCTTGGGACAGTTATTCTCTCTGAGTCCTAGGAAGCACGCAAATCTTGCCAAGAAAACTTCAGGGATAGGATTAGTTGCTAAGAATCAACACTGGCTGGAAGGCACCAACCTTCCCCATAGCACAAAACCCCACAAACAAACAAAAATCCATACCACACCTTTAAATGACACTTTTGTGTATTCAATACAAGAATGTCAATTTATATAATTTGTCAATTATTTGGATTTTCCAAGAACTTCTGGGGTAGAGCCACGGCGAGCGGGTGTAGCAGAACTGAGCTCTGCTCCCCGAATTCTGAATTCCCTGAAATTTGGACCCCTGTGCCAGAGCATTTCATTGCTGGGGGAACAAACGAACAAGTAAGAAGCCCAGCAAACATCGTGGCAAAAGGCAATCGCCCGATGTGAAGACTGTGGGACTTTTTAACACCAAATCGGGAAGCGGCCTTAGTCCTGTTATATGGGAGGAGTTTGAACGGTTGACTCCTGAGGATGTAGACAAGGCCATAGGAGCGATGAGCTCCGCCACTTGTTTATTGGACCCGTGTCCTTCCTGGTTGGTTTTGGCCACCAGGGAGGTCTCACGCGGCTGGCTCCAGGCGTTGGTCAACGCTTCTTTGAGAGAGGGGTCCGTCCCGCAGCCCTTAAAAGTTGCGGTGGTGAGGCCCCTCCTCAAGAAGCCTTCCCTGGACCCGGCGGGTTTAAAGAACTTCCGGCCAGTCTCCAACCTTCCCTTTGCCGGGAAGGTTGTAGAGAAAGTGGTGGCGCTCCAGCTCCTGCGGCTGTTGGATGACACTGATTTTCTGGATCCCTTTCAATCGGGTTTCAGGCGCGGCTACAGTATTTATTTATTTATTTATTTTGTTATTCTTATATGCCGCCCAACTCCCGAAGGACTCAGTATGGAAACGGCTTTGGTCACCCTGATGGATGATCTCTGGTGAGCCCGAGATGGTGGTCACTCCTCCATCCTGGTGCTACGACCTCTCAGCGGCTTTCGATACCATTGACCATGGTATCCTTCTGCGTCGTCTCGGCGAGGTGGGAGTGGGCGGCACTGTTTTACAGTGGTTCTCCTCCTACCTCTCTGACAGGACGCAGTTGGTGTTGACAGGGGGGCAGAGATTGAGCCCTAGGCCCCTACTTTGTGGGGTGCCACAGGGCTCGGTCCTCTCACCCATCCTGTTTAACATCTACATGAAACCGCTGGGTGAGAGCATCCAATGACATGGGGTGAGGTATCAGCAGTATGCTGATGATACCCAGTTGTACATCTCCACCCCGTCTCAATTCAGGGAAGCTGTTGATGTAATGTGCCGCTGCCTGGACGATGTTAGGGTCTGGATGGGGATGAACCGACTAAAACTCAACCCTGACAAGACCGAGTGGCTATGGATATTGCCTCCCAAGGATTGTGTCAATTGTCCCTCCTTGGTTCTTGGGGGGGAGAAATTAACTCCCTCAGAATGGGTTCGCAATTTGGGTGTCCTCCTAGATCCACAGCTAAAATTGGAGCAACATCTTTCAGCTGTGGCTAGGGGGGACCTTTGCACAGGTTCGCCTGGTGCACCAATTGCGACCCTACTTGGAGAGGGAGGCTCTACTCACAGTCACTCACGCCCTTATCACCTCCCGGCTGGATTACTGCAATGGGCTCTACATGGGGCTACCCTTGAAGAGTATGCGGAGACTACAATTGGTGCAAAATGCAGCTGCGCGAGCTGTGGTGGGTGTGCCTAGGTACACCCACGTAACACCCATTCTCCGCCAGCTGCATTGGCTGCCCATTAGTCTCCAGATCCAATTTAAGGTGTTGGTTTTGACCTTTAAAGCCCTACATGGCTCAGGGCCAGGGTACCTTCGGGACCGCATCCTGCCGCATACCTCCCTACGACCGGTTAGATCCCACAGAGTTGGTCTCCTCCTGGTCCCATCAACCAAACAATGCCGGTTGGCGGGGCCGAGGGGGAGAGCCTTCTCTGTGGGAGCCCCCTCCCTTTGGAACCAACTCCCTCTGGAGATTAGAACTATCCCCACCCTGCTGGCCTTCCGTAAAGCAATAAAAACTTGGCTCTTCCGGCAGGCTGGGTGAAAGTGAGACCAATTAGATTACATTTGGGTCTCCCCCCTTGGTTTATGAATGTCAGATGTTTTATAATTTTTATAATTTTTTAATTAGATGTTTTTATGTAACAATGATTTTATATGTTGTTAGCCGCCCAGAGTCCCACGGGAGTTGGGCGGCATACAAATCTATTAAATTGAATTGAATTGAATTGAATTGAATTGAATTGAATAAATTGAAGCGGGAAGACAGTCGCCGCCATGATGACGGGTTTGCTTCCGTGATAGCTCTAATGGCTTTAACAGCAAGGAAGCAGGGAGTAGCAGTGCTGCTAGGGACAGACATTTGTCAGGAGTCATTATATCAACTCACTGATCCTCGGTATATTTTGCGTTTTGTGCAGTGGTAACCCGTGGACTTACTCCTTGCAGCGGGAGAACGCCGGCCTCCCCAATCAATTTAATTTAATTTAATTTAATGGATTAATTTAATTAAATGGATTTGTATGCCGCCCAACTCCTTAGGGATTCTGGGCGGCTCACAACATATTCAGATCCATTTCAACAATATAAATGCAATAAAATACAGTAATTAAAAACATATAAAAGTTTAAAAAGTTAAAAAAGTTAAAAGTATCGTCTCGCTATCACCCTGCCTGCCGGAAGAGCCAGGTTTTTATTGCTTTCCGGAAGGCCAGCAGGGTGGGGATAGTCCTGATCTCCGGGGGAAGCTGGTTCCACAGGGAGGGAGCTCCCACAGAGAAGGCCCTCCCCCTCGGCCCTGCCAACCGACATTGTTTGGTCGATGGGACCTGGAGGAGGCCGACTCTGTGGGCCCTGACCGGTCGTAGGGAGGTATGCGGCAGGATGCAGTCCCGAAAATAACCTGGCCCTGAGCCATGTAGGGCTTTAAAGGTAACGACCAACACCTTAAATTAGATCCGGAGAGTAATGGGCAGCCAATGCAGCTGGCGGAGGATTGGTGTTACGTGGGTGCATCTGGGTGCACCCACCACAGCTCGCGCAGCTGCATTTTGCACCAATTGCAGTCGCCGGACACTCTTCAAGGGTAGCCCCATGTAGAGCGCATTGCAGTAATCTAGCTGTGAGGTGATAAGGGCATGAGTGACTGTGAGAAGTGCCTCCTTCTCCAAGTAGGGTCGCAATTGGTGCACAAGACGTACTTGTGCAAAGGTCCCCCTAGCCACAGCCGAAAGATGTTGCTCCAATTTTAGCTGTGGATCTAGGAGGACACCCAAATTGCGGACCCGTTCTGAGGGAGCTAATTTCTCTCCCCCAAGAACCAAGGAGGGACAGTTGGTCAAGTCCTTAGGAGGCAATATCCATAGCCACTCAGTCTTGTCAGGGTTAAGTTTTAGCCGGTTCTTCCCCATCCAGACCCTAACATCATCCAGGCAGCGGCCCATTACATCCACGGCTTCCCCGAATTGAGACGGGGTGGAGATGTACAACTGGGTATCGTCAGCATATTGCTGATACCTCACCCCGTGTCGTCGGATGATATCACCCAGTGGCTTCATGTAGATGTTAAACAGGATGGGCGAGAGGACCGAGTCCTGTGGCACCCCACATAGTAGGGGCCTAGGGCTCGACATCTGCCCCCCTGTCAGCACCGACTGCGTCCTGTCAGAGAGGAAGGAGAACCACTGCAAAACAGTGCCGCCCACCCCCACCTCTCCGAGACGACGCAGAAGGATACCATGGTCAATGGTATCGAAGGCCGCCGAGAGGTCAAGTAGCACCAGGATAGAGGAATAACCTCCATCCCGGGCTCGCCAGAGATCATCCATCAGGGTGACCAAAGCCGTTTCCATACTGTAGCCGCGCCTGAAACCTGATTGAAAGGGATCCAGAAAATCAGTGTCATCCAACAGCCATAGGAGCTGGAGCGCCACCACTTTCTCAACAACCGTCCCCGCGAACGGAAGGTTGGAGACTGGACGGAAGTTCTTTAAATCCGCTGGGTCCAGGGAAGGCTTCTTGAGGAGGGGTCTCACCACCACAGCTTTTAAGGGCTGCGGGACGGACCCCTCTCTCAAAGAAGCGTTGACCAACGCCTGGAGCCAGCCGCGTGACACCTCCCTGGTGGCCGAAACCAGCCAGGAGGGGCACGGGTCCAATAAACAGGTGGCGGAGTTCATCGCTCCTATGGCCTTGTCTACATCCTCAGGAGTCATTGGTTCAAACCTATCCCAGATAACCGGACTAAGACCTGCCCCAGTCATCTCGGCCTGTACTGCCCAATCGGAGTCCAGGTCTGTCCGAATCTGAATGACTTTATCCGCCAGAAACCGAGAAAATTCCTCAGCTCTACCCTGCAAGGGATCTCCACCTTCCTCCTTAGCAAGAAGGGTGTGGGTCACCCTAAACAGGGCGGCTGGGTGGGAGTCAGCGAACGCAATAAGAGCGGAAAAATGCGAACATTTTGCCGCCTGTATCGCCACTAAGTAAGACTTAATGAAAGTTCTTAAAAGTGTCCGGTCAGATTCAGCTTTACTAGATCTCCATCGTCGCTCTAGACGTCTCTTGTGGTGTTTCATCTCCCGGATGTCAATGTCATTGCGGGCACCATTGGCCTCCTCCGAAGCGGCAGGCTTTCTGGCGGACTTCCACCTGGCCAGCCCAATCCAGCACCCAGGCGACCCTCGCTACCCCGGGCATGGCCTCCCCCCTTCAATACTGCGGCATCCTTCTTGGGTGCCACTGCTGCCGCAAAGCCCCTTTCAACCAACGTGGCCTTGCCCCCCCCCCCCGTGCGGCTTCACCTATTGCTCCAATGGTGGCAGCTAGCAGCAGAGGGAAACGAAACAACAGGGCCAATATTTCTGGCCTTGTTTATGCTCTTCTGTGGGGCCCCACCTGGGAAAGCAGCGGACTATCATTGAAGAACAGGCCCTTGAGGCTTCGACGCCATCATTATTGGGGGACTTTCCATCGACATCAGGACCAATGACTCTCTCGAGGCCTGTTACTGCTCCGCAGAGAACTGCAGGGCCAATATCGTTATGGGAAAAAGTGATGGAGGGCTATGGAAAGCCCTGGAAGTGCAGCTGACATTTCCCCCCGAGAACTACCATCTGCTACGGCGAAGATGCCAAGTAATAAGGACAAACTTTGGCTGGCCTGAAGGCTGGCATGCATGTGTTTTCTGCATGCCCCTGCATTAATTTTATGCTGTTTTTATATTCTGGCTGTTTTATATCTATACTCTACCTCAGGGGGGGGTGCTTGGGTATATGTATGAGAATATGGATGGTTTGGATAAAGTGAGTGGGCTGGAGTGATTGAATTGGAGGAATGAGAGAGCCGGGAGCAAGGGATGTAGCCCCCCCTGCTGAGTGTGCAAACAGAAGCAGGTGGGAGCTTGGTTGTGACCCCTGGCTTGGTATGAGTGAGATGTCTGGCCTGCCGGAAAAGAAGAGGGCCGGTGAGGTGGGGGGATCTCTGGGGGATGGGAGAGCCAGAGTATTGCGGTCGTAACTGGGAGAGGTAGATATGGCGGGAGCCGTGGGGTAGGCCGCTCTTGGGAACCTAGGACTCGCTGTCTCAAAGCGATTATGTGTTCCGGCCCCTCTGGCTCAGCTCATATACTTGGTGACTTGGGATGTCAGTACCCAGGGCTCAAGCTGCTGCTGTTCAATGCCAGGCCTATTGTTAACAAGGCTCCCCTTGTTCATGATTTAATCTTGGAAGAGGGAGCTGACCTGGCATGTATAACTGAAACCTGGCTGGGCCAAGAGGGGGGGTGTTCCCCTCTCAGAGATGTGCCCAGACGGGTTTCAAGTACTGCATCAGCCATGACCCAGGAAAGGGATGGAGGAGTGGCAATTATTACCCACAAGAGTCTTCTTCCTCGCAGGATCCCTGCCCCGGAGATTGTTGGGTGTGAGTCTCTCCTCCTAAAGTTGGACTCAGGGGTTCAGTTGGGCCTATTGTTGATGTACCTGCCTCCCAGCTGCGTTACAATGGCCCTGCCTCCACTGCTAGAGGCGGTAACCGGACTGGCGGTGGAGTTCCCCAGGCTCATGTTACTGGAGGATTTTAACCTCCCTTCGCTCGGCGAATCCTCAGATGCAGCCCAGGAGTTCATGGCTTCCATGACAACCATGGACCTGACCCAAGTGGTTCAGGGTCTGACTCATCGAGGAGATCACATGTTTGACCTAGTGTTTCTTTTGGGGCAGTGGAGACATGATCTGAAACTAAGGGGCATAGTTGTTTCTCCCTTGTTGTGGTCAGATCATTTCCTGCTGAGGCTAAACTTTAAGGCACCACTCCTCCATCGCAGGGAGGCAGAACCAACTAAGTGGTTCTGCCCCAGATGCCTAATGGACCCAGAAGGGTTCCAGAAGGAGCTTGGGGAGATACCTGAATCCCTTGTCCACAATCCATTGGAGTCCCTTGTGGCTGCCTGGAATAGGGCGGCATCAGGGCCACTAGATCAGATTGCGCCTTTGCGACCTCTCCGTGGCAATGGATCCAGGAAAGCTCCCTGGTTTACCGAGGAGCTCCGGGAGATGAAACACCAAAAGAGATGTCTAGAGTGACGCTGGAGATCTAGTAAAGCCGAATCTCACCGAACACTCCTAAGAGCCTTTATTAGGACCGATTTGGTGGTGATACGGGCGGCAAAATGTTCACATTTTTCTGCACTTATTGCATCCGCTGACTCGCACCCAGCCACCCTCTTTAGGATGACTCATTCCCTATTTATTATTTATTTATTTATTTATTTATTTATTTATTTATTTATTTATTTATTTATTTATTTGTTTGTTTGTTTGTTTGTTTGTTTGTTTATTTATTTATTTATTTATTTATTTATTTATTTATTTATTTGGGAATTCTTCTATGCCACCCTACTCCCTAAGGACTCAGGGCGGCGTACAACATTTTAAATAACACCAAACAATAAAATCATTAAAAACAATTTTTAAAAAGTTAAAAAAAAGACATACAACACCATGCATACATGGGGGAGACCTCAGATGTAAAATTGTCTCAGAACCCTGCCTGCAGGACGAGCCATGTCTTAATGGCTTTTCAGAAGGCCAGCAAGGTGGGGATGATTCGGATCTCTGGGGAAAGTTGGTTCCAAAGAACAGGGGCCCCTACAGAGAAGGCCCTCCCCCTAGGCCCCGCCAGTTGGCATTGTTTGGCTGACAGGACCTGGAGGAGACCCACTCTGTGGGACCTGACTGGTCGAAGGGAAGTATGAGGTAGAATGCGGTCCTGGAGGTAACCTGGTCCTAAGCCATGTAGGGCTTTAAAGATGATGATCAACACCTTGAATTGTACCTGGAGACCAATGGGCAACCAATGCAACTGGCGGAGTATGGGTGTTATGTGGGTGTATTTTGAAACACCCACCACAGCACGCGCAGCTGCATTTTGCACCAATTATAGTCTCCGAATACTCTTCAAGGGTAGCCCCATGTAGAGCGCATTACAGTAGTCCAATCGGGAGGTGACAAGGGCATGAGTGACCGTGAGTAGAGCCTCCTTCTCCAAGTATGGTCGCAATTGGTGCACCAGGTGAACCTGTGCAAAAGCCTCCCTAGCCACAGCTGTAAGGTGTTGGTCTAATTTTAGCTGTGGATCTAGGAGGACTCCCAAATTGCGAACCCGTTCCGAGGGAGTTAATGTAGAGGGAAAGGAGGAGCCCTTGCAGGGTAGAGCTGAGGAATTTGTACAGTTTCTGTCAGATAAAGTTGCTCAGATTCAGATGGACCTGGACTCTGATTGGGCAATTCAATCCGAGATGACAGGGGCAGACCTTAGTCCTATTGTTTGGGACAAATTTGAGCCCGCGACGCCTGAGGAAGTGGACAAGGCCATTGGAGCGATGAGTTCCTCCACTTGTTTGTTGGACCCGTGCCCCTCCTGGCTGGTCTCGTCCAGCAGGGAAGTGACATGAGGCAGGCTCCAGGTTTTGGTCAACGCCTCGAGAGAGGGGTTCATCCCATAACCACTGAAAGTGGCGGTGGTGAGGCCCCTCCTCAAGAAGCCTTCCCTGGATCCAGCAGAATTAAAAAACTTTCATCCAGTCTCCAACCTACCCTTTGTGGGTAAGGTTGTTGAGAAAGTGGTGGTGTTCCAGCTCTAATGGTTATTGGATGAAACGGATTATCTAGACCCTTTTCAATCGGCCTTCAGGCCTGGCTACGGCACAGAAACTGCTTTGGTCACTCTGATGGATTATCTGTGGCGAGCCCGAGATGGGGGTCATTCCTCTATCTTAGTGCTACTTTACCTCTCAGCTGCTTTCGATACCATTGACCATGGTATCCTTCTGCACTGACTAAGGGAGCTGGGAGTGGGAGGCACTGTATTACGGTGGTTCTCCTCCTGTCTCTCTGATTGGTTGCAGTCAGTGTTGGCTGGTGGGCAGAGGTCGACCCCTAGACCCCTCATTTGCGGGGTGCCTCAGGGCTCGATCCTCTCTCCCTATTTAACATCTACATGAAACCACTGGGTGAGATCTTTGAAAGCCCCATGAAAGAGGGTTTGAGAGGCAAACATTATTCCAGTGATGAGGAAATGAAAATTGCAGTGAAGAAGTGGTTCAAAGAACAGTCAACAATATTTTATGAGGCAGGGATACATGCTCTTATTCGAAGGTGGAACATTGCTATTGAGAGAAATGGTGACTATGTTGAGAAGTAGGGATGTGATCCACAGAGGACCAGCTTCATTTTGATGTATGCTACATGTTCCACAGAGGACCAGCTTCATTTTGATGTATGCTACATGTTGGTAATTATACCTGTCCTAAAGAAAATGGCATTACGTTTTGACTCACCCTCGTAGCTTCCAGATCTTCAAAGACAGTCCCATTGCAGTAATCCAGTCAGGAAGTAACTTTTTTTTACATCCCCCACAGATACCCCATAAATATGAGCTAATAGTGTGCAGCGGCAGCCAAAAAAGCCGATGCAATCCTAAATTGCATTAACAGAGAGATTCGATCAAGATCAAGTCAGGTACTAATACCACTCTATAAAGCCTTAATAAGACCACACCTAGAATACTGCATCCAGTTTTCGTCACCACACTAAAAAAGATGTTGAGACTCTAGAAAAAGTGCAGAGAAGAGCAACCAAGATGATTAGGGGACTGGAGGCTAAAACATACAATGAACAGTTGCAAGTACTTGACATGGCTAGTCTAGTGAAGAGAAAGACCAGGGGAGGCATGATAGCAGTGTTCCAATATTTGAGGGACTGCTACAGAGAGGAGTGGGGTCAACCTATTTTCCAAAGCACCTGAAGGCCAGACAAGAAATAATGGATGAAAATTGAAAAGAGAGATTCAACCTGGAAATAAGGAGAAATTTTCTGACAGTGAGAATAATCAACCAATGGAACAGCTTGCCTTCAGAAGTTGTGGGAGCTTCATCACTGGAAGCTTTCAAGACGAGACTGGACTGTTTGCTTGGGTGGAGAGTTGGACTAGAAGAACGACAAGTCCCTTCCAACTCTGTTAATTTGTATCTGTATCAAGAAATTGATCAGAAAAGACTTCCGGTTGGCTCTGCTGCATCGAGGATGCTCACCGTCGAGCGCCTAATCCCGGGCTCCGTAAAGCCGCCAGAACAGCTGTCTGGAGGCTTGAAAATCTTCTCCCTGGGCGCAGGGGAGAGATGAGAGCCGACAGGTGAGGGTAGAGCCCCCTAGTGCCCCAGGAGAAAATCTAGGGCGCGAAGGGTGAGGGCTCCCCAGGTAGCCTGTCATCTGCTCCGGGACCTGGGACGCCTCCGCTTTTGCGGAGCAAGATGCAGCGACCAATTCTGCCTTCAATATGGGATTTTTAACAATTTGACTACAGCAGACAGAAAAAGCCAGGAGACTTGGATGGCAAGTATCTTAACTTAACTCCAATGTTGATTCTTTATTTTGGAAATGACTAATTGAGTTAATGAGTAACAAAATGGCGATTGAAGCTTCAAAGGGCGTGAAAGTGAAAGCTAAAAGGAAAGTTTCATTTCGTTAGCAGCCCTCTGTTTGAAAATGCCTGACTTTGATGAACTTTCTCTTCTCTTTCTGATTTTGGACTAAAATAAAAAGTCTAATTTTAAATTTTAAATGGCTTTAAAATCTGGAAAGACTGTTTTTAACAAAGGATTTGAGTATCCTCCTGCTTACATTTCAAGAATGCAACCTACTGTCTATTCAACACCTCTACAGACTTTAACGCCTGAAAAGTTATTTGAAGCTTTAAAAGTTATGAAGAATGAACTTGTTATGGAATTTAATCTAAAAATTAATGACATTAATGAAAAAAATACAGGCTGTTTCAGAGGAGATTGCTACTCGACACCAGCAATTAAGGGAAGATATGTTATTTGCATTTAAAGGACTGGTAGGAAATATGGAAATTTTGGAAGAGGAGGTGGAAGAAATTAAACAGTCTGTGATAACTTTGGGTGAAGATATAGGAAAGACTCAAAATAAAATTGAAAATTATGAAGTTGAGGTGTTAATGATTCAATATAGAAATATGGAGTTTGCTTTAAGAGTAAGAGGTGTAAAAGAGAAAAAACAAGAAGATCTAAAAGAAAGGAAGTTGGAGGCATTTGTGTACACGTTAGGAGCGACAAAAGAGGAATTGGGTATGCAAATTGATAAGATATATCATGTTAACTCTTGGGTGGCTAAACAGAAACATCTGCCAAGAGATATCATAATATATTTTACCACAAGGACATTATGTAATGAAATCCTACAGGCGACTTCCAAGAACAAGCTCCAGGTAGATGGACAGGAGGTAATGACATTGAAAGAAATTCCTCCTAAAATGTTGAGAGCCAGAAAGGATTATGCCTTTCTGGTGGATGAATTGAAAAAACAGCAAATACAGTATAGATGGGAGGCTCCAACTGGGATAGCGGTGATACATCTGGGAAAGAGATATCGGCTCAATATGATATTGAAAAGCAAGTGATTTTTATGTAAAAGTGTTAAAGGCCAACATATCCAGAATACCAGAAGGAAGAAGAATGAAGGAACTAATGGAAGATGAGAGAGGAGAGTCGTCGACAGTTGTCCAAATGGGAGGAGTTTTGATGAATCAAGGTGATTTACAGAACCAGAGTGATGTTTATAATGTGGAAGAAGAGACAAAGAATCAGAGTCAGACCAGAGCAGCGGCTATATGTAAGGAAGTATCAAGACAACAAAAACCTAAGCTGACAACTCAAGAAATTACCAAACCACAAGTGTGTGCAAGAGTTAGATTTAAAGCTCGAATGAGAAGAAGGAATGATTAGAACTTGGATTCAGTATGGGTAGTCATAGGCCAGATGGAGAGAAGATTAAAAATTGGTATTTTGCAATAAGATGTTAATTTGACAATACAAATAAAAGGAAGATTCATTTATTATCGAGGAAATGAGGCTGATGGTTGTGCATCTGGCCGAGATGGTGAAATAAAGATTTTTCTTCTTCTTTTTATTATTATATTTTAAAGATTATATAAATGAAAAACACATAGAGGAATGGATTAAAAAAAGGGGGGAGGGAAAAAACTTTTTTTTTACTATTTTTAAAAGCTTTTGAATTATATGGAATTAAAGATTTAGAATAATTGTGAAATTAATAATTTGATATATTGGAATGGTAGTTTATTAATAATATGCCTGATTTTTAGACTATGCTTAAAAGGTTTTGAGTAACAAGGAGTTAAAGATCTAGAGAAATTTTGAAATTAATAATTTGTTAGTATATTTTAATTTTATCTTTATTGAATATTATACCCTGTGCTTTTTCTGGAAAGTCGGGGGGGGAGAGGGGGAAGGGGGGAGGATGGGGGGGAAGGGGGGAGAAAAAGAGAAAAATGTTTGTACTTTGTACTAATAAAACTGTTAATGTATTAGCAGAGTATTCCTTGTGTTACCAAGGTTGTGCATACAGAAACGTTTAGATTGAGATCAGTTGTGAATAAGTACTCAGCCACACACAGATACACTAACTTGAGTTAAAGTTTACTTTAAGAAATAGCATTTTCCTATAAACAGTCCAAAGTCATACACTTAATAGTCATAATAACAATCCAAATACTATCAAGTACAAATACATTTTAGCTATAATACATAACTACAACACAGAGAGAAATGCAGAGCATACATACACAATGTCTTGCTCTAGTGAGTAGCAGAGAACACACTGAGTAGCAGAGACAAAGACAAACAGAGAGGGACTCCCAGAGAAATAAGCTGTGAACTCTAGCTCCCTCTTGTGGCAGTCTGCAACACCTCAGCTAAACAGACAGCTCTATTAAAAGCTAGTCATATATTGTCTTACCCAATCGTTATGGACAGAGACCTAACAAAAACTTTTTGAATTAAAAAAAAAAGAAATTGATCAGAAAAGACGTAGCCTACCAAAATCTGTCTTTTGAATTCCTTACTAAAATTGAGATCCTATCAAAAATGTCTCGATATAAGTACGTTTTTAAAAATATTGTTGTTACTGTCAGGTACCAACATCCAGTGGATTGGGTTTTTTAAATAAAGAAAAATCTTAACATCTTGAATTTAGTTTAACAAAATAAGACTTATCAGTTAATACATAGATATGATAGCTTTCTTCTGCAACAAGCTTACATCGTAATCAATTAGTGAAATGCCTGAAAACCTTCTAACCTACATGATTATGCATCACCAGAGACATAGCATCTGGGTAGATATTCATTTTGGAGAGGAGGGGAGGGGAGGGGAAGGGAAGGGAAGGGAAGGAAGAGGGAGAAAGCGGAGAGGAAGGCAGTGGAGAAGAGGGAAGGGCAGTGGAGGGAAAGGGAAGGGGAGGGGAGAAGAGAAGGGAAGGGAATATATAATCTTTATTAAGTCATTTGACCATATCAAAAGTATAAAACTATAACAAATATACAAGTAGATACAAACGAAACAATAGGACATATTTATAATAAATTGTCATCTCTACAGTTAAGCCCAATCTGATCTAAATATTCTGTCCTCTTCAAAATGGCATTTGATATAAAGAGTGTAGTCTTACTCTAATAACAAACCTTATGCAGGTTCATTCCCTGTAAAAAATAAGACAATATCTCCTGTGTGCCAGGTAATCTATCTCATTAAATTAAATATGCCCCTGGTCTCTTAATTATCAACTTTAATTGACAACTTCATCTCATAATTAGATAGTAATTAATGGCACTTTAAGTGCATTATTTCTTGTGAGTTGGGTTTTCTATTCGTCTCAGAAAATAAACATCTCCAACATCACAGGTTGTCTTCAACAATTAATGTACATTCCCAACTGCATTTTGTACGTATTAAGCAGGAGGTGGAGAATATTCCACTCCAACCTGCGGGACAACCTACCACTTGTGTGATGCTATTTATTTGTACAAACAATTGTATACTGGTGATTTATAGTAGAAGAAAGATAAAGCCAACTGCAATGAATGAAAAATAGAACCATGATGTACAAATGGGCAGATTACAAAGGCAGTCCAGGCTCATTACCCATGCTGAAATCTCAGGATAGTTTTTTTTAATAGATTTACAAAAACGGGTTTCATATTTTCCAAAGGCAGCAAGATATTCCATAAAATAGGCCTGCTATGTCCAGGTCTACTCCTTTTGCCTCACCTGGGATGGAAACCCTTAGCAGTAGAAGTAGAGATGAATGCATACTAGGACTGGGAATACAAGACTTTATAAGCTAAAAACAGCACCTTGATTTGGCTTTGGATGTCTCCTGGCAATTATTGCAGCAACTATTACAGTTGTGTTGAATTTTGGACAACCAACAGCGAATAACACTTCAGCCTGAACACAAGAGATTACAGGCTAACAGTTGTATCTCTAAAGAAGGACAATGCTTTTTTTTTTTGCATCCCCTATGTGCAAGAGCCAGTACAGACAATTCTGGATGTGGAAATACATAAATCATGTTTTAGAACAAACTTCTCAATGTGCTAGATATCAATCTATCCTGTTAAAGGATGACAGCTGTTTCAAATATATCACATTCAATTTTTGGATGAACTTTTTAAAAATCTGTTTCAAAAATTAGTATTTCTCTCTTCTTGTCCAAATCACTTTGATCTAAAGAATTTACAGGTAATCCTCACTTAACAAACAGAATTGAGCCTGGAATTTCCATAATAAGCTATTGCAGTTATTAAGCAAATTACTACATGAACTGACCTGATTTTATGCCCATTTACAACACTCATAGTCACCCCAGTTAAGTGAATCTCATGGTCATTAAATGAAGCCATTCTCCTAAATGGACTTTTTTGTCCCAAACTGGCAAAAATGTGATCATGTGGTGCAGCAGTCATAACTTTGAGGTCAGTTCATTAGTAACTTTTGGAAGGATCCATTCTAATTTAACAACCATTTGTTAAGCAACTGGTCCTTGTGAGAATAACTTATACTGTTGTTATAAGGTAATTTAAAGATGATTAGGGGACTGGAGGCTAAAACATATGAAAAACGGTTACAGGAACTGGGCATGGCTAGTCTAGTGAAGAGAAGGACCAGGGGAGACATGATGGCAGTGTTCCAATATTTGAAGGGCTGTCACAGAGAGGAAGGTGTCAACCTGTTTTCCAAAGCACTTGAAGACCAGACAAGGAATAATGGATGGAAACTGTTAAATTGTGGGCAAAGATCGCAGGAGACAGACTTCAGAACAGCTCTTTTATTAGCTCACTCAAGCAACCAACACTTGCAGTCTGACAGATAGCCCTTTTATAGGGAGCTGTCAGACACAACAACCAATAGCGTATGAGCATTCAAACACATGATCAGGGTGACAACAAGAGTTCAGGTAAAGTTCAACTATAAACATAACAATAACAGTTCAGTCAGAGGTCGTCTAGTTAAAACAAGTTCATGGTTCAGTTATAGGTCAGTCAGAACACAACACCCCTCCCCTTCTAGATGGAACAGTCCGACAGACATAGTCGCGCAGGTAGGCGGGGCGTTTGGGAACCCTCCCTGACCTGCGCAGCTCAGACTCTGGTGAGGCAGCAGCCTGTTCTGACAGGTCTGCTGTTGCTCTTGGGGTGGAGCATGGAAGCTCCTGGAATGTATCGGGTGTGGCCTCTGCGATTGGGGGAACCAGTTCTAATTGAGAACGCTGCTGGACTTCCACTTCCTCAGGGCTTGAGGTAGCTAGGGGAAGAACACAGGACGTTACCTTTTGAGGTTCGTTAGGTTCCCCTTTTACTCGGTTGCGTAGCTGATCTATGTGCCTCTTCCAGAGGCGTCCGTCCTGGAGGTGGACTTCGTATGTTAGTGGACCCAAGATTGCTTCTATGACCCCCAGGTAGCCACAGGGGGCCCTCGGCATAATTTCGGGCGAATACCGAATCTTCCAGGGAGAAGGCCCTGGTTTTTTGTGTGACCTCTGGTTTTGCCTTAGTGGCATAGTTTGGGTGTAAACAGTCTAGGACGGATCTAAGCCTGCGACCCATAAGGAGCTCGGCTGGGCTGCGGACAGTGGTCGCACTTGGGGTTATGTGCTGAGTACTCAGAAATTTATCAATGTGGGCCTGCCAGTCCCCTGGGCCCAGTCTACCTAATGCTTCCTTGGCTGACCTTACGAATTGTTCAGCTAGTCCATTGGTCGCCGGATGGAATGGCGAGGACAGGGCATGGCAAATTCCCAGGTTAGCAAGGTACCCCTCGAAATTTGTGGCCGTAAATTGGGGACCATTGTCCGTTACAAGGATGTCTGGGAGGCCGTGTGTGGCAAAAAGGTGTCTGAGCACCTTAATAACCGCCTCAGCGGTGGTAGAACCCATTGGAAATATTTCGAGCCACTTTGAGTAGGCATCGACAATTATTAAAAACATTTGGCCGTGGCAGGGGCCTTCAAAATCGGCATGTAGCCGCAACCAGGGGCTTTTTGGTTGTTCCCAGTCATGGACTGGTGCTTTGGGCAGAGCAGATCGCGACTCTTGACAGGGTTTGCATAACCCAACCCAATTTTGAATTTCTGCATCCATGTTTGGCCACCAAACGTACCCCCTAGCCAAGGCTTTCATCTGGACAATCCCCGGATGGCCTTCATGTAAAGTCCTGAGTATTCCAGCTCGCAGGCTGGTTGGTATGACCACTCGGTCGCCCCAAAGGAGGCAACCCCCTTGTTCTGATAGTTCATGCTGTCTGTGTTCGTATGGTTTAAGGTCAGGCTTGACCAGGTCCTTCGGCCATCCCCTCCACACCCAGTTCAACACAGTTCTGAGTGAGGGGTCCTTGGCTGTGTGTTTAGCCACCTCAGCAGAAGTGACCAGTCCAGAATCAGCCAAGTCAATCAAAAGGACTGGAGCTTCTGGAACAATGTCCGTAAGGAGGTCGGGCAATGGGCACCTGCTCAAAGCGTCCGCATTGCCCATGTATTTTCCTGGCCGATGTACCAGGCGATAGAAGTGGGCCGAGAGAAAGATGGCCCACTGGCCGAAATGGGGGATAGGGCAGCCAGAGTGGGGCGGTCCCCCGCAAGAACCCCAGAAGTGGCTTGTGGTCTGTAACCAAAACAAAATCCCTCCCAAACAAATATTCGTGGAATTTTTTGACACCAGCAACTAAAGCCAAGGCCTCCCTGTCCAGCTGGCTGTAGTTCCGCTCTGCACTGGACAGAGTCCTTGAGTAATAGGCCACAGGGCCTCTGACCCATTTGGAAGCTTGTGGCTGAGCACAGCGCCGACTCCCACAGGGGAAGCGTCGCACGCCAGGACCAATGGCAAGGTATTGTTGTATTGAATTAAGAAACTGTCATTGGTTAGTAGTCATTTGACAGCTGTGAAAGCTGACGCCTCCCTGGACCCCCATTTCCAAGGAATGTTTTTGGCCAGCAGCTTGTAGAGAGGCTCGGCTACGGTGGCTTTGTTTTTTAGGAAAAGGCTGTAAAAATTTAGGAGCCCCAGGAAAGCTTGGAGTTCTGTTTGGTTTTTTGGGGCAGGAGTCTCATGGATTGCCCTTAGCTTATTTTCTGTGGGGTGGATACCTTGGCCATTGACTCGGTACCCTAAAAATTCGACCTCAGACACCCCCAATAAGCATTTGCTGCGTTTGGCTTTAAGCCCAGCAGCACGCATTTTTGACAGGACCATTCTAACTCGACAGCGGAGCTGGTCCTGGTCACAGGCTGAGATCAGGACGTCACCAAAATATGGTACGACCCCAGGGATGTTCTGCAACAGACGTTCCATTACACTCTGGAACAACCCCGGGGCTACACTGACTCCAAACTGCAACCTGTGACATTTAAAAGCTCCCCTCTGAGTTACAATTGTCTGTGCTTCTGCAGTAGCTCTATCTACCGGCAGCTGCTGGTATGCCTGCGCAAGGTCTAGTTTAGCAAACAGGCGTCCAGGACCTAGGGAGTGGAGTAGATGATGCACAACCGGCACCGGATAGGCGCTCTGTTGCAAAGCCTTATTGATTGTGCATTTGTAGTCGGCGCAAATTCGAATACTGCTGTCCCCTTTAACGGGGGTCACTATGGGGGCCTCCCATTTAGCATGGTCGACCGGCTCCAAAATGCCTTGTTTGATGAGCTTCTATACAGAACTTTATAACTTTATAAGAACTTTATTTTTCCCAGTGGAAGCGGTTATTTACCCAAATTTATTAAGTGATAAGACAGTAATAACCTACCAACAAGTATTGGATGATTATGATAATCTTAAAATGAAACAAGATCTTAATGAGTCCGGTATACAACTAGATTGGTGGCACTATCTGCAAGTCCAATCTAGATATAGTAAAGATAAACAACTTGGTTTCCAAAATATGAACGGCCTAGATAAAATATTATTAGGTACTGATGGAAAGGTATTATCAAAATTATATAGTTATCTGCTAGAATATAAATTGTTTGAAGAAACTGTTAAAGGATCAATGATAGCTTGGGCCCAAAACTTTGGGTATAATATACATCTTTCTGAATGGGACAAAATTTGGGAACAGAACTACAAATTAACTTTGGCAATACCTTATAAAGAGAACATCTATAAAATGTTTTATAGATGGCATCTTCCTCCGGCCCGACTGGCAAAAATGTTTACTAAATTATCTCCTAAATGCTGGCAGTGTAAAATAGAAAATGGAACATATTACCACCTTTGGTGGACTTGCCTTCAGGTGAGAATATTTTGGAATAAGGTTAAAATTATAATAGAACAAATTATAGCATGAAGTCTTGAATTAAAACCAGAATTATTTTTACTAGGCATATTTAGGGGAAAATTTGATGAAGAAGATAGATATTTAATACTACACATTACTACAGCCGCTAGAATTACTTACGCACAAACTTGGAAATTGGATTCAATACCAACAATGATAACTCTGGTCAATAAAATTTTGGAAGTAGCAGAGATGTGCAAGTTAACGATGGAAATTCAGGACAAAGAAGAGACAGATTTCTATAAAACCTGGGATAGATGGTATAATTGGCTTGGACAAAAAAAATACAGAAATCTATTATAGTATAACTGCTTGCAATGATATAACAAACTGTAGTTTATTTCATATACTATGATACTTTACCTCACTTTCTGACTGAAGTAATGTTTGCAAACAGCAGGATGAATTGGGTAAATTAGCTGTAGAAATATTTATAATGTATAAATACAGATATAATGTATAAAGATTAATAGTAATAGCTAATAGGCTGCCAAAGAAACATGATTTCACTTTTATGGTTTGTACTAGTCGGTGTTATGTTTGTAGTTGACTGCGTATATTATTTGCTTACTGTAGTGTTCTCTACAGTTTTTGTATTTGGTTTTTTTATGTTGTGTTTATTTTTGTTGTGTGTATTTAATTGTTATGTTTTTAAAGGAAAACTCAATAAATATTATTCTTAAAAAAAAAGAAAACATGTACAAAATGTTTTATAGATGGCACTTGTCACTGGAAAGATTAGCTAAAACGTTTAAGAACATGCCTATGAAATGTTGGAAGTGCCAACAAATACCAGGTTCTTATTATCACATGTGGTGGACTTGTGCAGAAGCAAAATCTTACTGGACTCGAGTCAAGAATTGGCTAGAAAAAATGGTGAAACAAAATATAGAGCTGAGACCTGAGACTTTCTTGTTGGGGAATTTACTGAATAAACTTAGTAAAGAAGATACTTACCTGGTTATACATGTGTTGACAGCAGCTAGAATTACCTTTGCACAAAAATGGAAAGGAACTAAGGTTCCATCTGAAGAGGATTTAATTAAGAAAATTTTGGATTGCGCTGAGATGAACAGAGTGACAATGAAAATTAAAGATAAAGAGGACTCAAAATATTATAATGTTTGGATGAAATTTTACAGTTGGTTGGAGAATGAATATAGTTGAAAGTTAAGATAGAACAATTATTGTGTATAAAAGATAAGAAAATGAACATAGATAAATAACCCAGATGACAAAATGTATATGGATAAGGAGGTAGCAGTATAGTACTATAAAAATATACCTAGAAATAATTATTTGGAAATAGACTTTTAACACAGGATAGATTCGGAAATAACAATTTAAAATGCAAGCTGAGGAGATGTATTGCCAGTCTATCTATTAAAATAGAGGGGGCAATGTGCTGACTCTGTAAACCGCTTAGAGAGGGCTGTAAAGCACTATGAAGCGGTATATAAGTCTAAGTGCTATTGCTATTAAAAATAAACACACAGGAAAGGAGAAGGAGGAGGAAGAGGAAGTAGAAGTAGTAGAGAGGAGAAAAGAAGGAAGAATGTAGGTAGGGGAGAAGAAGGAAGGTAAGAATGAGAAGCAGATAGATGGAAGAAGGGGTGGTAGGAGAGGGGAGAGAAGGAGGAAGAAAGTAGAAGGAGGGGAGAAGGATAGAGGGAAGGGAGTGATTGGATTTGGTATGTAGGATAGATAGGCATTTTAGTAATGTTACTGGATATACAATATAAAATTTATGTTAAGTTTTGATAATATATGTATTGATGTTTATGTGAAGAATGTTAAAAAAAATAAACTTTTTGGGAAAAAAATAAAGAGCATACAGGTGTGAGTTTGGGGCAGTGGTGAAATCTAAAAATTTCCCCTACTGGTTCTGTGGGTGTGGCTTATTTTGTGGCCGTGGCTTGGTGGTCAGACGTGGCTTCAGATGGGCATGGTTTGGTGATCAGGTGACTTGTTAGGCATACTTGGTGGTCATATGACCGGGTGGGCGTGGCCAACTTGTAAAATGTGGTGAAACTCACTTAATGCTCTTGCTTAGCAACCAAAACTTTGGGCTCAATTGTGGTCATAAGTTTTCTTTCTTTCTTTCTTTCTTTCTTTCGTTCTTTCTTTCTTTCTTTCTTTTTCTTACTTTCTTTCTTTTTTCTTCCTTCCTTCCTTTCCTCTCCTTTCCCCTCCCCTCCTTTCCTTCTTTCCTTTCCTTTCCCCTCCTTTCCTTTCCTCCTTTCCTTTCCTTTCCTTTCCTTTCCTTTCCTTTCCTTTCCTTTCCTTCCCTTTCTTTTCCTTCTTTCCTTCCCTTCCCTTCCCTTCTTCTCTTTCCTTTCCTTTCCTTTCCTTTCCTTCTTCCCTTCCCTTTCCTTTCCTTTCCTTTCCTTTCCTTTCTCTTTCTTTCTCTCGGCAGCGAGAGAAGAAAGAAAGTGCTGTGGGAGAGCAGGCAGCCCGGCCAGCAGCCGTGCATGCATCCCCTGTCATGGGCTGGATGCAGGGAGCGGGACCCAAGGCAGAGGACAGCTTCCGTCAGGCTCAGTCCGGTGAAAAGAGCAGCCCCTCCTGGCACTTTCAGGGGCACCGGGGAGCCCTTGGCCATCTGTGGCGAGGACACGCCGGTGCTGCTGCCGTGCTCACCCATCACGGGCATCAAAAAAGTAGAGGAGACATCCAGCCGCTGCTGGTGGTTTCTGAGACTTCAGTGCTTGCCCGGGTGAGACCGGCGATGGATGCTCAACCAGAAAGCATGGCGCGGGGCGCCTGATGCCCCCCTCCTTCCCCATCGCTGCAGCTGAGCCTAGTGCCCCAACCAACCAACCAACCAACCAACCTTCTCTCTCTCTCTCTCTCTCTCTCTCTCTCACACACACACACACACACACACACACACACACACACACACACACCTGGTCTGAGCAGCGGCGGCGGGGGGAGAAGGAAGAAAGCAAGCGGCCCCTCTCAGCGCCTCCAAGGACCGCCAGGCCAGCAGGAAGCAACTCTCCCCCTGCAAAGGCTGGATTCCTGCCCCGAGCAACAAGAAAATCTTATTATTTATTTATTTATTTATTTATTTATTTATTTATTTATTTATTTATTTATTTATTTATTTATTTATTTATTTATTTATTTGTTTATTTATTTATTATTATTTATTTATTAATAGATTTGTATGCCGCCCAACTCCTAAAGGGACTCTGGGCGGCTAACAGCATCAATTGGTCCTCGGGTGGGATGGGAAGGGTCCTCGGGTGGGATGGGCAGCCCAACAGTTCTCCCTGCTTTTGCACATATTAGAGCTGCACAGGAGGAGGAGGAAGAGGAAGGCTTGCTGCACAAAAGCCCCAAAGGCCGTGCAAACCTCGGGCGAGCTTGCAAAACAAACTCAATGAACCCCACAAGAAGGAGGAGAAAGTTGCTGTCACCTTTCGTTCCCTCTTGCCGCTCCAAGTCCTTCCCAGCCTTGAAGCTCCACACCCCACACAGACCCGCGCTCAAACAAAGCCTCGCCGGGCGGCTCTGCCCCCACCATGGCTACGCAGGAAAGTTCCCCGGCGTGGTGCAGTTCTGGGATGGCGGAGACCCCAGGCAGGAGCACACCCTGCCCTTTGGGACCCGAGGCGCAGTGGGTCTTCCTCCCCCCCTTCCTGCCGCCACTGTTGGCCTTACCTTCTACTGCTATTGGACTGAGTCTGAGAGTGGCAGCAGTTGGCCAAACGCCCTGCGGAAGCAGAGCATGCCAGGAAGCAGAACGCACCAGGCCCAAAAGGTGGGAAACAGCAAGTGGATGTCCCGGGGCTGCTGCACATGCGCACTGCATCTCCCACAGCCCTCTTCCAGTGCAGACTTGCATCCTACCACATGTGCAGTCCCGGGACATCCATTTGCAGGGCGAGCTCGCGGCAACCCGGGGACCGGTTCAGGGGCATGGCCAGCCAGCCATCGCTGCCAGTTTGGCAAACCACCGGCAGCCATCATTACCAGTACGCCCTATCTGGTCCGAACCGGGAGCATTTCATCCCTGGTTTGGGGGCGCTGAGAGCAAGTGCTATAGTGCCTGTATGGTTCACCTTGCCCCTGACAGTGTGTCAGTGGGAGGAGGTTTTTCCTCTCTTTAAGGAGGAGTGTTGGGGATGGGGGATAGAATGGTTCTCAGGGAAGGCAGAGGAGGGTGACCTATTTCAGTGGTGTTTGTTTATTTTTTTTATTTTTTTTATTTTTTTATTTTTTTATTTTTATTTATTTATTTATTTATTTATTTATTTATTTTTTATTTATTTTTTAATTCATTTATTTATTTTTTTATTTTTTTATTTATTGTTCTTATAGGCCGCCCCATTCCCGTAGGACTCAGGGCAGCTTACAACATAATGAAAGAACAATTTATACAAACTATAATAATAGTTTAAAAATTACAAAAATTAAAACAAATCATCATTCATACATGGGGGATTGTTGGGTGTTAGGTAACAGGAGATATGGGAGGCAAGGGGGGGCAGGCACGGGGAACATGACCTCGATGTTAAGTACCGGACTCGTGTTCTGCACCCTTGCACTCACCTCATTTACCTGGTCAGCAGATCTGTGGTGGCCCTGGTCTTAGACTGCTGCTTTTAAATGTCAAATCAGCCTGCAATAAAGCTAGCCTTATTGCCAATTTGATCCTCAAAGAGAAGGCTGATCTGGCTTGTATAACTGAGACCTGACTGGGCCCAGAGGGAGGCGTGCCCCTTGTAGAAATGTGCCCAGTGGGTTATCGAGCATGACACCAGTCTAGACCTCAGGGCAAGGGGGGGGGTATGACTGTTATTTTCAGAGAATCTCTAGTAGCCTCCAGAGGCACTGCTCCACAAGTGCCCGGCTGTGAGACCCTTTTTCTTAGGTTGGGCTCAAGGCAGAGGTGAAATCCAGCAGGTTCTGATAGGTTCTGGAGAACCGGTAGCGGAAATTTTGAGTAGTTAGGAGAACTGGCAAATACCACCTCTGGCTGGCCCCAGAGGATGGGAATGGAGATTTTGCAGTATCCTTCCTCCAGGAGTGGGGAGGGAATGGGGATTTTGCAGTATCCTTCCCCTGGAGTGGGGTGGGAATGGAGATTTTTCAGTATCCTTCCCCTGGAGTGGGGTGGGAATGGAGATTTTGCAGTATCCTTCCCCTGCCATGTACACCAAGCCACACCACACCCACCACGCCACACCCACAGAACTGGTAGTAAAAAAAATTCGGATTTCACCACTGGCTCAAGGGATCAGGTAGGATTGCTGCTGCTGTACCAGCCTCCCTGCTACGTGGCAGCTTCCCAACCTGGGCTCCTTGTCCTTGCCGTGGGGCTGGTGGTGGAATTCTCCAGGCTTATAGTTCTGGAGGATTTCAACTTCCCATCCCTGGGGGTGGGGGCGGAGGCGGAGATTTCATGGAAACCATGACTTCCATGGGTCTGTCCCAGATCATCCAGGGCCTGACTAGTAATAGTGGTCACACATCCAAAACATGCACTTCCGTCGCGATGCGAATCGGTGGGGAAGGTAAGTAGAACCCACCCATGGACTGGAGAGATATCATTGATCAGAGAATTTTTTTCTGAGCTTTCCTTCTAGTCATGAGAAAAAATGGATGAAAAAAAACCCTATTATGCTGGTTCATTCCTGTAACTGAACACATATTGGAAAAAGTATTATAGTAAAGATAGGCATAAAGGCATACAAATTAAAGTATTAGTCTATTTATGTTCTTAGTACAAGATCCCATTTTTCTATTGTTTCAGCAATGACAGATAAGCTTAAGGACATAAGCAGATCTGAAACAAAATCAAGAGTGTGAAAGATAAAATGGGTAAAATAATGATGTATTTCATATTTCTAAATCACCCATCTCCCTCAAAGAGGGATTTTGGGGTCCATTGGCCTTCCCATGGAATCATTTGCCCTTCCATCTGTCTCTGATTAGTGTAGACTATGATTTCATAACGACCTTCTTTCTGAGAATCATCAGTGCCTTAAACCTAATTTAATTTTTTTGAGAAAGTGTTATTTAGGTATGTTCAATAGTCATGCCCCAAATGAAAAAGGAAATATTGAGAAACAAATGGCAACCAATTTGAACATTTACCGGTAATATAGTTTATGTAATACATTGTGTATGGGGCCTGACTTTGGGTATGCTTTATATACTATATTGACTGAAGAAGCAATTCCCAAAGAGAACAATGCTAGCAATTAGCAAACTGTGGCTGAAAATTATGAGAAGAGGCAAATAACTGGGACTTGCATCATTACAAGATTATTTTTCAGCCCACCTTTTTTGCCCCCCCCCCCATCTATCTATGTGTCCCCCAAACTTTCATTCATCTACCACCCTTCTTCTAAATGATGCTGTCTCCAATAACAGGTCAATCCCAGCCACTGTGAGAACTATCAGCCTTTTGGTATGTAATTTGGAAGGTCTCGGATGGGAAGGAGATCTTCCAGTCACATCACCTCAGAATGATTTAGGCTTGGCAAAGATAAAGAACATTCAATCATTTTTGACAGTTTTTAATTTTTATTTACTAAAGTTTTTTATTTTTAAACTTGAACCTTCCAAAAAAGTGTAAGTATATTAGAATACAGGTGCACACACAGGCAGTAAATACAGGTGATAATGATAATACAGACATGTTCTTCCTCACAAATACATCTAGACAAAAAGGTGATCATTCTACAAAAAAGAGTGAGTGAAGTGAGTGAAAATGGGACAAAGGGCTTGCTCTAGTCACACATCTGTCTTGAGGCTCTTACAAACTTCATGTCATTTTATGTGATTTAAATCAAAGTTACGTGAAGTCCTGGGTATTCAGATGATGCTACCTAGATGAATAATAAAACATTTGCAAACAAACAAGCAATCTTAGAGAACAACAAGGAGTCCACTGTTCAACACTGAACTACATATACAGTATTACCTTCTATTGGAATCGAAGTTATTTATAGAATCTTCTCTGTTCTCGGTAATGCCATTAATGTCAGGCAGCAAACGAAGGCAAAACATCCATTCAAAAAGTTATGACATCCTTTAACATTTCATTAAAAAGCAACCAAACTATCGTTCAAGAATTTCTGTTTATCTGAGAATTCTGAATTTCAAATTTTTTATGATAGGTAAACACTTTCAAGAAATACTGAATGTTCATTATTAAATTGTGGGTGTCACTAAAATTCGCTTCTATTAGGAAGCTAATAAAATTGCAAAAAGGTGCAGTCTTTCCTTCCTTTTTACTGCTTAAATTGCATATGGGGTTTTGTATCTGAAGGCTAAATTGCCTAAAGTCATCCCATTCCAAATATAATTCCCAGTTATGCAAAAGAAGTTAGGCACAAAGAATGGAAAATACAAATATGCTTTGCTGGAACATCAAGTTGTTCTTGCTCACCTGAATCAGTAATCGCAAGAAGGTGTAATAAATGTTGATTATAGATATGAAAGTGGAATTTACACAATGGGGTCCAACTATAACACTATTTTAAATGTCTTATATGTAGTAAACCAGGAAAAACAGAATTTTTATTTACTCAACTATTTTATTTATCAAATTATTTTTTAATAGTTTCTTGGGATAAATTATTTTTAAAAAGACTTTCAAGAATAATACATGGCAAGCAAACAGTTCACTGGATAGATAAACATGATATTAATCCATTCAGTATTTCCTGGAGTCTTGCTGTAATGTGAAATTTTACTAAGAGGAGGGCATATGATGTAGTATTACAGTAAACATATTTTATGAATCCCATAAAACAAAATTGACAAAGCAATCCAACATATGTTCACTCATTGAATTTAACCTGACCCTCATAGTAGATGTTCATACATCTATCTGCCTATGCATAAATCAATCAGAATAGAACTAGAAGGGACCTTGGAGGTCCTCTAGTCAAACCTCCTGCTCAAGCAGAGAGCCTATATCATTTCAGACTTTTCTTAAAAACTTCCAGTGATGAAGCACCCACTTCTTTTGGCAAGCCATTCCACTGCTTAATTGTCCTCACTGTTAGGAAATTTCTTCTTAATTCCAGGCTCCTTCTCTCCTTGATTAGTTTCAATCCATTGTTTCTTGTCCTGCCCTCTGGTGCTTTGGAAAATAAGTTGACCTTCTCTTTGTAGCAGCCTCTCAAATACTGGCATACTGCTATCATGTTCCCGAGTACTTCTTTTCTCTAGACTAGCCATATGTTTTAGCCTCCAATCCTTTAATCATTTTAGTTGCTCTTCTCTGCACTTTTTCCAAAGTCTTATCATCTTTTTTTGCAATGGGACCAAAACTGGATACAGTATTCCAGGTGTGGCCTTACTAAGGCGTTATAAAATGGTACTAATACAAAATGCTAGTACAGTACACAAATTTTTACACTATACAAATACATACAGTATAGGACAGCCTCAAGGAGACAAATAAAAGCTGAAAAGCAAATTGGATTTAAGACGTGTGGGAATTCTAGGAAGACTCACTGTCCACTGTGGCTCCACTGGCACTTTCAGGCAGTGATGGTTTGTTTTCTTGCTGCATCTTGCAAATACAGGATTAAATATCCTTTTCACTTAAATTTCTAACATCTAACATAAGGATGTAGAGACTCTGCCACAAGTTTCAACATTTATTTATTTGCAATATGCAATTGTGCATTAATGGTATGTTGATGAATTCCTTGATTCTCAGTTTAAGATGATGCAATTTTAAATTAGGTATTCACTAATACATAATTTAGCGTATACATTATAGAATAAACCACAAGAAAGCAAGTGCCAAAATTAATTGATGGACTTCAGTTGTATGTCAACTGTTAAGACTGTACATTTGCCTCTTGATCCTACTAATTTATTTATTAAGTCACCCAAAGAAGCTCTACATGTCACTTTGGATTAATTTTGCTTTCATAAGCTGTAGTAAGTATGATTCAGACATGTAATTCAGCCATACTTTGTGCATACTTGGTTATATCTCGTCTCTGTGTTACACTATTTGTGTTAATTAAATATGGTTGATTTTGATAAAGAGTTATGAAAATTTAACACAAACCGAATGTATTTATTCTTTAGTATATCTGGGTAGGTGTCAGTGTCAAGGCTGTTTATTGTAACTGAAAGTAAAAAACCAATCACAGGGCTGCACAGAAAGACCAATACAAAGGCAATACAGAATTTTTTTTTAAAAAAACACCTAAATCACTGCTTTGCAAATTCATTTCATTATTACTAGAAACCAGGGGTGGGTTCTAACTTACCTCGCCGCCAGTTCGCTTCCTCCTGCGCGCATGCGCAGTGCCAAAAAACAAGCAACAAAGCAAAAAAAGCCAAAAACAAGATGGCCATGTATGTGCAGTGCCAAAAACTCAGCTTCTACGCATGTGCAGAAGCAAACACCAGCAAAAATCCCCCCCCAAAAAAAATCCCCCCAAAAAATTAAAAAAAAAAAGATGGTGCCGTCCATAGTCCGGCACTGACAGAACTGGGTCCGTGACATCACCACCGGTTTACTACCGTTTCTATAGAACCGGTGCGAACCAGGAGGAACCCACCTCTGCTAGAAACACATTGTTAATCTGAGGTAATTGTTAATATTAACTGAACCATAGGAAGCACACTGCAGAGTTTCCATTCATTTTGGGGGGCTTTTTTTCAGTCATAGGTGGTGATTTCTATCCTTTGTCTGTCAAAAACATAGTTTAAAAAAATCTACCCTTTGCCTTTCATTAAAAATAAAATTACATAGAGATAAATGAACTTACCAAAAAACTGTTTTGTCTTCCAAGCTAAAAGACATACCGTATTTTTCGGTGTATAAGACACACTTCCCCCCCCCCTGCAAAAGTAGGTGGAAATGTCTGTGCGTCTTATAGAGTGAATGTTAAAGGTAGAGATTACCTTTAAAGCCCTACATGGCTTAGGACCAGTTTACCTCCGAGACCACCTTCTCCAACATACCTCCCTAAGACCGATTAGATCCCACAGAGTTGGTCTGCTGGTGGTCCCGTCAGCCAAACAATGTCGGCTGGCGGGCCCACGAACGAGGGCCTTCTCTGTGGCAGCACTGGCTCTCTGGAATACACTACCTCCCGAGATCCGCATTATTCCCACCCTGCCAGCTTTCAGAAAAGCAGTAAAAACATGGCTTTGTCGACAGGCCTGGGGCCAATGATTTTAATACAACACCGATAACTCTTGGCCCCATGAATGACTTATTGTATGGGTTTTTAAATTGTGGTTTTTAATGTTTTTAAATGTTTTAATATCTATTGTTTTTAATGCTTTTTATATTTGTTGTTGCATGTGAATTTTTACTGTTGTGAGCTGCCCAGAGTCTCTGTGGAGTGGGCGGCATACAAATGCAACTAATAATAAATAAATGTTGCTGAAGCCCTGCTGGCTCCCACCCTTCAGCTTCTGTCTCCCAGCAATTTGCCTTCTTGCAAACCTAGAATGAGCCAAAAATGGGGCATGAGTCCTCAGGGAGTAGGGTGGCATATAAGAACACTAAATAAATAAAATAAATAAATGTGGCAGCCGAAAATGGGGCGTGTGGCGGCCGAAAATGGGGCGTGTGGAGGCCAAAAATGGGGTGCGTGGAGGTGGCGATGGGCGGCAGCAGCAATAAGTGGCGACGGCAGCGATGGGCGGTGGCAATCCCTGCAATCTGGAACAGCTGATAGGTGGTATTTCGGGAGGCAGATCCAATCGCCAATCAGCTGCTCGTGTTAAATCAGGCTGTGCTGAAGCTGACCAAGCTGTTTGCTGTTTGCTGCAAGGAGGCAAATTGCTGGGAGACAGAGGCAGATTTTTTTTTCTTGTTTTCCTCCCCAAAAGCGTCTTATAGTCCAAAAAATACAGTAAGTACCTTCTCATCAATGGCCAGTGGCTTTTTCCCACCAGCTCCATTGGAATTTCTTTACTAGGCAAAGATAAACCAAGAGCAAATCCTTTTACCAAAATAAATGAAAGGATATTCATCCATCCACTTTCCCTATCTCCTTCCCTCCCCACCTTCTAAATATTTAAGAAAATGTCTGTGCAGTACCAATGGCTTCCATGAAGCTGAGCTTAACCTTCAGCAAAATCAACTTTGCTGAAACTCCTCTGAGAACCACAATAGTGGGGAAAACCCTATAATGTCAGATCAAGAAAAGTAAACTCCTTGAACAACTTCTATCCATCCTCAAGACAGGATCTTCATTATGAATTGAGGACAGTATTTAATGGTCATTGTTAAACTGTTGCACTATGTTAAAAAAAATGCTGGCATGTTAGCACATGACTGAACATTATGTGCATTTTAGTCCTATAATCTATCATACAAATAAGTGCATCTTTATTTATTTGACTAGATGATTCCGAATGAGGGTTTATGCTGCATTGCAATGTAGTTATGCTCAAAATAAATATTTGAAGGCTACTATTTGATCCCTGCCACAGCTTTTGCTTGGTAGAAATAGAATGCTATTTGAATCTTTATATTACTATAAATAATTGTAACTAGGTTAAACATGTATACCAGTGGTTCTCAACCTGTGGTCCGTGGACCCTTGAGGGGGCCACAATGTCATCAAAGGGGATCTGTGAAGGCTTGAAGAAATGTTATGATTTAAATCTTGAGTTAAGTCTTGGAGGTCTGTGGCCATGGTCCATGTCCATGTATTTAGTGGGAGTCTGTGTGAAGAAAAGATTGAGAAGCACTGATGTATACTGTATAGGCTGCTATAATACTATTAATGTTGTTGAAACTTTAATGTGCAATGATTTTTCAGCATAAAGTTCATAGAAAAAGATCTTCAACTTAACAATTCTGTGTTCAGGGATCTGGCTCTTCAAATGTGTTAGAGTACAACTCATGTTGTGTCTGATCACTACTCATATTGCGTGAGAGTGAGGGAATTCAGACTCAAACAACACCTGGACCACAGATTCCTCTGGAAGTAATAAATTCATTAATTCTCTTTTCTTTTATGTGAATAATAACAACAAATTAATTTATAGTCTCTGTTCATGGAATGAATATCACTAAGCCAAGGATTCTTTCTTTTAATTATGTTAGTATGCTGCTAAAACAAGCACCTTTAATGAAGTAATTTCAGGTCAGAATACTACAGTTAAATTTTGTAAAATGGATGAAGAGTTCATTATTAACTTATTATCTTATGGAAATAATACAATGACTTACAGTATTTCTATTATGAGTCATGAATCATTGGTTTAAAAAATAAGAATATTTCATGTCTTTAGCCATATTGTGTCTTGGTGACAATAAATATATCAGTAGAACTAAGACTCAACTTTATAGTGATACATTCAACAGTACAATTGAAGTCCATCATTTATTTTAAGGCATCAGCTTTACATGATAATTTTAAAAAATATGAGTCATGTTGTGATTTTTTAAAGCTGAAAGTTCTCATTTTACTTCACAGATCACTTGCTGAGAATAAAGTTTCCATTCCTTACAAGGAAGACAAATTTTGATTCAACAACCAACAATTTATATAAAGTTACCTCATCTGCAAAATATTCACTACTAAATTGATCAAAATTCTCCTTATGTGTATTTCTATTGGGATGACACTGTGCATAACAGATTAAAAGGGAAATTATTTGATCCACTAACACCTTATAAACCTCTTCAAGACATCATAAGGTATCTGATAATAAACATTTGCATATCTCATGTAGGCATACTGTCTGCATTACGTTTTTATGTATTTTTTAAAACAGAAACAACAGATTGTGCCACAAGCTGAAATATTGGAAAGGTAGAAATCGTTAAGAATTTTGGTAATTATTTCAATAAATTCAGATTCCATATACATTCTGGGGGGAAAGGACATATTTTTTTTAAATCAGTAGGAAACTCTTTTTTGCTGATCTTGCTTCTGAGCTACAAGGCCATGATGCCACCTGCTGGCGTTATTTTTTATACTGTAATCGCTGCATAATAGAGCAACAAGAGAACATTGCTCAAAGGCAAAATGTGTGCATGGGATTCAGAAGGTCCCAATTTGAAATGATTCCTCCATCTTAAAAGCATCAAGTAGAAAAACCTGTGACAGAAATATAGATGAGTCATAGCACATCAAAAAACATTTCTTTCTGAACCTCTGTAGCTTCGTATTGTACATGAATAAACTGACTTTTAAGAACATAGATTTTTTTAAATTGTCGGGCCCTTTGACATCATCCCATACAATATTTATGCTGGAATATATTCCCATTATAAACTGAAAGTAAAATGTTAGAAAGCTGGATTTAAGATTTTTACCCCTTTGAGTATAATTGGAATAATGAAAACATAATTTGAAGAATTATCATTACAGGACAAATTGTATTACAGAGAGTCTTCACTTAATGATTCTAATTGGGACTGGAATTTCCGTTGTTAAGTCATTCATCATGTGATAAGTCATACATCATGTGATAAGTGGTATCACATGATGATACCACTTAGCGACAGCACTTTTGGTAAGAACCTCATGCTTCTCCTGCCCTACCACATTTGCCTCTGCTTCATCTCCCCGTCCTCCCATTTTTGCCTTTTTGACCATCCTGCACTATATGTCCTTGCTACCCTGAACTCTACTGCCCCTTAGCCGTTGCCTTGTTTTGGCTGCTCACAAAGCCTGCTTGGATTGGCACTTTGCATGGCAAGTCCTGGCCACATTAGGAAAGCATCATATGGCCAGTAACTGCCTTGCAAAGGGACAGACATATTAGCAGCAGCAGGAGGAGGAAAAAGACTGCAAAGGTCAGCTGGAAACAGGATGAGTGGTGGGAAACAGGACAGCAGAGGTGGCCAAAACGGCAGAGATGGGGACAGATAGGCAGCTAGAGAAAAGTTGAAGTTGTCAGAGATTTTTCCACTCTGCAGTTAGTGGGAAATGTGGGTGGGTTGCCAATTGCCTGAATTTTGATCACATGTCCATAGGGATCTTGCAACAGCTGTAACTACTAGCACCAGGTGTACACATCATTCATCCAGCACCCTTGTGACTTCAAATGATTGCTGAAGAGTGGTTAAGGAAGGACTATCTGCAATGCATATCACTGTAATGTACGTATGATAGTTTCAAATATTAACATTGATATACAAGTGTATTTAAATTTATGGAATTTAAGTTGGATCATGAGTCTCTGAACCCAGCCTGGTCAACAAAAGTGTGCTTTATAGCTAAATACTTAAATATATCCATGCTCAAAACATTTGCTTACTGTATATTGAACACTGGCAATGCACATAACTTTTTATAATGAAGTGTTATTAGTACAGTGAGAAACATACAAGGCACCTTGTCAGCAAAATTTTGCTACTAACCAGGAGTCCAATGTCTAAATTTCAGGACTCTGATATGAATCAAACCTGAATCAGAAATGTATTGGCTGGGCACAGCAATATATCTTTAACTTCCAACCTGCAAAACAGATTAATCAACTGCAGGGGCAGCTACTAAAAGATACAGAACCAGAGGAAATGACAGATGCATAATAACATAATAAGCAGACATTAGATAATGGGAATGTCTCTTTTCTACATTTATAAACTCTTAACACACCTTCCTCACTTCATCCCATCTCAGTGAATAGTTTCCTTTGCTGAGTCAAAGGAAGTTATTTGTGCTTCTTTCTTTAATGCAATGTGTCCTATCAATAAAGCAAACTAAAAGTATGAGGATTAGATATGTAATTACAATGCATTTTTAATCATCCAAAGAGAATATCACACATTGGGGGAAATACAGGGAATAGGCTTAAACAGAATAGTACATAGTCTTTATTTTCCTTTCCAGAACAATCATTTTCCATGTGAGTATATAGTGCCATCAATTGTATTTTTTAAAATAAACATGGTCCTCCACATTTTCCATCTTCACTTTATCCCCCCCCCCACAAATAGGGGATACTCCAAAATGAATGAGATTAATTCCAAAATTACTTTTTGGGATACTTCCAAAAAGGTAGTCATAAATTTTGGAAGTGTCTTCTTGCTGCCCTTCAAGACAATCTAGTGTGTGCCACCCACTAAAACACAGTTTAAACCAAAATGTCAATGTCCCTCCCATTCTACTGCTGATTTGCCATGCAGTTTGGACTTCACACAACACAAAACTCTGTTGTAAGTATAAACAAATGGAACCTCACATTGAAAGCATTAACCACTGCCAAGGGATAGCTCAAGAAATTGTAAATCTCTCTCTCTCTCTCTCTCCCTCTCCCTCTCCCTCTCCCTCTCTCTCTCTGCTTCCTGCTACAGAGGGCTGCAAATTGTTCCTTTTGAAATGGGTGACATGCTTAATACCTGAATAATAGATTTTTTTAAATTTCATGTAGGCAAACATTTAACTTCCATTTTTTTAATGAAAGTATTTGGCTTTTATATAAACTAAAATCAGGACTGGTTCTATTACATTAAATATTTCCATTCTTTTCATCTGCTTCTCTTTCGCATTGACATTCAAAAGTACAGTATAATAGATACAGAAACATATGCATGACCAAAATTTCAACTGGATATCAGTGCTTTACAGAGTCCTTTGTGAACTTACTCAGAAGGAAGCCCCACTATACCCAACTAAATGTAATTGAGTTTATTCCCTGGTAAGTGTGCAAAAGATTATAATCTAACAGTGCATTCTCTAATATACCTACTTAGAAGTAAGCTTTATTGAATTTATTGGAACTTGGCTTCCAAGCAAATGTGAATATAGGACTGCAGCAGCTATTGTGAATCTATCTCAACAGAAAACATACAACATTGACACACACCCACACACCCACACACACTCAGTATAAAAGTTTATGAAAAATATTTTTTCGGAAACAAGTCTTCCCCTGAGGGTATACCACATATATGTTGGATTCATAAATATTGCTCTGCACTGCAGCTTAATTATCCAATTTCATTTCTTCCAAGATGTATAAATTGGTTGAGTCACCTGACAATCTGCAGTGGTTGCCTCAAGATATGTTCCCTACTGTAAGGTGATGAAGAACAACCGCATCAATGGGATCTCCGGAAAATCTGGAGAAGATTCCTTCTTCCACATATGGAAGATACAAGAGCAGGACCAATAGGGAACAACTGTGTACCACATGGCCAGGATTTTAATGTTTCCTTACCCCTAGTATATTTCATTGGCTTTTCTGGACCCAGTCCCAACTATCTTCATTCTCTTGTCTATTCTTCTCAGCCTCAATGATTTCTTTGTATTTTCTGCGAAAGAAGCCCATCTGCAAATTAAAGAAAAAAAAGTGAGGAGGAAAGAAACAACTTTATGAATATATGGATTCCTTTTTTGTATTTGTAATACATATTTTCAGGTTGTTTACCACTCTGTTAATAGAAAGGAACACATCAGAAAACAAGCAAGCTCAGATCAGGCTTCCCCAGTAAGATGCATTCCAGAAGTGTGGGATATATTAGGTGGAAATTTCAAGAGATGTATTCCAATACATATGGAGAGTAGTACTGCAAGCAGAGATATGATTTGGAATTATACTGGGTATGGAAGATTCGTGGATCAGGTAATTATGAACATAAGAGAAAAAAGCATGTTGGTTCAGAATAGTCCAAACAAACAAACATGCTTCTGAGAAAGTAATAAGTAGAATATGAAGTTTAAAACTCTTCTCTGTTGTTGATGCCCACCATTCAGATATAAAGAACTGTATGATCTTTGCTTTCCTTTAGCCTGAATCTACAGTACCCAGTTTGATAGCCTGTGTTCTGATTCCTTTAATATCATTATTCCTCTATTTACTGACAGTATTGCTCTCTGCTTTTTTACTTTCAAAGATCCAGATTGAGAAAGGAAAATAAAAGGGGCCTTTGTTGTTGACACACAGATTTATACCAGTGGTGAAATCCAATTTTTTTTACTACTGGTTCTGTGGCCATGGCTTGGTGGGCGTGGTGGGCGTGGCAGGGGAAGGATACTGCAAAATCTCCATTCCCACCCCACTCTGGGGTCAGCCAGAGGTGGTATTTGCCAGTTCTCTGAACTACTCAAAATTGCTGCTACCGGTTCTCTGAACTACTCAAAATTGCTGCTACCGGTTCTCTGAACTACTCAAAATTGCCGCTACCGGTTCTCCAGAACCTGTCAGAACCTGCTGGATTTCACCCCTGTATAGACCCTACTTCCTACTCTACAGTAAAAAAGGCACATAATTAGGAACTTCAAGCACCAAAAATGTATAATACAGAGAAATGTTACAAAAGGATATTCTATTTGATTACAAGACATGATAGGAAAAAGAAACACTGAAAGAATTTGATGTAAGAATTTAATTCCTGTGTTGAAATATACTAACACACATTTTTCCCTTTTGCAACCTTCCCTACTTATTATCCTTCACATCCTGCTCCATCTAAAATTTATTTATTTATTTATTTATTTATTTATTTTATTTTTTATTTATTTTATTTGTCAAAACGTATACAAGATAACAGGTATGGTATAAACAAAAGCACAGTAGGTATAGGTAAATTTGGACAATAGAACAGTAGAACAGGGACGGTAGACACGATGGTGCGCTTATGCACGTCCCTTACAGACCTCAAATTCAAGTGCTATTTGTTAGAACTTCCTGTTTTTTGATAGGAAAAGGATAAAGATTCTTGGGGACTCTATGGCTACTATGTGTATTTTCTCAGGTTACAGTGGTTATTTTTAGTGGGGCTTCAGGAGAAGGGCTTATATTTCTCCATAAGACTAACATTTGATGATCTACCTTTATTTTGCATAAGAACACAAATTCATTTCCTATCTAATAAGCAGATATTCTCTAGGAGCCACTTGCCCCTTGGCACTTCAGCAATATATTTGATGGCCACAACTTGGAATTAAGTGCCTGCTTTATGAAGTAGCAATGAGAAGGTTTTGCTACTCATTAAGATTTTTTTAAAAAACCTCCTTCACCTTTAACAATTACCCAAAATTATAAGTTTCAGTTTAGGAAAAATTCAAGCACAACTTTTTTTTGTTAAAGTTTACATTAAAAGTATCTCATGATATTCTGTAAGAAATAACAGTGTTAAATACACTCTGTGTATTTAACTACTTTGGTACAGATTGTCCACAAGAGGGGTACAGGTGAAAACTCAGAAGCTCAGCATAAATCCAGCAAATTTTACCTCCTACACAAACCCCATCTGTCAGAAATGGTGTAGGGTCTCCTGCTTGAGAGGGGGGCTGGACTAGATGACCTACACGATCCCTTCCAACTCTGTTAATCTGTTAAAAAACCTGTTATCCAGAAAAATTATACTGTTTCAATGAAGATCATATCCACTGCGTCAGATAACATCTGCAAACTTTCTGTTCAGTTTGAAAGTGTGGACCACTATTTTGACACGTCCTTTATTATTAATTGCTGGCTTTACAACTCCCCTTCTCAAATAAAGTAATTGGGTTCTGTAAACAGTTGTGCCTTTCTTCCTTACTGGGATTTTTATGCCATTCCATAAACAAAAATTTGGGTAACCATTCAAGAGTAAATGCTCAAATGTAGCAGCACGCTATTGAGATCATTAAGTCAATATTTTGTTCATTGAAATTAAACATTTATGTAACTCCTACTGTTTTAAACCTGTTTTCACCCTCCTGCAAGTGTGTGATGTTTTAGTGCACCTCCATCAGTCAGATGTTATTATTCTCTTTCCCAACATGGAGTATATTTAAAAGAGCTTTGATCCTGCTATGCTCCTCTTAAGTATAGATTTTTAATTGAAAATCTTTTATGGAATTGAGAAGGTTTGCTTATCTCACCTATATATCAATAACTCCCCATTTTGATGGACATTGTGATAAAATTATAATAGAATAAATTTTACAACTTAGAAACAGTTCACATGGTTTGCATAGTAGAGTGAATCTGATATAAAACTACCTCAGAACTTAGGTTTATATGTTTATTTATTATATTAAACAAATAATGACCTAAATGCCTATGAGAAGCTTTAGTTGGTAAAGCATAGTTGCACTATGCCTTCTGAGAAATGTATGCTGTTGGAAACCTACTGCATTAATATTCCAGTATCTGCCCTATAAAGGACTATATTGCATCAGAACACTTGGTGATATCCTGTAAGATCTTATATGTTTGGGGCTTATCATACTTAAAGGATTTATTCATCTACCAAACCATTGCATTTTAATATTCTCTGAGCTTAGTGTGATTCAAGAGCTCTCAAAACACCCTTTCCCAACCTTGATACCCTCCCAATGTTTGCTTTTCAGTTCACTAATATTATTGTTGAGAATTCTGGGAGATGAAATACATACAAGAAAATGGCAATTAAGTTAGGGAAGCTGTTATAAAATAAATAGAAACCATGTCTTATCTTTGACATTCCTTTCCCATGGATATATTCAAAAACTGAAACTGTATATCAGCCATATTATTTCTAATTCCTCTGATTTTTGCTATATAGAAAAACAGCAGAGATTTGCCTGAAAACCTGGCAAGATGGACAAGAAGCTTACAATCAAACATAACCATTTTGTAAACACCGGCTGAGTACAACCAGGTCTCAAGAAGAAGCAGATTGAAAGGAATCTATTACAAAAAGAGGGGTGAAAAAGGCACAGGATTTAAATCCTGAGACATTTATAGAAAAAAATCAGATCCTTAGTTAGTAGGAGATCTCTTTTAGTAAGAGTGTTTATATCTGGAATGATATATCTTATCTATTCAAGTACAGTAGATTTCCTGTTTTCCCAAGAAAAAAAATGAAAATAAAGGCAGGCACCTGGGAGGAAGCCTTTAACAGTGAGCAACTTTTCTATAGCTGAAATCAACATTTCACCTGTCAAATACTGTAGCAATTGACATAGTGAGTGGAAAGTAATGAGAGGCTTCTGAAGATTTCCACATATTGGTAAGATTGAAAGAACTTAAAGGCAAAAATACAGGAATCCCACAATATATGCCAAAGGATGTGAATGAGTGAGTAAGCAGAGCAAAGAACAAACAAAATATAAAGCAGCAGCTCACAAAAATCTAAAATGAAACAAGACCAGAATACTCAGACACAAACCTCAGATAAGATGGACTGAATCACTTTAGACTGAATCCAGCCCAAAATTACTCTAGAGGGGGAAAAATAAAACAGCCTTCCCTACCATTATGACTGTTAGATGTGTTGAACTACAGATTGTATCATCTCCAGCAAGCATAAAACTTCTAGCCAGAGATAATATGAATTTTAACTCCATCATTTCTAGAAGACAACAGAATAGATAGGTTTCAGCTACTGCATTCTTTCCCTTTATTGCTCGAGTACCCATTAGCCCACTACACCATCACATAATATTCACTCATTTAAGTATTGGGTCCCAAATTTATTGTCTAGAGCGGGGGTCGGCAATGTGTAGCTCTAGAGCCACATGCAGCTCTTTGGGCCCTCTCCTGTGGCTCCCTGTCAGATGATCCCACCACTGGGTGGCCCCTCCCCTCCCCTCCCTCCTCATCTGCCCTGAGAAGAGAAGGGTGACTGTGGCGGATGGAAACTCACTCTGTATTCCAGAGCGGGAGCGAAGCGCCCCTCTACTTGCCTCCTTTTCCGGCGCTTGTTGGTGCTGTTCATCTCTCGGCTGCTGGGGGAGACACGTGACTTTTCTCCGCACTGAGACACTGGCTGGGCTGCCCAGCTGCAGCCAATGCTCTGCGTCGTAATGGGATCCAGAAAGAGTAGGAGGGGATGCTGTCTCCCCCATTGTACAGCGCACTAAGTTTAAGTGCAAGAGCAGCAAGCAGCCATGGAGGCAGCGAGAGGAATATGGGGAGATGCATGATTTTCTCTGCCCCGAGACACCGGCTCCCCATATTCCTCTTGCCACCTCCGTGGCTGCTTGCTGCTCTTGCACTTAAACTTAGCATGCTGCACAATGGGGAAGACAGCATCCCCTCCTCCTCCTCCTGGAGCCCATTACAATGCAGAGCATTGGCTGCAGCTGGGCGGCCCAGCTAGTGTCTCAGTGCGGAGAAAAGTCGTGCATCTCCCAACAAGGGCTGGAGAAAGAGGCAAGTAGAGGGGTGTTTCGCTTCTGCTCTGGAATACGGAGCAAGTCTCCATCCGCCACCGTCACCCTTCTCTTCTCAGGGCAGGCTAGGAGGGAGGGTGAGGGGAGGGCGAGGAGGGGAGAGGAAGCAAGGAAGGGAGGGAGGAAGAGAGAGAGAGAGAGAGAGGGAGAATGAGAATCTATTCCCCCTAAAATCCTTGATTTGTCTTATCTAATCTACTGAGCTGCAGAACAAGAAGAAGCACAAGAAGACAAAAAACCTGACAGGGATTTATAAAACCTGAAATACAACAATCCATGTCTTGCTATTTATTCTTTATTTGGCATTTTATATAAGAATAGTTTCTCCCAAATTCCATGATGCTCTCTGTAAAGGATAAAATACAGCTCCTATGATTTTTAATGACTATGACTGGAGATGATAATTACTACATGAGGAATGAGTGACTTTGAGATGAGAGAGATGAGAGAGAGAGAGAGAAAGAAAGAGAGAGATGAGAGAGGGAGAGAAAGAGGGGGAGAGGGAGAAAGAGATGAGAGAGGGAGGGAGAGAGAGAGAGAGATGAGAGAGGGAGGGAGGAAGAGGGAGAAAGAGATGGGAGAGGGAGAGAGAGAGAGGGAGAAAGAGAAAGATGGGAGAGAGAGAGGTAGAGAGAGGAAGAAAGGGTGTGTGTGTGTGTGTGTGTGTGTGTGTGTGTGTGAGAGAGAGAGAGAGAGAGAGAGAGAGAGAGAGAGAGAGAGAGAGAGAGAGAGAGAGAGAGAGAGAGAGAGAGAGAGAGAGAGAATATGAGAGAGAATATGAGAGAATATGAAAGAATGAGAATCTATTCCCCCTAAAATCCTTGATTTGTCTTATCTAATCTACTGAGCTGCAGAACAAGAAGCATAAGAAGACAAAAAACCTGACAGGGATTTATAAAACCTGAAATACAACAATCCATGTCTTGCTATTTATTCTTTATTTGGCATTTTATATAAGAATAGTTTCTCCCAAACTCCATGATGTTCTCTGTAAAGGATAAAATACAGCTCCTATGATTTTTAATGACTATGACTGGAGATGATAGTTACTACATGAGGAATGAGTGACTTTGAGATGAGAGAGAGGAGAGAGAGAGAGAGAGAAAGAAAGAAAGAGAGAGATGAGAGAGGGAGAGAAAGAGGGAGAAAGAGGGGGAGAGGGAGAAAGAGATGAGAGAGGGAGGGAGAGAGAGAGAGAGAGAGAGAGATGAGAGAGGGAGGGAGGGAGGAAGAGGGAGAAAGAGATGGGAGAGGGAGAGAGAGAGGGAGAAAGAGAAAGATGGGAGAGAGGGAGGTAGAGAGAGGGAGAAAGGGTGAAAGAGAGATGGAGAGAGAGAGAGAGAGAGAGAGAGAGAGAGAGAGAGAGAGAGAGAGAGAGAGAGAGAGAGAGAGAGATCTGTTTCCCATAGAAAACAAAACACCGAGAGCCACAAAACCTGAGTAGGCGTGGCTGGGGGGGTCATGTGACTCAGGAGTGAGTGACATTGAGTTGGCCACGCCCAGCCAGGTTTTGTGGCTCCTGGTGTTTTGTTTTCTGTGGGAAACTGGTCCAAATGGCTCTTTGAGTTTTTAAGGTTGCAGACCCCTGGTCTAGAGAGAAGTCCATGGACAGTTTGATCTCCTTAATAAATCAGTGAGCATAGCAGATATACTGTTGTTGCACCACGATCTTTCAAAGGAATTTAATAAATACAGCAGGACACAAGTGCTGTGTGATTTGCATCCATCCCTGAAATATACACATATTTGATTTATCTTTTTTTAATGGCTTGCTGAGCTTTAAAGGTATCTATTCTTCATGCAAACCACATACTTTGAATATTAAAATCTACATTTGCAGTTATGATCAAAATTACAAAAAAGGATTTTAATTTTCTCCAGGGCCAAGCAAACAAGAACAAACTATTTCCTACTGTTCTTTTAATAAAAACTGCCGGCTTGCAAAACATCTGCTTCAGAAATTATCACTAAAAGTTTACTACAATAATTTCTAGCATTTCTAGCATTTCACCATTGGATAAGGAATTTGTTCCTCCCATAAGCAATAAAAAAAGTTGCAAGAGTTAATCAATATTAATGAAGCCTGAAATTCAGAATCTACTAGTGATCCTGCTAATGAATCCAGAAATAGAGTTCCTGTAATAAGCTAAGAAGTGCAGTAAAAGCAAGACCAAAAATAGGCAGATCAACAAAGGGGGAGAGTTTTCAGTCTGATACATGAAATCTGTCTTGATTTCGGTTCCAATGCAAACAAAATTTTGCATTATTCATAGGTAATTGTTTAGCATTAACATGCAGATTTTAAGGAACATCTCTAAACTATGATTCATTCTTCTAGCTTTCTTGTAAGATTGAATGTCTTCTTCTCTTTCCTCTTCTGATATGGGAATTTGCTTGCATTTTTATAAATTGCAGTTTAACATGCTGTTTGCCTGAAGATAAGCCTGACTAGAACCTGCTCTAGTATTTAAACTACTGGAGTATGGAGTATTTAAACTAATCAATACAATATGTCAATAGAATACCTACAATACAATGAGTATTTTACAGTATATTATATGAAATCTAGGATTTTAATCATTTTGTTAAACAAGCCATGGTAACCTGATTATTTCAATCTACACTGGGTAGGCTTATACACTGTATCATATTAAATAAAAATGTAGAACAGAATTTAGGGTGAACAAGGCCAAAAGATAGGAATGAATTAGATGATGTGATTAATAAAAAATGGAAGTAGACTTTTTAAATTCTTTGGGGTTTAAAAAATCAAGAAATATGAAACCTAGATATGTTAGAGTTTGTCAAAATAACAATCTTTATAATAATTCCAAGCACAGTTTAAACATGTTGTTTTCAAATCAGATTCTGTTCGCAAATGCAAGCAACTTCTCAATAACAGCCAGAATATGACAGCTTATAGGATACAGTAGTGGCCCCCAACCTTTCCAGTTCTGCGGACTGGAAGCAGCACTGAGATGGGGAGAGGGGAGAGGAAATTGTTTCATGCCTGCTGCTAACAGAAATTGAGCTTTCCCAACAGGGTATAGCCCAGTACTGGGCCACGGAGTGGAGGTGGGGATTCCTGGGATACCGGATTATCTAGAATTTGCCAAGTTTTTAGACTTTTCCCCACCAACTATAATTAACACACAGGGATATGTTTAAAAAATCAAGATGGCAGTCATAATGGAATTGAAGCTCCACCCATTTCTCATATGGATCCCATATGAAAAATTGATGGAATTTTGATGACATTCTCATGGCCAGCATTTTGACTTTATTGATCATATGCTGTGGGCATCCCTAAATATGGACAATGTCAATGGATTATAAAATATAGTGTTGAAAATATTTGAAGGGAATCAGATTTAATTTTGTAAAACATTTGGTGAAAAATTACAGTTTTTTAAAAATTAATTAGTTATATTAACATCCTATTTTGATCTCATACCATCATATATAATACACCAACTTATTAGATAACTAGGCTAAGAGTTACTCATGTCACTTACATTACTCTACATTACATTACATTACTCTACATTACATTACTCATTCTTTTGCATTTTTATAAATTCATGAAAACCAGGTCCAGGACATCTTACTTCTCTCATTCATTTCATATTTGAAAAGAGCTCAGATAAAATTATTTTTAAAAGCTTAAAATATAATGACTTATTAACTTAATATATACAGATACAGATTAATAGAGTTGGAAGGGACCTTGTAGGTCATCTAGTCCAACGCCCCACCCAAGCAGGAGACCCTACACCATTTCTGACAGATGGCAGTCCAGTCTCTTCTTGAAAGCTTCCAGTGATGAAGCTCCCACAATTTCTGAAGGCAAGCTGTTCCATTGGTTGATTGTTTTCACTGTCAGAAAATTCTTCCTTATTTCCAGGTTGAATCTCTCATTCAGTTTCCATCCATTATTCCTTGTCTGGCCTTCAGGTGCCTTGGAAAACAGTTTGACCACTTACTCTCTGTGGCAGCCCCTCAAATATTGGAAGACTGCAATCTCCCCTGGTCTTTCTGTTCACTAGACTAGCCATGCCCGGTTCCTGCAACCATTCATCATAAGTTTTAGCCTCCAGTCCCTAATCATCTTGGTTGCTCTTCTCTGCACTCTTTCTAGAGTCTCAACATCTTTTTTATAGTGTAGTGACCAAAACTGGATGCAGTACTCTAGGTGTGGTCTTACTAAGGCTTTATAGAGTGGTATTAGTACCTCCCTTGATCTTGATTGTATCCCTCTGTTAATGCAACTTAACATTGCATTGGCTTTTTTGGCCGCTGCCGCATACTGTTGGCTCATATTTCATTGGTTGTCCACTAAGACTCCAAGATCCCTCTCACAGTTTATTTATTTATTTTATTTATTAGTGACATTTATATACCGCCTCACAGTGCAAGCACTCTCTAAGCGGTTTACACCAGTAAGCAATGTATATTCATATTGCCCCCAACAATCTGGGTCCTCATTTTACCTACCTCGGAAGGATGGAAGGCTGAGTCAACCTTGAGCCGGTGAGATTTGAACCGCTGACCTGCGGATCACAGTCAGCTAAAGTGGTCTGCAGTACCCCACTCTAACCGCTACGCCACCTCGGCTCTTACTGCTATTAAGCCTGGTTTCACCCAGTCTATATGTGTACTTTTGGTTTTTTTTACCCAAGTGTAAAACTTTACTTTTCTCTACATTGAATTTCATTTTGTTAGATAGGGCCCAGTGTTCAAGTCTGTCAAGATCCATCTGGATCTTGAGCCTATCATCTAGGGCAGGGGTGGCCAAACCGTGGCGCATGCGCCAAACGTGGCGCATTGGATGCTTACAAGTGGCGCATTGCATCCTTGCGTCTACTTAGCTCGGCTCCTCTGGGCTTTCTGGGGACTGGATGAAGGACAGGGACTGAGTGAAGCGGGAGGAGCTGCGGCTGGAGGGGAGCGCTCAGGCCGAGTCGCAGCTGCTGAGTGCTTGAGGAGAGACGGAGGCAGTCGGTAGAGACAACAGACAGCGAGGCTCCATGGCGCGGTGTCGCCAGCTCCACTGCCACAGCTGTGCGCGTGCTCTGTCCCCCTGAGGAGTGCTCCCTTTGCTCCCTCCTGATGAGGAAAAAGGCCTCTCTCGCCCCATCGGGGTCCTCGGGTTGGACCGAAGAGAGAAGGGGAGCCACCGGGACCTCCCTCGTTGTTCACTTCCCTCCCACACGGGCGTGCGTGCCGGGGGCTGGAGTAGGCGGCGGAGGCGGCATTCCTGCATCTATGATGAAATTCAAGCCTTCCCTCCTTCGCTGCCGGCCATCGGTACATTCAGCTCCTTTGTGTGCGGGTGTCTGCCGGAAGAATTTGCCTTGTCACCCCCTTGTGAGCCCCGTCGGTCCCTGCCCGGCTCCTTTGACGGCATGGCTGACGGGGAGCCAAGATCTGGCTGCCTGCAAAACGACCCTTTCCGAGACCAGCCCAAGCAGTGGTTTTTGGAGCGCAGGGGCTGCGGGTTGCTGGGGGGTCGTAGGCAAAAGCAGCTCTCCGCGGGCAGCGCTCGCTACGGAACCCAGGGGGGGCTGCAGTGAGGGCTGGGGAAGGGAGAGCTGTACGACGGGTCCACGTGTATGAGAGACTGCTGCAGGTCAACTCCCCCCGTGGGTGAGGTCAGAACCAATATGCTTTCAGCACTGTTGCTAGCTGGCCTGATCTGGCTGTCTCCGAAAACGGCAAAGGCCGAGTTCAATGGCCTCTTTAGAGTCGGGTGATCAAGTTGCTTTCGAGACCGACCGCCGCCGTTTTTTGTTGACTTCTCAAGCAGTGTGCGGTTGTCTGCCGGAAGGATTTGCCTTGTCGTCCCTGTCGCCGCCGCCTTACTCACTCGAGCCCCGCGGGAGACGGCGACAGAGGCTCCTTCTTCCTCCAAGGGGAGGGGAGCAATCCACCCACCTACCTCGCTTGGCGAGGTTCCCCTGGGAGTGACCCCCGACCCGGACCTGGAAGTACGATGCTCTTCCAGGCTTCTCTTCCAGGACTTGGCGTCTTGGAAGAGGGCTGGGCGAGGGAGAAAGGAGCCACGGTGGGGATTGGTTTGCAGGGAGAAAGAAAGAAAGAAAGAAAGAAAGAAAGAAAGAAAGAAAGAAAGAAAGAAAGAAAGAAAGAAAGAAAGAAAGAAAGAAAGAAAGAAAGAAAGAAAGAAAGAAAGAAAGAAAGAAAGAAAGAAAGAAAGAAAGAAAGAAAGAAAGAAAGAAAGAAAGAACCCAATGTTCAAGTCTGACAAGACCCTTCTGTATCTTAAGTTTATCTTCTGGAGTGTTGGCTATTCCTGCCGGCTTGGTGTCATCTGCAAATTTGATGAGTTCCCCATCTATCCCCTCATCCAAGTCATTGATGAAGATGTTGAAGACTGGGCCTAAAACAGAGCCTTGGGGTACTCCACTGCATACTTCCCTCCATGTTAATGCGGTTCCATTGATGACTACATGTTGTGTGTGGTTGGTCAGCCAGTTACGAATCCATCTGGTAGTGATGCTGTCTAATCTACATTTTTTTCTACTTTATCTAGTAGTAGGTTATGGTCTACTTTATCAAATGCCTTACTGACGTCCAAGTAAATTATATTGACAGTATTCCTCTGGTCCACTAATTTTGTCACTTTGTCAAAGAATGCAATAAGATTAGTCTGGCATGATCTGTTTTTGAGAAACCCATGTTGGCTTTTGGTTATTACTTTGTTTGCTTCTAGGTGTTCGTTGATTCATTGCTTGATTATCTTTTCCAGAACCTTCCCTGGTATTGAGGTCAGTTTGATAGGTTTGTAGTTTCCTGGATCTATTTTTTTCTCCTTTTTGAAGATGAGAACTACATCAGCTCTTTTCCAGTCCTCTGGAAGTTCCCCTGTGCTCCAGGATCTTTGAAAGATATAGTTCAGTGGTTCCGAGATGTCATCTGCCAGTTCCTTCAGAACCTTGGGATGTAATCCATCTGGTCCTGGTGATTTGAACTCGTCTAGGGAAGACAGGTGTTCACTTACCATTTTCTTCCCTACTTTGTTCCTAATCTGTTTTTTGTGGTGCTGTTTTTGATAGGTTGGACTGTTTTTTTTTCCTTTTGTGTAAAGACAGATGCAAAAAATGAGTTTACTTCTGCTTTCTCCTTGTTGCTTGTCACCTTCTTGCCACTTTCTCCCAGCAATGGACCAGTTGTTTCCTTGACTTTTTTTCTTGTTTTTAACATGTTGGAAGAAGCTTTTTTGTTATTTTTTACTTTTGTTGCAAGCCTTTGTTCATTGTGAGCCTTAGCTCACAATCACTTCATCTTTACAGGCTCTGGCTTTTTGGTGATATTCTGCCTTAGTTATTTACCCCTCTTTCCACTTTTTATACTTGTCCTTTTGGTCTTACAATTTGTCTGAGAGATCTTTGTGCAGCTATGCTGGTTTCTTCTTGGATTTCTTGCTTTTCTTTTTCAGTGTATTGTGCTGGACTGGGCTTTCATGATCATATTTTTCAGTGTTTCCCAAGCTTCTTGAGTTGTTTTCACCTTAAGGATTTTCATCCAAGGAATCTTTCCCAAGTTCTCTCTGAGCTTGTTAAAATCAGCTCTTTTAAAGTCTAGGGCTCTGGTATCATTGTGTTCTATTGCTTGTGTTTGCATTATGTTGAATTCTAGTATGATATGATCACTCTCACCCATGGTTCCTGCTGTTTCAACTCCCTCTATCACTTCTTCTCTGTTTACTTACAGAGTAACAGAGTTGGAAGGGACCTTGTAGGTCATCTAGTCCAACCCCCTGCTCAAGCAGGAGTCCCTACATCATTTCCAACAAATGGCAGTCCAATTTCCTCTTGAAAGTCTCAATTGTTGGAGCTCTCACAACCTCTGAAGGCAAGCTGTTCCACTGGTTGATCGCTCTCACTGTCAGAAATTTTCTCCTTATTTCCAGGTTGAATCTCTCCTTGGTTAGTTTCCATCCATTATTCCTTGGCTGACTTTCTGGTGCGTTGGAAAATAGCCTGACCCCCTCCTCTCTGTGGCAGCCCCTCAAGTATTGGAACACTGCTATTATGTCTCCCCTGGTCCTTCTCTTCGCTAGACTAGCCATGCCCAGTTCTTGTAACCGCTCTTCATATGTTTTAGTTTCCAGCCCCCTAATCATCCAGGTTGCTCTCCTCTGCACTTTCTCTAGAGTCTCGATGTCTTTTTTGTAATGTGGTGACCAAAACTGGATGCAGTACTCTTGGTGTGGTCTAAGGCTTTATAGAGTGGTATTAGTATCTCCCTAGACCTAGATTGTATCCCTCTATTAATGCAGTTTAGGATTATATTTGCTTTTTTGGTTGCAGATGCACACTGCTGGCTCATATTTAGCTGGTTGTCTACTAAGACTCCAAGATCCCTCTCACAGTCACTGCTAATGAGTGTGGTTTCACCCAGTTTGTATGTATATTTTTGGGTTTTCTTACCTAAGTGTAGGACTTTACTTTTCTCTACATTAAATTTCATTTTATTAGATAGGGCCCAGTGCTCAAGTCTTTCAAGATCCATCTGGATCTTGAGCCTGTCCTCTGGGGTGTTAGCTATTCCTGCCAGCTTAGTATCATCTGCAAATTTGGTTAGTTCCCTTATATTCCCTCATCCAGGTCATTTATGAAGATATTAAAGAGTACTGGGCCTAAGGCGGAACCTTGTGGTACCCCACTGCTTACTTCTCTCCATGTAGACTTAGACCCATTGAGGACTACTCGTTGAGTACGATTAGTCAGCCAGTTGTGAATCCATCTGGTGGTGTAGCTGTCTATCCCACTTTTTTCTAGCTTACGAAGAAGTAGGTTGTGGTCTACTTTGTCGAATGCCTTGCTGAAGTCTAAGTATATTATGTCCACAGTATTTCGCTGGTCTACTAATTTAGTCACTGTGTTGGACAATGAAATGAGATTGGTTTGGCATGATCTGTTTTTAACAAACCCGTGCTGGCTGCTAGTATTACTTTGTTTGTTTCTAGGTGATGGCAGATCTGTTTTTTAATTATCCTTTCCAATATTTTCCTGGGTATTGATGTTAGACTGATTGGTCTGTAGTTTCCTGGGTCTGCTTTTTTCCCTTTTTTGAAGATGGGAACCACATCAGCTCTTTTCCAGTCCTCAGGTAGTTCCCCTGTGTTCCAGGATTTTGGAAGATGTGGTGCAGTGGTTCTGAGATGACATCTGCTAGCTCCTTGAGGACTCTGGGATGTAATCCGTCTGGTCCTGGTGATTTGTATTCATCAAGTTCAGACAGGTGATCTCTTACTGGTTTTTTTTGCTTATGTTAACTTTTGTTTCTAGTCTGTTTTTTGCAGTTGTGCTTCTGTTTAGTTGGGCTGCAGTTTCTTTCTGCGTGAAGACCGATGCAAAGAATGAGTTAAGCAGCTCTGCCTTCTCTGTGTTGCCTGTTACTTCTTTGCCGTCTTCTCTCTTTAGTGGACCAACTGTTTCCTTAATTTTTTTCTTATTATTTATGTGTTGGAAGAAACTTTTTTTATTATCTTTGACTTTTGTTGCAAATCTTTGTTCGTTCTGGGCCTTCCCTGTCCTGATTTTTTCATTACAGATTCTGGGTATCTGTTGATACTCTGCCTTAGTTATGTGTCCCTCTTCCCATTTTTTGTATTTGTCCTTTTTTCATTCAATTTGTCGGTGAGGTCTTTGTGCAACCATGCTGGTTTCTTCTTGGATTTCTTGTTTTTCTTTCTCATCAGTATTGTGATGTTCTGGGCTTTTTTAATCGTGTTTTTCAGAGTTTCCCAAGCTTCTTGAATTGTTTTTCCCCTTAGGAGTTTCATCCAAGGAATCTTTCCCAAGTTTTCTCTGAGTTTATTAAAATCTGCTTTTTTGAAATCTAAGACTTTGGTGTCATTGTGTTCAATTATTTGTGTTTGCGTTATGTTGAATTCTAGTATGATGTGGTCACTCTCACCCAACGTTACTGCAGTTTCAACTCCCTCTATCACTTCTTCTCTGTTTGTAAGAATTAAGTCCAGCATGGCTGTCCCTCTAGTTCCCTCTGCTACCTTTTGGACAACAAAGTTGTCTGCGAAGTTGGTCAGGAACCTATTTGATTTCTCACTTGGTGCGGAATTAGTCTTCCAATTGATGTCAGGGTAATTGAAGTCCCTCATTACTATTGTGTTGTGTTTTCTACACTATGATATTTGTTAGTTGGTTGGCAAAAAGTACATCTATTTTTTCTGCTTGGTTGTGTGGCCTGTATTATACACCTATGGCAATGTCATTCTTTTTTTCTTTTATATTGACCCATATGTATTCTAGGAGGTTTTCATTTTTGGTTCCATGCATTTCTGTAGCAATGTAGTGGTCCTTTACATACAGTACACTCCACCTCCTCTTTTATGGGGTCTGGTTTTTTGGAAGAGTTTGCATTCTCCTATCAGTGTGTTACAGTCATGGGTTTCGTCCCACCAGGTTTCTGTAATTCCAACTATATCATATCTACCTTCGTGTATTAATAGTTCAAGTTCACCCTGTTTGTTCCCCAAACTTTGTGCATTTGTATATAGGCACTTGAGGTCTTTATGTCTGACTCTGTGTATGCTTTCTATGTCTCCTATTTGGTATTTGAGTGTCTTCCTTGCCATCCCTCCTTACCTCATTATTTGATTAGTTTTCTAGAGGTTTTTGCTTGAAATTAGCTCCTGGAGATTGGTCACCCTTCCCCTTTCAATTTTAGTTTAAAGCCCTCCTGATAAGATGAGCCAGTCGTTTTCTGAAAACATTCTTCCCAGTCTTTGTGAGGTACAGCCCAACCCTTGCCAAAAGCCGATCATGGAGATAGTACAGACCATGGTCCAGGATGTCACGATTCTTCCGCTAACACAGGAATCCAAAGTTTTTTTGACAACACCAATGCTTTAGCCAGTGGTTCACTTCTAGAATCCTTTGTTCTCTTACCAGTTTACCTTTCGTTGGCAGTACAGATGAAAAAACTACTTGTGCACCTAATCCTTGACTTTCTTGCCTAGCTGCTCATAATCACTCAACATTTTTTTCAACATTTTTTGCGTCATTCGTCCCTACATGTAGTAGTAGAAAAGGGTAGTAATATGTGATTTTTATTATTTTGGTTAAGTTCTCAGCCACATCTTTGATTTTAGCTCCAGGGAGACAACATTACCTCTCTGGGTTGACTGTTTGGTCTACAGATGGCTGGTTCTGTTCCCTTGAGAATTGAATCTCCTATCACCAACACTCGCCTTTTTTTTCCCAGGGAGGTTTGGGGTATTTTTCTATTTATCACAGAAGCATTTGATGGTGCTATTTTTTAAGGGACATTTGATGATGCTTCTTTTCTATGTGTCTGCATGTTTTCTTCCAGGGAGAGTCCATGAAATCGATTGCTTAGCATCAGTAGGGCTGCATCAGGGGTTGGACAGGAGTTTTGTATTAGGTTTGTGGTTTTTTTCTATGAGTGACATGTCTCCATCTGTCTTCTTCTTCTTCCTCCTCTAAACGGTCAAATCTTTTAGAAATTGTTTGATCATTGTTATGTTCAATTTGGGCATATTCTTCTTGCAAGGTTTGGGGTTTCTCATTTTGTAGGTTGAGTTTCAGAGTGGTTAGCGTTTACTCTAGATCCTTTACTTTTTCTTCTAGTAACTTGATTAGTTTACATTTGGTACATATATAGTTTGGGTCTTCTATAGGCATAAGTGTAAACATGGAACATGTTTTGCAGATCACAATAGTATTAGTTTCTTTTTCCATGAATGGATTTTTAAAAAATTGAAAATGAAAGTGTAGAAGGTTTTCCCACAGATTTTTAGGTGGAGTCCATCCCTTGCCAAAAGCCCATCATGGAGGTAGTGCAGACTATAGTCCAGGAATCCACATTTTTTTTGGCGATACCAACCCTTTAGCCAGTGGTTCACTTCTAGAATTCTTTGTTCACTTACCGAATCTTGTCCTTTCGTTGGCGGTACAGATGAAAAAATTAATTGTGCACCTAACTCCTTAACTTTCTTGCTTAGCTGCTCGTAATCACTCAATATTGCTTTCAAGTCCTTTTTTCTGTCATTCCTTCTTACATGTAGTAGTACGAGATGATGTATATAAATGGTCCAGAAACGAAGCGATCTCATATAAGGGTAAAGAAATCATTATATTAAAACAAGTTCCTTGTAGGATTAGAAACAATAGAAAAGAATACTAATTTCTAATGAATCGATTGATAAAGGATAATATTATGTTTAGATGGTTGATGCCGGAGGGACATCTAATTAACAAAATTAATTCGATTGAACAAGCATGAGAATTTTCCGACCAGTATGGCCAACTAGAAGAAGATCAAGCCAGTAGAGGAAGTAAAGATGAATTAGAGAGTAAAAGCCAGGAAGTAGAAGAGATAGTAGAAGAGAGTGAGAAACAAAAGGAGGCAAAAAAGAAATATGAACAGCAGGAAAGAACACAAGGCAGAGTACTAAGAGAAACAAAAAACCCTAAATGATAATATAAACAATAATGTGGAAGAAATTAAAATTACATTGATTAATATAAACAGATTGAATAACTCAAAGAAAAGATTTCAAATATTTTCCAAATTAAAGAAACCTGACGCCAACGTAATCTCCCTTTAGGAGGTTCATATAAAAGTGTGGAATAAATCCTATGAATAGTTGAAAGAGAGAAGCAATAAACAAAACAAGAGATATAATGTAGTATTATGAAGGAATTATGTAAAGATTCTATAGTTCAAATTACATAATTAAAAATAGAATTACTTAAAATATGGTGTATATCTAGAGATTAATATAAATATTTAAGGAAAATGTTAATAGTTTGACTATATCCGTTTATAGCTTAGGGTGGACAGGGGCCCATCAATGCCCTACATGTTTGTTGTAATAAATAAAAGAAGATGTTGTACTTTGAAGGAATTATGTAAAGATCCTATAGCTCTAATCATATGACTAAAAATAGAAATACTCAAAATATGGTGTAAATCTAGAGATTAATACAAATGTTTATGGAAAAAGTTAATAGTTTGATTATATCCGATAATAGCTTTTGGTCGACAGGGGGACACTAATGCCCCACTTGTTTGTAGTATGTCTGATTATTGTTGTTTTGTTATGTGTGTCTAATAAAAAATTAAAAATAAATAAATACATAAAATTTCTATAATCCACACATAAGCATAATGAGCTGTCCTTCTCCTGGAATGGGACTGGGGCAGCCACCTTGGGCCTTGCTGGTTCAATGAACCCACGCTCGAGGTTTTTGTCTATAAATTGCTGCAGTTCATCCAGTTCCCGGGGAGTCATAGCATAAAGTTTCAGCTTAGGTAGTTTGGCCCCTGGGAAAATCTCGATGGCACATTCTGTAGACCTATTTCGGGGGGAGGCCGCTTCGCTGAAAATATCCATCAAATCTCGGTATTCTCTGGGGGCACTGCAGTCACAGCTACCTCCTCGCTCCATGGTATTCCAGTCTGGTGGGGTTCCTCACTCCGGATGAATTCATTATTAGAGAATTGGAGGGTCCCCTCCATCCAGTCCACCCTTGGTTCCACTTCTTTAACCAGGTTAGCCCCAGAACTAGGGTACAATCCATCCCTGGTGTCACAATGAAAGTAATGGTTTTGGAGTGATTTGCCATTGTTAGTTCGAGTGGTTCAGTGGCAAATATGGAAGGGACCCATCAAATGGACCCCCGCAATGGACCCATCAAATTGGCAGAACAAGACTGAGGTTTTTAGTGGCCTTAGTTGAATGCCCAGTTCCCCGACCAGAGTCCGGCTTATTAGGTTTCTTGTGCACCCTGAATCCAGCAATGCTTTAAGTCTCACTTTTCTCCCTGGAATTAACAGTTCTATATGGGTTGTAAAAGGTTTGACAACCCCACTTACCAAAGGGTCTGTCAGCCTCCACACTGCCTGCTTGCTTCGGCTGCCATAGAAACGGGGGTGGGGGGAAGGTTAGGTATTTGGGAGGGGGAGGGGGAAGCTGCGCTGGAAATGTCTCTTCTTGTGTTTGATTAGGGGCCTAGGGAGGAAAGTTCTCATCACATACTGCCAGGCTACAACATGTTTACAGCCTGCTCAAGGTCAATGGCTTCGACGGACCAGATGTGGAAGCCCAAACGGCCGGTGCACCCACCTGACATCTTGGGACATTGGGATTGGAGGATTTGACCAGGGAGGTTATGAGGGAGGGTTTGGGGGTTATTTGTATATGCATCTACGTGCCTTTTGCCTCAGATCTTGCTTTCATTTTGTTGTTATCAGTTCTTGTCTAGTAATAGTACTCTTCTCTATCAAAGTGGAGTTGGGATCTTTCTTTCCTGGACTTTGAACAGAAGCACGCCTGACAGGGTCTTCGTAGTCACTCTCTGAGTGATCGAGTTCCTCCCCCAGAGGGGTCGGAGTTGCTTGCATCGTAATTGATTCTGGCGGGAACTCAACGACTGCAGGGTCTTTAGGGCTGTGTTTCTGGAATGCGGTGGTGGCTTTGAGGGTTTCCCTCTGACCTTCTTCTCTCCCTTCCAGGTGGGCATCCTCACATTGCACTCAGCTGTGCGGTGGCCTTCCTTCCCGCAATTGAAACAGCAGCTGAGCGTGGCGGGTCAGAGCAAGGTTTGGTTCCCTCCCTTCCAGCGGGGATCTCTTCCAGGAGTGGCTTGCGCGGTATTGGTTTCGAGGTTGGTTGATTTCAGCTTCCTCCAAGCACATCAGCTGGGCAGGCAAACTGGGCCTCCACGGGCAATGCAGGTGTTGTATAGGTCATCGTTTAATCCATATTTGAACCAACTCACGGGTATCTCCTTTGGCCAATCTACGTGGAAAGTCAGGTCATGAAACTCTTTGATGTACTAGGCAACTGGAGGGCACCCCTGTCTGACATGCCTTACGTGATCTCTAGTCTTGCGTCCTCAAATTTCTATCTCAGGGCTGTCATGAAGCGGTTGAATTTGCGGAGCTGTGGTGAATCTGCATTATGGAGGCTCACTATCTAATGTGCAGCTGATCCTTCTAGAGCCAGTGTGACAACCCTGACTTTGGCCCCTTCTGTAGGGAGGTCCCTCCCATACTCTGCATGTACGTGTGCAAGGAAAAATCCCAGTTGCTGGGAATTCCAGTCGAATTTGACACCAAGAGGACATTCTAAGGGTGGAAGCCTCCTCCCGTCGAGTCGCAGGCCTTGCTTTGCTTCGAGATGTCTCCTGGGTAGATCTTCTATGGTGGTAACGGGTTTGCCAGCAGCCCCTGCGATTTCAGTAGATGCCCCTGGGGTTGGAGATCCTCTTCATTGATTGGTAGCCTCCTTTTGTGCTTCTACCTCACCCGCAGCACAAGCTGGGGCACCCTGGATCCACATGCCATGGATGGCCTCCCTCATGAGGTTCATGGCTTCCCTCAGAGTTGGTTGGGCTAGACTGGGGCTTCTTCCAGTTCGTCGTCATAGAGGTCTTCCATCTCCTGGGTCAGTGGCTCCCACAGCTGAGGGTGACATCCTTGGTCCTGTCGCCCCAGCCTTCCTTCTTCCCAATGCCTATGGACCATCTCGGCCTGGCAGCGGTGCTTGAGGCAATGTTCTCCTCGATCCAGGCATTGAGGGTCTCCTCTGCTTGGGTTTTGGGGGATGGGGTTCTCCCCCAGGCTTCAGCCTCTTTGTGGTCTCTGCCCTGGGCAGACATGGTGTGCACAGTCCCCACGGTAGGGCTGTTACCTCTCCGGGTTGACCAGTTTGCAGTTCCTGCCTAATGTAAGGTCTTGCCTCTCCAATCTTCCTAAGAAAGCAGGGCTATTGAAACTGCAGTTGTTCCAAAAGGTGCTTTTATTGAAAGGCTTGTGATAGCAAGAGGTCTAGGCAGGAACTAAATGTTCCCACTTAAAAAACAGCAATTTAAAGCAGTGCAAACAAAACCCCTCCCACAGTAAAGCAATGCAGGAAACGGAAACTCACAGCCCAGCAATGCAGGAAACAGAAACAGAAACTTCATATAGAGATCCCTCCAATCCTTCCCCCTCCCACTAGAATGCCAGCGTCCCAATAGAAATATATGGGACCTGACACTTGCCTTTATTTTTTAGGGAGTGCAGTCTGGGGTGCTTTTCTATTTATTCCAGGTGAGTTTGTTGAAGTGACTTTTTAGGGATATTGGATGATGTCTCTTTTCTAAGTGTTTGCATGTTTTGTTTGATGGGGAGGTTGTGGGTCTGAGTATTTTCAACAAGGGGGAGAAATATGTATGTCAATATATCTATGGTTATTATGTGAACTTTGCATGCGCGTAGTTAATCTGTAGAATTCTTTGTCAGAAGTTGTGGCAATGGCAGGCAATTTTGATAATTACAGAAGGGAAATAGAGAAGTAATTTATTTCATGGGAAATAAATTGCTACTCATATTAATGACTGTGTTTACTACTTTCTGAATCATAGGTAATAAATCTTATATGCTGGTTGCTGCCAAGGGACAATAAAAGAATTAACCTTCAGGTTTGTGAACTTTCCAAATATATCCAGCTGGTCATGTGGACATGAAATACAGGATGTCATGGGTCAATGGCCTGATCTAAGTGGTTTCTTCTTAGATTCTACTGTCCTTCTTTATACACAAATACTGATGAGTGGAGATATTAGTCAAAATTGGCAAGATAGCAGTTAGGGCATCAAAATGAAAGTGCATAGTTTCTGAACATGTGTGCAATATCAATACTCATAGAAAAGGGCAGAATTTGCATTGTGATGTTCTGTTAACCCAAGCACTGTAGATGCTGCTGTCCATATGATTTAAAAGTGAGATGATTCTATAGCAGTGATGGCGAACCTTTTTTTCCTCGGGTGCCAAAAGCACGCGCGCGCACACTATTGTGCACGTGCGAGTGCCCACATCTATAATTCAATGTCCCCCTGCCCCCCTGGGCATGCACGTGTGATCCCCCTGTGCTGCCCCGCCCCCCATGCATGCGTGCATGATCCCCCTGCTCCCCTGTTTCCTGACTTCGGGTGGGCCCGGTAGGCCCATTTGTTGCCCTCCCCCAGGCTCCAGAGGTTTTCTTGGAGCTGGGGAGGGCAAAAACGGCTTCCCCCGTCACCCCAGAGGCCCTCTGGAGGCTGAAAACGCCCTCCCAGAGCCTCCGCACAAACCAAAAATCAGCTGGCCAGCGCGCACATGTGCACTGGAGCTGAGTTAGGGCAACGACTCGCGTGCCGGAAGATATGGCTCCGTGTGCCACCTGTGGCACGCGTGCCATAGGTTCGCCATCACTGTTCTATAGCCTCGGATGACCTAATTTGTTTTAAGAGATGATGTAAATATGGCCCACAATGCGAGCCCATTTTGGTCTAGGCCTACTACTAATTATGTAACAGAAATTCTGAGCAGATCAAATACTTTTCATTTACCTTATTAACACAGGATTCATTTTTTTATCTTTCTATGTTTTATTTCTTAAATGTATATCCCATCTTTCTTTCAAAAGTTCAATATAGCATACATAGGGTCACCCTCTATTTTGCCTCAGAGCAATTGTGAAGGTGAATTGCGGGGTGGGGGAGGTTGGATGAAAGACAATCACTATTTATCAAATGAATTTCAAAAAAGGAGGATACTTGAAGAAGGGAACATGTAAAAGACCAAAATTAAGTGGGAATGTCATCTGGTTAGGTTGTTGCTCTAATAGTAAGTTAAGAAAGTTTCACAACTGGTATGGAGATACAAACTCATCTTTGTTATTTGGATAGATATTTCTACTTCAGGAAAAATCACTATATATTCAAGATATTTTTTAAAACTAGAATTAAAATTTTACACAAAAAAATTCTACACAAGGTGTATTTAGTTCAAGTCTAATTGTTTCGCATGCCAATTCTTATAATTCTTTTCCATCTATGTTTTAATGCCTGTTCAAAGTTCAGCTCAGTTACATAGTGCTTCTTCTTGGTCCTCTGTATTAAATCCCTTTCATGGACTTAACATAATTTACAGTTTTATCTAATTAATATTAATTTCAGTTTCTAAAATTGAGCCCTGATTTGCAAAAGGTACACAGTGTGCACATTTGTCATCTATTATACAATAACTGCCTGAATCATGAGATGGGCAGCAAATAAATGTGATAAATAAAATAAGTAACTTAAAACAGTACTAATCACTGTTTCTCTATTCCCATTTTAAAACCTAAGTTAACTATTTGAAATTTCTCAGAAACTTGTTACATTATGTAGAACCTGTCTCTGCATATGAAGATTTTGATAACTAAAGAGAAAAGAATAAATATTAGTACATACCGTATTTTTCGGAGTATAAGACACACCGGAGTATAAGATGCACCTTAGTTTTGGGGGAGGAAAATAGGGAAAAAATAATCTGCCTATCAGGTATTCATCTGACTAGTCCTTAGTCTGGTCAGCTTCAGCACATTCGTTTGCTGGTTTTGAGCGCACATGCTTGCTTTTTATCCCCTGGTTGGGGATAAAAAACAGTTTCTAAAACACTTCACTTCTCTCTCTTCAGAGAGAGAAACAATGAGAAAAGTAGGCAAAGGGAAGATCACTTCACTAGCAAAGCACGGAAGATCACGTTACCACCTCGTTAGGGCTGACAAAAAGCTTAGTAAAAGCTACATTTGGAGTATAAGATGCACCCAAATTTTTAGCCTCTTTTAGGGGGGGGGAAGGTGCGTCTTATACTCCAAAAAATACGGTAATTCATAATCAGTATCAAAACGTCTTGAAGGAAAAATAAATTCAGTGGCTGGAAAAAGAACAGTGACACCCTGAAAACCGAGCCTGAGTTGATAGTTTTGATATGCTTTGGATGACAACAAGCAGAGAGAGATAAACAAGCAAAATAAGCTCCCTGGCAATCTGAATTCAACATAAAGAAGGCCAATATTCAAATCCTTATTAGGGTAGCATCTATCATAGGGATCTAACCATTAATCCTATAAAATTCCAAATGGTTCCCAGGGAATTTTTTAAAAAAGTTGAGACTTTAGGCCAGTGATGGCAAACCTATGGCACGCGTGCCACAGGTGGCACGCGGAGCCATATCTGCCGGCACACGAGCCGTTGCCCTAGCTCAACTCCAGCATGCATGTGTGTGCCGGCCAGCTGATTTTTGGCTCATGTGGAGGCTCTGTGAGGGCATTTTAGGTTTCCAGAGGGCCTCCGAGGGATGTTTTCGCCCTCCCCAGGCTCCAGGGAAGCCTCTAGAGCCTGGGGAGGGCGAAAAACGGGCCTACCAGGCCCACCGGTAGTCAGGAAATGGGCCATTTCCGGCCTCCAGAGGGCCTCTGCGGGGGTGGGAGAGGCCGTTTTCACCCTCCCCATGCATTGAATTATGGGTGTGGGCACTCACAAGTGCGTGACAGCGCACGCGCATGCGTTTTCGGCACCCGAGGGAAAAAAGGTTCGCCATCACTGCTTTAGGCCATTCAGTATAGTCCAGATTGACTCACCAAACCATCTATTTTTGACGAAAATGACTGAGGTAATGAAAAGGCCTGCAGTGAGTACATGCTCAGCTACAGAAATTCAATAGGTAACTTTGGGCCAATCACTCCCTCTCAGTCTCGCCTACTTCACAGGATTGAAAATCTTCCAAGGCGGTCTGTTTTTATCTTATTTAGCTTGCTTACAACATTTATCTTCCTGGTAATTTCAATCCACTTCCAATCCTGTTTTCAAGAGCTAGGGAAAACTTCATATTTTTTCATGACACCTCTTCAGCTCTTAATATTCCCTTCAACTAGCTAAGCATGCCCAGTATTTTCACTCTTCTGGTCACCTTGAAACTTCCTTAGAGGAGGAGGAGACACTGTAGTTTAGGTACAGCCCTACTACCCCAGAATAGAATGGAATTATTACTTCTTGCAATTTTAACTCAGTATTTTTATTAATTATGATCATTTGTTAATTAGTAATAACAATGAAACTGGAACTGAAATTCATGAGCAGTTTGAATTTAAAAGTGGATCCTTCAAACTTTTGGCTGAGCAAAATCAAAGCTATTTCTTGTGATATGTTAACACCTATCCAACATACTGTAACTATACTGCCCTCTACTGCATTTTTTAAATAGAGCTTTTAGAAGGAAACCTTACATTTCTCCCTAGTGGGTGGAGCTAGCCTCCAAGATTGGGGTGACACGATCCATCAGCCAATTAGGACTGAGTCTGACTTTATAAAAACTGTCCTCCTGGTATGCTCCCCCTCTTTCGACTGAGTCCTAGGTCAAGGATCTGTATCTCCCCAACCTTGCAGGTTTTCTCCTTATTTCTCAATATAATATCAACAGCTTCTCCTGATTCCAGATCATGAGTGCATTCACCACTAATTCTACAATCAATTGGGCGTGGGAGGAGTACTGGCTTCAGGCCTCGGCCTGGCCGTTGGCCGATAGGCCACCCTTGTGTGGCCGGCTGTCAAGCAGTTTCCTTACAGCCTGGCTACATTGCTGATCATACCAACAGATGTCACAGAAGCCTAGCGCTTGGGTGACCAGCAGCCAGGGTGGCCTGTCCACATATCGCTTGGAGAGAGGACGTATTGGTGCTCTTTCAGTGACCTGTCGAGCCGCAGAAGTCAAGCGCTTGCGCAGCTGTCTCTTTGGCTGGGATTTCTTCCGATCCCCCCTGAGCCGAAAGTGCAAGGGACCGCTAGCTGCTAGACGCCTTTGACGAGGGAGCGGCTGTAACTAGTGTGTTGGGTGCCTCTTACGAAGCCGAGCAGTTGCCTTTCCATCACCTAGTTTTGGCGCTGGTGGCCATTTTCAACTGCCAACAGCAGAGGGACGCCCCTCCCATTGCGCTCAGCCGCCCAGACATTGGCTTCATTGCGCAGGCGCGCACTGGCTCCTCCCTTCTGCAGGGCCTCGCAACATCTGTCAGTCGCCTCAGAAGTGCTCACGAGTCCTGATGGCGGACAAACAGGCCAAATCAGGCAAAAGCAGGTCAAAATCGACCAGGGAGCCTCAGCAGTCGGAGGGGCGAGCTAAGGCATCATCTAACCCCCCCTCTGAGCGCAGGGACCATTCGCCGATTTGGCAGGCGTCTGCCGAAAGGTCCAGGGCTCCCTCCAAGACTACTCAGAGTGAGGAGCGGCACCGTAGCAAGGTGCCAGAGAAGGCATCGGCAAAGTCGCCACAGCCACCCGCTCCTTCTAACTCAGGGACCCAACCACCTAAGGACACAGGGGGGTCCCACACACATAGATCGAGAGAATCTTCTGGGGCATTATCCCTCGACAATCCTAATTTGTGCCTCGGGGAAGGGGACATTTTGGAGGACCCCAGGCCCTCAGGGGGTGATACTCCGGCCATGCAATGGCAATCTCTGCAATCTGGGGCCCTCCCGTCCTCATTGGACAAAAGATATTTCAACATGGCGCAGGACCTGGCACAACACCTCCTGGTCCCACCTGTGGACCCCCTATCAAGGCACTGTATTCTACTGCCCAAATGCCCAGCGACTCGGAGGAGTTGCTTGGTCCTGAAGATCGCCAGACCGAACAAGCCCTTCAATGCGCTCATCAGGCAGTGGCATGGGCCGTTAAGGCTTCGACCACTGCCTCGTTCTTTTGCCGAACATCGCTTCGTTGGCTCAAGTTGTTGCAGGACCATGTTCCCGCCACAGACCTTCGAGCGCGGCAAGACATCAATAAACTGATGGTGTTCTGTCCCCACAAAGCACACAGCCACAGAAGCAGGTTACAGTAAGATTTTTACTAATAATCTTTTATCCGTACAGGATGCACACACCAATGTTACAAACAAACTTTCTTGGCAAACCCCCAGCTACTAATTCACTTCATTAGTATCTGGTACTAGTTCAAAGAAGTCGCCAACAATGATGAGCCAATTAAGTCCACTTCTCTTACGGAGTTTCTTGACTTGGCAAAGCTCCTAGAGTTGGCAAAGTTCCTAGAGTTGGCGAAGTTCAGTCTCTGATAACAAAATGTGACAGAGAAGCACCAAACAGGTCCCACAAAACAAACTGTGATCAAGACGGAATTTTCCAATGTTGTTCTCTACAACTTCCCAGCTGCATCGACTCTTTTTAAATGGACTTAAGGGCATGGTGGCCAATTAGCCCCAGGTCTCACTCCCGAGACCTCCTTTGGAGTAGACCTTTCTGCCTCTTGGCCGCCCAGCGTGCTCTGGCATTCTGGAACAGATTAGTAGCCTCTCCGTTCTCAGCACTGCCATGAGACATTGAAGGCTCCAAGGGCCAGGCTGCACAAGCTGCGAGCAGGCCACAACAGATGGTGGCTACGCAGTTTATGTCAGATGCCACTCTCAAGGCCGCCCGCTTCGCGGCCAGGGTGATGGAGTCATCAGTGGTGGCCCGCCGTATGCACTGGCTGCAAAGCTGGCCGGCCGACACCCGGCAAAAATGGCGTCTTGCCACTGCTCCTGTCAAGGGTCAGTCCCTTTTTGCAGAGGCCTTGGACCCCTATCTCATTGAGTCCAAGGACAAATGGAAGGTGTTCCCGTAAGGGTCCGAACAAGCCTTCCTTCACTCCTCCCTCCTTTCCGCAGCGGCCCTTCAGGGCGCCCTCCTATAACCAGGGTAGATCACAGTTGGGAGGGCAGCAGAATCAAGGCCAAGACAGAAACCGGGGTGATCAGACTGCCAAGTGGCTTTTTCGGGGGGCAGGCAGTTGCCCCTTCCGCCGCTACAAGTAGATGAACCCATGCCTCCCATTGGGGGCCGCCTGCGCCTTTTCGCCAGGTGGTGGGAGGCCATTACGACCGACGCTTGGGTTCACGAGACCTTAACATCAGACCTTAACAATCCGTTCCAGAATGCCGGAGCACGCCGGGCGGCCAAGAGGCAGAAAGGTCTACTCCAAAGGAGGTCTCAGGAGATTTCATCTCCACCCCTCCCCAGGGTTTTTTCTGAGGTGCCCCCAGTCCTCTAATCCCTGGAATCGGTCACTCATGTTGACCGCCATCCAGCACCTGCTGGATATTGAAGCTATTCAGCGGGTGCCGGAGGACCAGCAGGGCCAGGGCTTCTATTCCATTTTGTTCCTCGTTCAGAAGTCCTTGGGCGGGTAGAGAGCCGTCCTCGATCTCAAGCATCTCAATAAACACTTAAAATACAAGAAGTTCAAGATGCACACGTTGCAGTCTATCCTGGGCAGTATACAGAAGGGGGACCTCATGTCATCCATTGACCTCACGGAGGCCTACCTCCACGTCCCAATTTGGCCCGCCCACCAAAAGTTCCTACGTTTTTGCTACCTCGATAACCATTATCAGTACTCCGCCCTTCCATTTGGGCTTTCTTCTGCTCCACGGGTCTTTACCAAGATCCTGGCAGCTCTCGCTGCCCACTTCAGGACGATCCCGGTCAGGGTGCAATGTTATCTGGACGACATCCTCATCCGATCGTCCTCTCTGTCCCAGGTGGAGGTTGATCTCCAGATGACCCTAGACACCCTTAGAACCCATGGGTTTTCTGTCACCCTCGAGAAGAGCCATTTATGCCCCTCCACCAGGATCACTCATTTAGGGGCCATTATTGACTCTCTGGAGTGCAGGGTGTACCTTTCTCAGGAGCGCCAGGACAGCCTCAGGAGCGCCAGGCCTCATCCAGCAGGTTCTGTGCCAATGACAGGTTATCCTGAACCAGCTGTCCTCTCTCCTGGGAAAAAATGGTTTTGGTAATTCACATCACGCCCTGGTCTCAACTGCACTCCAGAGACCTCCAATGGTTCCTGTTGCCTTTTCAGCGATCACGCAGGAGTGCCTCCTCGGCCAAGGTCCATCTTCCGACGTCCGTTCATCGCTCTCTACAGTGGTGGCGTTCCCCGGCGATCACCAAGGGTGGCTGTTTCATTGAGCCGCACAGGGTCAAGGTGACCACCGACGTCCATCTCCATGGATGGGGGACTCACACTCTGTCACACGTGGCCCAGGGCACCTGGTTGCAGATGGAAGTGTCGTTCACCATCAACCATCTGGAACTGAAGGCATCCTTTCTCGCCCTCCAGCACTTCCGTAGCGTCTTATCGGGCCAGCATGTCCTCCTGCTGACCGACAACATCACCGCCAAAGCCCATATAAATCGGCATAGGGGCACAACATTCCACCATCTGATGACAGAGGCCAAAGCCTTGGGCCCCTGGGCAGAGCGTCACCTCCTCTCTGTCAGGGTGGAACACATTTTGAGGGTGTCAAACTGAACCGCAGACTGGCTCAGTTGCAATGAAATGGACCCTGCGGAATGGAGTCTTCATCAGGACCTGTTTCAGGAACTGATGGACCGTTTCAGCCATCCGATCATCGACCTGTTCGCCACTCCACAGAATGCGAAACTGCCACGCTACTTCTGTCAGTACCAGTCTCACGGAGCAGATGGACGCACTTCGGTGCCCTTGGCCGAAGGGCCTACTCTACGCGTTCCCCCTCTTCAACTGATCCCACAGGTCATTCGCAAGATACTGACCGAGGCTGCAGAGGTGGTCCTCCTGGCGCCCCACTGGTTGAGGAGGGCCTGGTTTGCGGACCTCAAGTCGCTGTCCATCAGTCCAAACTGGCGGATCCTGCCGACAGTCGTTGCTTTCCCAGAGGTCAGTGCAGCATCCATATCCTCACTGGTATCAACTGATCACCTGGCTCTTGAGCGGCGCACTCTGAGACACTGCGGGGTCCTGGCCAACATCATACAGACTCTCCTGTCATCTCGCAGAGCGTCCATGGACCACATCTATTTGTCTACGTGGAGGGCATTCTGCGATTGGTGCTTGCACGCCTCCATCTGCCCCGTAGATCTCACGATTGTCAACATCTTGCAATTCCTACAAGCTGGAATAGACAAGGGCCTAGCGCCCAACACTCTATGCCGCCAGATAGCGGTGCTTTCACGGTTCTTGCTTGTTCTGCATCTGGGCAGCTGTCTGTCCATGCTCTGGTGTGGCATTTTCTCAAAGCGGTGTCTAACATCTGCCCACCGGTAGTTCATCGGTACCCGATGTGGGACTTGCATAGAGTCCTTCAGTCCCTCACTGGGGAACCATATGAGCTGTTGCAAACCGTGTCTATTCAACATCTAACTTTGACAGTCGCATTTCTGGTGGCAATAACGTCTGCGCACTGCATCTCTGAGCTGGCTGCGCTCTCTGTCCCTACGGACCTTTGCATATTCTATCCGGACAGAGTTGTGCTCCGTCTCACACCCTATGTTTACACCTAAGATAAATACATATTTCCACAGGGCACAGGAACTGATCCTTCCATCTTTTGAGGCGCCTCTCACTTCGGACCGTCTGTGCCTCTTCCTCGATGTACGGAGGGTGCTTGAGTTGTACACAACGCGCACTTCCTCATTCCGGCATTCAGAGGCGCTGTTCATGGAGTTCCACCTGGCGTCAATGGGCAGGAAGGCTTCTTCAGCCGTGATTGGTCGGTGGATATGCGCTGTCATCACCTTCACCTATCACCAACAAGCCCTTCTGCGGCCAGCTAAACTGACTGCTCATTCCACGCGGAGTGCGGCCACAACTACGGCGTGGGAGACCAACGCCTCCATTGAGGAGGTTTGCCGGGTGGGGACGTGGTCTACCCCAGTGCCATTCATCAGGCACTACAAAGTGGATGTTTTCGCTGCCGAGGATGCGGCTTTCGGCCATCCAGTTTTGCGTACGGTGGTGCCCCAAGTAGGGCCGGACTGTTTATCTTGATTCCCTCCCATATGGGCTCACTGCTTTGGCATGTCCAAATCTTGGAGGCTAGCTCCACCCACTAGGGAGAAAGGGCGTTGTTATCTTACCTGAACGCCCCTTCTCGTAAGGTGGAGCTAGCCTCCAAGTCCCGCCCCCATTGTTCGTTCATTGTTTCTGGTTCTTGTGGTTACCTGCTGTTTAATAAAGTTTTCGGTTTGGGAGCTCCACTGCGGGTCTGACTTCATCCTTCATCTCAAAAAGGGGAGCATAGCAGGAGGACAGTTTTTATAAAGTCAGACTCAGTCCTAATTGGCTGATGGATCGTGTCATCCCAATCTTGGAGGCTAGCTCCACCCTACGAGAAAGGGCGTTCAGGTAAGATAACAACGCCCTTTCTATTTGGGAACTCTGAACTTAAATGTGGCATAGTATAATCAAGTATCATTACTGCCAACTGGTCTAATGTTTGACTGCCTGTTTAACTGTAAAGCTGTTGTAAAATTACATAGTTTTGCAAGCTACATTGACAATTCCTAATAAAAAATCTATTTATTAATTAGTAAATATGCATGCTATCCTTATTTTCTTGTGCACATATTCCAGTGTCACTTGGAAGTCATGCATGGTGATAATTATTTGATGTTTATGCATGTAATATATTTTGGCCATTGCTTTGCCAAAAGCTATCTCCCAATTTTCTGAAAAAGTTCTTATGAAAAACAAGTTTCTGTTTTTGTACCTCATTCTAAGGATGCTTGGTAATGTCTTTCAAATTCCTTATGGAAGGACATTTGCACTTTTCTGGAGAAAAGGGTCACGGGGTTACAAAGAGTGCTTTTCTTTAATCCTTTGTAACTTTGTGGTCATCCAATCTTTCTCGATTTGCAAAGAAAAAGGACGAAAGGCAGAAATTCCCTCATGCATTCAACTGACATATGTGAAGCAAAGGACAGATCAGACTGCTGGGAGATCTATCCTGTAAGATCCTCTTACAAATCCTACATGCCATTTCATAACTAAAGTACTAAAGGAACACCATAAGTAACTTCACAATTTCACTGACATGTTTTTTTTTCTTTTTTGAGGGATAAAAAATGAAGAGTATTGTGTTCGTGAGGGAACAAGGACGAGACGTGAGGAACTCTAACCGTAACGTTTATTAACAGATGAACACAACTGACAGGAGAGCGATGTCTGTCTGACAGCTCCCTATTTATACCGCCGAACAATAATATAATCAATCAATCATGGTGCCTGCATTTCCTGCTCCCTCCGGAGCCTCCTAGAGGCACTCTAGGACATCACACCCCTTCCCCCTAGGTTGGAGCATGCATAATCCGCTAGTTATGCCGGTCGTCTTCTAATACGACTGGACCTTCTTGGCTCTCTTAGAACTCCTGTAGGGCAGCTCTCCGTCCCCCCACTGACAGGTGGTTGGCTCAGATCTGTTGCAGGGGCTAGCATGGGCTCCCAGTGCCAGAATCAGGTAAGTTTGCAAAATTGGGCTGACTCACTGGTTGCGTTACAGAATCTTTGCTGTGACTCCTTTCCTCCTCACGAGGGTCGTTAACGTCGACGGGTATGGGGCTGGAATCAGCTGATTCTCCCCACTGGGACCTTATTTGGTCGAGGTGGCAGTGCCACTCTTGGCCGTGTTCTAATAAGATTCTATATGAGCAGGGCCCGCAAATAGCCATGACAACCCCTGGGACCCATAGAGGGCTACCTGCATAATTATGGGCATACACCGGGCTCCCTATTTGGAACGAATGACCTGGCAGGGCCGAATCAAGAGGTTTTTTCCGTTGAGTATTGTGGATGCAGGCGGTCAAGTGTGGTCCGTAACCGCCTGCCCATGAGCAATTCTGCTAGTGTCTTATTGGTGGCTACACAAGGGGTTGTGTGCTGCATGAGGAGCAGTTCTGCTATTTTAGTCTGCCAATCCCCTGGGCCTAACTTGGAAAGGGTCTCCTTCATTGTGCGGACCATGCGTTCTGCCATACCATTCCCTGCTGGGTGCCATGGCGCGACCAACCCATGCCTGATTCCTAACCCAGCCAGAAACCCCTCAAACTTGGTGGATGTTAATTGAGGGCCGTTATCCGAAATTAACACATCTGGATAACCATGCATTGCAAATAACAACTCCAAACATCTAATTAATGCATCTGAGGTGGTGGTGGACATTAAACGGACCTCCAGCCATTTAGAGAATGCGTCGACCACCACCAAGGACATTTGGCCCCATACTGGGCCCGCAAAATCTACGTGGATACGGGACCACGGGCTAGCAGGGGTTTCCCATGTTTGCGGGGTGGCCTTTTGTGGGGCTGCTTGGTTTTCTTGGCAAGGGGAGCAAGTGGATACTCATTGTTCTATATCCCTGTCTAGTCCCAGCCACCAGACGTAATCCCTAGCCAAAGCCTTCATGCGGATGATGCCGGGATGACTCCTATGCAAAAGATCCAGGATCAGCCTCCTAAATTGTTGTGGAATTATCACCTGCTCCCCCCACAATAAACAACCCCACATCACAGAAAGTTCAAACTGGCGCACTTTGAAAGGTGCAGAATCGGCAGTCATTGTGTCCCCGGGCCATCCTCTCAGAACCCCAGTCATGACTTTAGCCAAGATTTGAACACGCGTCATGGCCCGGGCAATGTCAGCAGCGGAGATATGTAGGTTGAGGTTGCTGAGGTGAAGCACTCTTGATGCTGGAGCCAGGTCTTCAAGTAAGATAGGTAGGGGGCAGCGGCTGAGGGCGTCAGCATGTGAGATGTGGCGTCCTGGGTGGTAGATCAACCTGTAGTCATAGTTGGCGAGGAAAACGGTCCAACGAGTCATTCTAGGTGAAAGTATCTGAGGAGTAGGATGGTTGCCAGCCAGCAGCCCCAGGAGTGGTTGATGGTCAGTTACGAGATCAAAAGTACGGCCGTAAATGTAATGGTGGAATCTGCGCACCCCCGCAATCAGCGCTAATGCTTCTTTATCAATCTGGCCGTAATTTCGCTCAGGCCCAGCAAGGGTGCGAGAAAAAAATGCAATGGGGGCCTCCTCCCCATTAGGTAAGCGATGGCTAAGTACAGCCCCCACGCCATAGGGAGATGCATCACATGCAAGGACTAGAGGTAAGTTGGTACTGTATTGCGCTAATACTGTATTCGATGTGAGGAGTCGCTTGACCGCGGTGAATGCCTGTGACTCCCTAGGGCCCCCATGCCATGGGGACCGGTCGTCCAGCAGTCTATGCAATGGTTCTGCCACAGTTGCTTTGTATGGTAGGAAGATCGCGTAAAAATTTAAAAGGCCGAGGAATGCCTGCAGTTCCGTTCTAGATTTTGGAGCAGGGGCTTCTACTATTGCTTTGATCTTATTAGCCGTGGGGTGAATTCCCTTGGAGTCAACTAAGAAACCTAGAAACTCTACACTTTGTTGCAAAAACACATTTGTTCTGTTTGACTCTCAACCCCACGGTTTGAAATTTGGAGAGTACTGCTCACACTCACGACAGCAATTCAGAGCGGGAGGAAGCAGTAACAAAGACATCATCAAAGTATGGCACCGTCCCTGGAATTCCATGCAGCAGACATTCCATGAGACTTTGGAAAATTCCAGGGGCTGTGCAAATACCAAATTGTAGGCGGCGGCAGTGGAAGGCGCCCCTGTGAGCAATGATGGTCGGAGCCTCTGCAGCTAGATTGTCCACAAGCAGTCGTTGGTACGCCTGGGAAAAGTCTAACTTTGTGAAAATGTTCCCCCCCCCCCAGGCAGTGAAGCAAGTGGTGGACTATAGGCACCGGGTAAGTATGGGACTGCAGAGCACGGTTCACAGTGCACTTATAGTCTGCACACAATCTGATAGACCCATCAGGCTTGACAGGTGTGACAATGGGGGTTTCCCATCGTGCCTGATCTACATGTTCTAATATTCCTTGCTGCAAGAGGCGGTCTATTTAGGCATCCACTTTAGGCAGTAGCGCTAAGGGGACTCTCCTCGGCTTGAGGCGGATTGGGGCAATAAGTGGATCAAGTCTGAATGATACGGGGGTGCCCGTGTATTTTCCCAATTTGCCATCAAAAACTGTCGGGAACTCTGCGGCCATCATTGCTCCTACGTCCTCCCCCTTGACAGCGTTAATGCCCTCCAATGTGAGCCCGAGGGCAGGGAACCAGTCTGATCCCAAAAGACTTGTGAGGGGACCATCCACTATAACAAAGGTAACTTGCCAGAAAATGTTTTAAATTTAATGGGGAACGTGCCCCTGCCAATTATGGGAATGGTAGACCCCTGGTAGTCTCTAAGAAATAGTGGGCACGGCTCAAGGCACTTCTTTGAGGCTCTCGGGAAAATGCACTTTAACGTGCTCCACAAGACGATGGACATAGTGGAGCCTATGTCCAATTCCATAGGGCATGGCTTATTGCCAAGCAATACGGTTACAGTAAATTTCTCACTTGGGGACAGCTGAGTTTGTTGGACGATGCTAGAGCCGACGTCGGCTGAGTGGTAAATTGCGAAGCAGCCTCTTCTTGCTTGGGCCCCCCATGGCTGTCTTCGTTGTTCGGCAGGTGCTGTCTCCCGATAAGTAGGAGTCATTGGGGGCCTTCCCGAACGGCAGACCCTTGCGAGGTGACCCCTGCGTCCGCGGCGGCGGCAAATCGTGTCTTGAAAATTACACTGGGCTCTTAGGTGATCCCTCCGCAACTCCTGCAAGGTGAATGGGATGGAGGGGGCCGATTCCTTGGAGCGACACCTTTCTGGCCATCAGCTATGCGGCAAACCTCGTCGTCAATGGCTAAAGCCCGCTCGAGGTCTTCAGGGAGGCTTCCTATAGCATTAGTGGCTGACATGTGTGGGGCAGGTGTGGTAGCGCCATTTTAGTGCATTTCAGTGAGGGACTGGGATGACATCTCCGCCGCGCGCGCCTCAGCAAGGGCAGCTGAGAACATGAGGCCGTGCTTGGCAAGGAGACGTCTCTTCAGTCGACTGTCTCGCACCCCAAAAACCAGCCTGTCCAGGAGGTAATCCTCTAAATTCTGGAACTCGCAATAGAGAGAGGCTCTACGGAGTGCAGCCACATACTGATTCACTGTTTCCCCCTCCTTCTGGTTCCTGTGATAAAAGGCATAATGCCTTGCGCATCTTGAAGGAGGGGGGGCATAGTGGTCTTTCAGTTTCTCCATGAAATCCTCCCACGGAACACTATATATGGATTGTGGGGCAAACAGGGCTTGGGCTGTTTCAAACATGTCTGTCCCGCAAAAACCCAAAAAGTAAGCCCTTTTTCTATCCCCGGACAGCTCTGTGAATTCGTTTGCAATGAGGAAACATTTGAATCGGGCTACATAGGATGCCCATGTCTCGCCTGGCAGATTGAATGGGGCGAATGTGTGCTGTGTGGCCATTCTTCACTGTGGGCTTATCGATTCCTTTACTGACAGGCACTCGCCTCACCTTCGGTTCGCGGCAGCCTTCTTGAGCGGAGTGGTGTCCCACCTTCCTTGTTGCCAGTATTGTGTTCGTGAGGGAACAAGGATGAGACGTGAGGAACTCTAACCGTAACATTTATTAACAGATGAACACAACTGACAGGAGAGCGATGTCTGTCTGACAGCTCCCTATTTATACTGCCGAACAACAATACAATCAACCAATCACGGTGCCTGCATTTCCTGCTCCCTCCGGAGCCTCCTAGCGGCACTCTAGGACATTACAAAGAGTATTGTTTTTTATTAATTTAAAGACTAATTATTTTTTTTAAAGCGAATGAAAACCGTCAGCACATTACTTTGGGCCTTCTTTATGAGTTTATGTGAATGCAGAGAATTGTATTGTTCAGGTTCTCTATTGATCCCACTTTAGATATATAGGCACTAATGGCAAGTTCAAAATTTAACTGTTTATCAAGCACTTTTCCTTAAGAACATGAAAAATGGAAATTAAAGACATGCTGTTTATGCTGCATTTGAACAAATGCCTACATCTTTCTTCTTATCTCCCTCTATGTCTAGTTTCTGGTCAGAAGTCATGACTTCAGCTAAATGCTGATTTACTGGCTACTATAATCTATAATAAAGGATACAGGAGGAAGGACATGGTTTATAGGCTTCATAACTTTTGACTTAGGATCACCCAAATTCATTTTTTCTTTCGACCTTTGTAATTAATATTGTTAGGTTTTTTTGTTTTTTGTTTTGCTTTTTGCAGTAATCCTACTCCATTCAAATTCCAACTATATTATGACTGCATCATTTTTTACTCCTTTTACTTTTTCTAGATATTGGGCATGACCTTTTCAAATCCAAGGTCTTCTACAGCCTTCCTGAGTTCCATCCCTTGTTTATATTTTCTTGAAACAAACTGGACTGTATCTCTGAATTAAGGTAAATCAAACTCCACTTTTCAGAGCAAAATTTGTCATAAAATCATCTACTGCAGTGAAGCTGGTAAAAATATGAACTGTTCCCTGCTGCATTCAGAAAACTGAGTATTTGTTCCAAATACGTTTTTAAAATTGCCCAAGTACATTTATAGTTCCCATATCCAAGTTGGAACAGTGGTAGCTAAATGTGATTTCATCATCCAGCATATGATTTAATGAATATGTTGCTCCTTTTGTCTCTTGACAGGATGCAAAAATATTTTTAAAAGATCTCTGGCATTACTGGAATTCTACATTCAAACTAAACTTTAAACACTATTAATGAGATCAATCAAAGGGTAATACAGTTTAATTATGGCCCATGTTTTGCAAAAAATATAGTATAATTATAATTACAGTATTTGTATGAGCAATTGCTATGTATTTGGTTCAACCAATGGTAAATATAGATCAAAGAATTAATATGTTCTACTTTTCAAAATAATGGATCTCTGAACCAATTACTTATTTTTAAAATGCATCTGCTGCTTTAGTTTATATTTCTAGAAGTTTCTAATCATATGTAATTATTAGCACTTTTTAATTTGACATACATATATGCCTTGGCTTAAGTTCATAAGAATGCTATTCATTCTGAAAAACGCTTACCCCATAAAATAACTTCTTGCTTGTTAGGAGATTATATATGTTTATATGGTGCAAACTAAAAGCTAAAATGCATAACTGGCTTATGATGTATAGATTACCCATTGATTACACTTTAAAATCTAATACAGTGTTTATCCATACAGCTGCAGAGAATACAAATATATATACAGACCACCAACAAAGTCCCATTACTTGTGGAGGAGAAACTGCAATACTATTTATTTATTTATTTATTTATTTATTTATTTATTTATTTATTTATTTATTTATTTATTTATTATTTATTTATTTATTTATTTATTTATTTATTTATTTATTTATTTATTTATTTGGTAGCTTTTCTATGCCGCCCTACTCCCTCAGGACTAAGGGCGGCGTACAACATTTTATAAAAGAAACTCCAAACAAATTATTAAAAACGCTTAAAAACAGTTTAAAAAACATATATATACACACACCAAACATATCTGGGGGAGACATTAGATATAAGATCATCTCAACTCACCCCCACCTGCAGGAAGAACCACGTCTTAATGGCTTTTCGGAAGGCCATCAGGGTGGGGATAATTCGGATCTCTGGGGGAATTGGTTCCAGAGAGCAGGGGCCCCTACAGAGAAGGCCCTCCCCCTAGGCCCCGCCAGTCGGCACTGTTTGGCTGACTGGACCTGGAGGAGACCCATTCTGTGGGACCTAACCGGTCGGAGGGAGGAATGCGGCAGAATGCGGTCCCGGAGATAGCCTGGTCCTAAGCCATGTAGGGCTTTAAAGATGATGATCAGCACCTTGAATTGTACCCGGAGACCAATGGGCAGCCAATGCAGCTGGCGGAGTATTGGTGTTACGTGGGTGTACCTTGAAACACCCACCACAGCACGCACAGCTGCATTTTGCACCAGTTGGAGTCTCCGAATACTCTTCAGGGGCAGCCCCATGTAGAGCGCATTGCAGTAGTCCAGTCGAGAGGTGACAAGGGCGTGAGTGACCGTGAGTAGAGCCTCCTTCTCCAAGTATGGTCGCAATTGGTGCACCAGGCGAACCTGTGCAAAAGCCCCCCTAGCCACAGCTGCAAGGTGTTGATCTAATTTTAGCTGTGGATCTAGGAGGACTCCCAAATTGCGAACCCGTTCTGAGGGAGTTAATTTTTCTCCCTCAAGAACCAAGGAGGGATAGTCAATATAGTCCTTCGGGGGCAATATCCAGAGCCACTCAGTCTTGCCGGGGTTGAGTCTGAGTCTGTTCCTCCCCATCCAGATCCTAACGTCGTCCAGGCACCGGCACATCACATCAACCGCCTCCCTGAATTTAGACAGGGTGGTGATGTACAGCTGGGTGTCATCAGCGTATTGTTGGAAACTCACACCATGTCCACGGATGATCTCCCCCAGCGGTTTCATGTAAATATTAAACAGGATGGGTGAGAGGACCGAACCCTGAGGCACCCCATAAGTCAGGGGCCTAGGAGACAACCTCTCCCCACCTACTAACACCGACTGCATCCTGTCAGCGAGATAAGAGGAGGACCACCGCAAAACGGTGCCTCCCACTCCCAACTCGCCGAGATGATGCAGAAGGATACCATAGTCGATGGTATCGAAAGCCGCTGAGAGGTCAAGTAGCACCAGGATGGAGGAGTTACCCCCATCCCGGGCTCGCCACAGATCATCCATCAGGGCAACCAAGGCGGTTTCTGTGCTGTAACCGCGCCTGAAACCCGACTGATAGGAATCTAGATGATCAGTTTCCTCCAATAACCGAAGGAGCTGAGAGGCCACCACCGTCTCCACAACTTTACCTATAAAAGGTAAGTTGGAGACTGGACGAAAGTTCTTCAAATCCGCTGGATCCAGGGAAGGCTTCTTGAGGAGAGGTCTCACCACCGCAACTTTTAACGGTTGCGGTACGGAACCCTCCCTCAAAGAAGCATTGACAACCGCCTGGATCCAGCCGCATGCCACCTCTCTGCTGGCCGAGACCAACCAGGAGGGGCACAGGTCCAATAAACAGGTGGCAGAACTCATAGCCCCCACAGCCTTGTCCACGTCCTCAGGAGAAACAGGCTCAAACTCCTCCCATAATGTTAAACCAAGACTTGCCCCTGTCAACTCAATGGACTCTGCCCAGCTAGAGTCCAGGTTCGACCGAATCCTAGCGACTTTATCCATCAGAAACTGCGTGAATTCCTCAGCTCTACCTTGCAAGTGTTCCTCGCTCCCCCCTTTTGCAAGGAGGGCGCGAGTCACCCTAAATAAGGCGGCTGGACGAGAATCTGCGGATGCAATAAGAGCGGAAAAATGAGATCGTTTTGCCGCCCTTATCGCCACTAAATAAGACTTAATAAAAGTTCTTAAAAGTGTTCGGTCGGACTCGGTTTTACTGGCTCTCCAGCGTCGCTCTAGATGTCTCTTGTGGCGCTTCATCTCCTGGAGCTCCTCGGTAAACCAAGGAGCTTTCCGGGATCCACTGCCACGGAGAGGTCGCAAAGGCGCAATTCGATCTAATGCCTCTGCTGCCGCGGTGTTCCAGGCAGCCACCAGGGCATCAGACGAATTGTGTACCAGGGTTTCAGGTATTTCCCCAAGTTCCCTCTGGAATCCTTCTGGCTCCATTAGGCGCCTGGGGCGGAACCACCTAGTTGGTCCCGCCTCCCTGCGGGGGAGGAGTGGGGCTGTGAAATCCAACCTCAGTAGGAAATGGTCTGACCACGACAACGGGGTGATGGCTATATCCCCTACATTCAGATCATCTCTCCACTGCCCCAAAAGAAACACTAGGTCAAGCATGTGAACCCCCTCATGAGTCGGACCCTGGATTACTTGGGCCAGGTCCATGGTTGTCATGGAATCCATGAACTCCTGAGCTGCACCAGAGGTTTCGCCTACCGAGGGCAGGTTAAAGTCCCCCAGCACCATAAGCCTGGGGAACTCCACCGCCAGGCCGGCTATCGCCTCAAGCAGCTCAGGCAGGGCCTTAGCAGCGCAGCTGGGAGGCAGGTATGCTAACAAAAGGCCCACCTGAACCCCTAAGTCCAACTTTAGAAGGAGCACCTCACACCCGACCATCTCCGGGGCAGGGATCCTACGAGGATGCAGATTTCGGCGTGTTATAATATGAGGATGCAGATTTCGGCGCATTATATGCCCCCTCTGGGCATATTTCAGAGAGGGCTACTCCCCCCTCTTGGCCCAGCCAGGTCTCAGTTATACACACCAGGTCCGCCCCCTCCTCAGTGATTAGATCACGTATCACGGGGGCTTTGTTGATAATTGACCTGGCGTTCAGCAGCAGCATCCTGAGCCCAGGGCCCTGAAAACCCCGGTTGCCAGGTACTCGGGTTGAGCATATGAATACTATGAATGTGGAATGATTTGCTCAAACTCCTACCGTGTTTCCCCGAAAATAAGACATGTCCCGAACATAAGCCCCATAGGGCTTTTCGGGACATGCCTTGAAATAAGCCACCCCCGAAAATAAGCCCCCCCCAACTACTTCTGGGGGAAAGGGGGGGACATGCCGGGAGCCGCTCTTTTTGTGGTGGCACTCTTTTGGCTGGGAGAGAGAGAGAGAGATCCCTCAAGAAGTTTCCCTGCAAAGACCTGCCAAGCAAGAGAAGCGGCGAACTGCCAGACGCTGGTAAGATCGTCAGGCACAATTTGGGGGTGGCAGGGGAGGCAGGAGAGGGGGAGTTCCGGGCTGCGAGACGCTCATCTTACCAGTGTCTGGCTCTCCCCCTGGCCAAAAGAGTGGCATTGGAATCCACTGCAATGCCACCCGTTCCTCGCCTGAGCCTGGCTAGAAGCCAAACTTCCACCAGCGCTCAGCTGCAAAAGCAGCCGGGCACACGCTCACTCACTGTGCCGTCCCTTCGGCTCTGACTTCCACTGCCACCTCGCTCGCTCGCCACCCCAGGCCACCCCATCCCCCGCCCGAAACCTCCAAACTCCACCCCACCGCGAGACGCACCATTTACTGGAGTTTGACAGCTCTGGGGTTTCTCTCGGCTAGGGGAAAAAATCTTGCATAGTGCAGAAACTCTTCTCGCTTCGAGAACTTGCTAATTGCTTGCCTCGCGAGAAGAGTTTTTGCACTATGCAAGATTTTTTCCCCTAAACAGACTAGCCGAGAGACCACGGAGCTGGTAAACTTTAGTAAGTGGTGCGTCTCGCGGCCCGGCCCGCCTGCACCCCAAAAATAATAAGCCACCCCCCGAAAATAAGGCCAGGGGCATTTTTGGAGGGTAAAAAAAATATAAGCCCCTGTCTTATTTTCGGGGAAACACGGTATTTATATTAAGTGGCAACTTGGCACAATCAATTCTATTTCTCCAAAGATATGGTGTTCATTTTAGCTCTCCATATGCTGAAAAAAATTATTGGGCATTTTCTTAGTTATGTCATTGGATATAAACTTCAATAGGAAAGGCAAAAAAGTCTGGATAGTGGACATGGCAGTGCCTGTAGAGAGTAAAATAGAAGAGAAAGAGAACTGGAGAAAATCACAAAATTCAAACACCTGCAAATAAAAATAGAACAACTGGGGCAAAAATATCAAAGATAGTACTAATAGTAATAAGCACCTTGGGTGCATCAGTCAATTGCAAAAGGCAGCTTTACTTGGAATAGATTACATTTTGCGACAATATCTTTAATACTATCAAACAAAAACTTCTGCCTATCCCAGGCCCTTGGGAAGGGGACTTGATAGCTGGACTTGATAGCCTTACATCTGGCTTAGTGCAACCCACCATAAAATTCCCCAGTAATTTTGGACAGTTTAGAGCAGGGGTCACCAACCTTTTGGACCTCAGGGACCACTAAATTCATAATTTAAAATCCTGCGGACTACTAATATGATCTGCCTAATGACCGCATGGGCGTGGTTAGGTGGGCATGTGGGCATGTGACTGGGTGGGCATGGCCAACTCGATGTCACTCATGTCGAGGGGCATCTTGCCAGCCTCTACTCTCCCCTCCCCTGCCAGCCACTCCTCGCCTCCCTGCCCAGGCTCCTTAGAGCCCCAACAGAAAGCAGTTGTTGGAGCTAGCAGCCACCATAAGAAAGAGTTGGCAAAACAGCTGGCTCAGTTCAAATTGGATCTGACCGAGGAGGCTCAGCAGAAGCACCTCACTGAGGACTATGAGCATAGGCTTTCCAAGCAGAGGGAAGACTTGTGGGAGTGCAAGGCCAGGTACCTGCGCCTGGACGCTCAGCGGGCTGAGATGGTCAGCCAGTTCCAGGCCATGATGCAGTCCCACTGGAACAAGGCCCTCCGGCTCTTTGCCACCAGCGGCACTTCCCTCTAGCCTTCACCCAAAGCCCCACACCAGGAGGCTGTGGGTGAATTTCTCCACCCCTCCGACCCACACAAAAAGACACCGAAGGGGGAGACTCTCTGCAGCAACACAAATGTTCATTGCACGTATCCAGCCAAGGGGCCGTAGTTTGAAGACCCCTGATTTAGTGCAATATAAAAAATGCAAATAATTTTTCAGCAGACCACCAACATTTTTTCATGGATCACCAGTTGGTGACCACTGGTTTAGAGCAGTTATGACCAACCTTTTGGCTTGCCTGGTAGCACTGAGTAAAGAGAAATTGGCTTGGGCTGCATAAAAATATCTAATATTCTTAATGTATATAAATAACAAACTTCCTTTATTTTTAAATATTTTGTATAAAATCTTGTGGGCTCCTTTATTAGTTATCCAGGACCGCATGTAGCCTGTGAACTGCAGGTTGGACACACATTGGTTTATAAGTTCTCTAAAACATTAAAAACAAATAAACATATTAACAATGCCAGTAGGAACAAATGAAAATAACCTAGGTTAAAAGGAAACTTCCGTCTTCTTTGCCAAAGGCCTGGATGAGGAGCGAGGTCTTCATGACCCTCCAAAACACCAGCAGGGTAGGGCTCAGTCAGATCTCAAAGGGGAACCTCATTTCAGAGATTAGGTGTTATTATAGAGCAGGGCTGTCCAACTCCCGGCCTGCGGGCCGGATGCATCACGCGCTGGCCATGCCCACACCCAGTTTAGCGAAGGGGAAAAACTCCCAATACGTCACATGACGCCAATGTGATGACATGAGTTTCACATCCCTGTTATAGAGGATGTGTGTGCTTCCAGGATCCCAACAGTTGGTATTGAGTCACCCCGGCCAAATCTAATTGACAGGGCAGATAATATGGGAGACAATTGGTCCCTCAAGTTACTAGGCCCTAGGTTATGTAGGACTTTATAGATAATAGCCAGTATTTTGAACTACACCCAGAAGCAAATTGCTGCTTTCTAAACTATTTGAACCTTCTAGGATATCTTCAGGTATATCCCCATGTACATGTACAACATTTACAACATATTGCAATAGTCAAGGTATGAGATCACCATAGAATGAGACATTGTACTTACCTGAGACATCCATTCTCATAGGGTGGAGCTAGCCGCCAAGATTGGGTTTGGCACAGCCTTCTTGCCAATCAGGACTGAGTCTGGAAAAAGTATAAATAGTGGCTCTAGGGCAGTGATGGCGAACCTTTTTTGGTTCGCGTGCCAAAAAGGGGGGGGATGCGTGGGATCACGTGTGTGCGTGCCCACACCCATAATTCCATGCACCCCCGCGCATGCGCGTATGACCCCCCCCCACTCCCAGCATGCAATGGCACGCCCATTTTTTGCTCTCTCCAGGCTTCTAGGAGCCTGGGAAGGGCGAAAACGGCCTTCCCCAGCCCCTCTGGAGGCTGGAAACAGCCTGTTTCCTGACTCCCAGTGGGCCCAGAAGGCCCAAAAATCACCTGGCCAGTGCACACATGCGCGCCGGACCTGAGCTCGCGTGCCCACTGATATGGCTCCGCGTGCCACTTGTGGCACCCGTGCCATAGGTTCGCCATCACGGCTCTAGGGCCTAGTTCCCCCTCTTTTGACAAGGGACGAATGCCAGACTCTACGTGCCAATCACAATTCAGCAAACTTTATTGAAAATTAACAGTCGACAAACAACAACACAAAAGTGTAACAGGCTAACTACCTAGAAAACTAACTACCTAGGTACAGAGATGATCCTATGGCACTAATTCCTACATACCTAATCACACAGAAAAAACAAGGACTGCCCAGCCAGAGCAATGAAAGAGAAGGGAGGGACTTGGCGGCTAGCTCCACCCTATGAGAATGGACGTCTCAGGTAAGTACAACGTCTTATTCTCCATAGTGGGTGGAGCTAGCCACCAAGATTGGGACATACAAAAGTAGTTCAGTCCCTAGGGCGGGCCTCCGGATTCTGGCTGGGACACACATCAACCATGTTACCTGTTCCAACACTCTGTGCCCAAAGTCAGCCTCCTGAGAGGTGAAAGCATCCAGTCTATAGTGCCAAACAAACAGCATTGGAGAGGACCAGGTGGCCGCGCAGCAAACCTCCTCAATGGAGGCCCTGGTATTCCACGCTGCAGTAGTGGCAGCACTACATGTGGAATGGGCAGTGATCCTGGTGGGTCGTGGCAAGGACAGCTGTTCGTAAGCAAGAGCAATGACATTATGAATCCAATGACCCACAGTGGCAGAGGAAGCTTTCCGGCCCATGGAAGCGGAGTGAAAGGAGATGAACAATGCCTCAGTCTTACGAAAGTCAGATGTTTGCTGTAAATAAATGTCTAGGGCGCGCCTCACGTCCAGGAGGTGCCACTGTCTCTCAATGTCAGAGGAAGGAGAAGGGTAAAAGGACAGAAACACGAATGCCTGAGCCCGGTGAAAGTATGAGTTTACCTTTGGCAAAAAGGTAGGGTCCAATCTCAATACTACTCTGTCCTGGTGGAAAACACAGAGGTCACTTCTCACCAAAAGGGCTGCCAGTTCAGAGATGTGGCGGGCAGAGGTAACAGCCACCAGGAATGCCACCTTGTAGGTGAGGTGGGCCAGGGGAACAGATTGCAATGGCTCAAATTGACCCCCTGTGAGTGCAAGAAGTACCTTGGACAAGTCCCAGGTAGGGTACCTGTGTACCACAGGTGGACAGTGATTGACCGCACCCTTGAGGAATCTGTGGATCAAGGGGTGGGCCGACAAAGGTCCCAAGGACAGGCAAGACAGGACAGTGGACAAGGCTGCTACCTGGCGATGGAGGGTACTGGGAGAAAGACCTTTGGCTAACCCCTCGCGGAGGAACTGGAGGACATTGATGATTGACATGCCCACTGGGGAATACCCCTCCCAGGTACACCAGGAACAGAAAGCCTGCCAGGAGGCAGCATAGATGCACTGCGTGGATGGTCTACGAGAGTCTAATAGGACCATCATGATGTCCACTGGGACCTGACAGCTCCTCAGAATGAGCCACTCAGTGTCAGGTGGTCAGTTGCAACCAGTGAGGCTCTGGGTGCTGAACTGACCCCTAGACAAGTGACCACTCTGTCAGGGGGATGGGAAACTGACCGAGAAACCAGGTCGGCATACCAGGCTCTCCTGGGCCAGTGAGGGGCCAGGAGGATCACCTCGGTCCTCTCCTCCAGCAGCTTCCTGATCACCTGGGGGATGATGGGTATGGGAGGGAACGCATATAGCAGCCCCTGGGGCCAGATGCAGCTAAGAGCGTCTGTTCCCTCTGCCCCTGGGGCTCGGTACCTGGATAGGAACCTGGGCAATTGAGAGTTCCCCGGAGTGTCGAACAGGTCCAGGACTGGCAGACCGAAGTGACCTACCAGCTGCTGGAAGAGGTCTGGGTGGAGGCTCCACTCCGCCGGGTCGATCTGATTGGTGGCTCAGCCAGTCCACTTTGGTATTGCTGACCCCGGAGATGTGCTCCACAGAGAGCGACATCAGGTTCCGTTCCGCCCACAGTCCTAACTGCATGGCCTCTGTCATAAGTTGCCCAGACATGGTCCCCCCTTGTCTGTTTATGTGGGCCTTGGTGGCCACATTGTCCATGAGGACCCATACATGGTTGTTCGCCAGGAGAGGCCTGAAGTGCTGTAGGGCAAGAAGGACAGCTCATAATTCTAGGAGGTTTATGCTCTGTCTAAGACCAGGTGCCCTGGGCCACCTGAGACCCTGCGTGGGCCCCCCAACCCAGCATGCTGGCGTCCGTAGTGATGGTGATCTGACGTGGAGGCAGAAAACCAGTGCCCCTGTGGACCGCTGTTGTTGTCCACTATCGGAGCGACTCTCACACCTGAATCGGGAGCATCACCTTTGCTGGGGAGGTGGTGCGTGTGAGACACTGAAAAGGGAGGAGAAACCATTGAAGGTCCCTGGAGTGTAAGTGAGCCCCCGGGGTAATGTGGGTGGCAGAGATCATCTTGCCTGGGAGGGAGGGCAACAGGTTCAGTGGAGCCGAAGTTTGGCATAGAACTAGCTGTGCTAAGTCCAATAGACTGTCACTCTGTTCCTGGGACAGGTACACCTTACACTCCAGTGAGTCAATAATGGCCCCCAGATGAACGATTCTGGTGGAGGGAATGAGTTGGCGCTTGGTCCGGTTGACCAAGAAACCATGATGAGTGAGGGTAGTGAGCACCACCTGGACATCTCTCTCAGCCTGAGAAGGAGAGGCAGAGGAGATGAGGATGTCATCCAGGTAGCACTGGACCCTGATGGGAATAGACCGTAGGTGGGCGTTCAGGGCAGCCAGGACCTTGGTGAATACCCTTGGTGCCGAGGATAGGCCGAATGGAAGTGCTCCATATTTATAATGCACCCCTGCATAGCGCAACCATAAGTATTGGTGGTGAGATGGCCAAATTGGGATGTGGAAGTAAGCCTCCGAGAGATCTATGGATGTGAGTAGATCTCCCTTCTGAACACTTGCCAGAATTGATTGCAGGGTGTGCATTTTGAATTTTTTATGGATGACATACCTGTTGAGATGCTTGAGGTCCAAGATGGCTCTCCACCCTCCCGAGGATTTGGGTACTACAAACAATATGGAGTAGAAGCCCTGCCCCTGTTGGTCCTCAGGCACCTGGTGGATGGCTCGAATGTCCAGGAGGTGCTGGATGGCCTGATTCATGAGGACCCGTTTTGCAGAATTTGATGACAAGGGGCAGCGGAGAAGAACCTTGGGGGGTGGGGGTGGAAATGAATTTATGTGAGAACGCTGAAGCCAGGGTCTCACAATCCCATGCGCCGTTGGTGATTTCCTCCCATCGACTGGCATAGGGAGCCAGGCGACCCCCTATGGGAGGATCGGCCGGAGGTTACTTGTTCCGGCAGAAAAGGCGACCGCCGGCCCCTCTAAAGGGCCCTTTGAATTGGTTAGCCCTGAAGGGTTGGCCCGAATAGAATCTCTGACGGGAACTGTATTGCCCTTGGCTATGCCCCTGATAGTGTCCCTAGTAGTTACCCTGATGTCTATTGGAAGACTGGAAGGCACCCCTGGAAGCCCTCCTGGGCAAGGGCAAGGGGGTGGCACGGAAAGGGGCTTTCCGGGTGGCCGAGGAAAGGACCTTGCGCTTGTCCTTAGTCTCAATCAGGATGGGATTCAGGGCCTCACCAAACAAGGACTGCCCGGTGATTGGGGCAGAGGCTAATTTCCACTTGTACCACATGTCAGTTGGCCAGCTGCAAAGCCAGGCCATCTGGCGCATCACCACCGTGGACCCCATTGACCTAGCTTGGACATCCGCTTGAGCTGATGATGATTGAGCAGCAGGTTGATTTTGGCTTGTGGGTGGAGCTGTCTGGAGTGTGGGGGTATCTGGTTCCAAATGCCAGAGGGAGCTAATGATAATTCCCTGGCATCCAGTGAACTCCTGTCCCCTAGGTTCCCCTTCCTGGGGGATGCTAGGTAGGAATGAGTAGGGTAGAGTACTCTGGATTGGGTAATTTCCTTTGTAAAAGGCATCATTTTAAAACTCAACTCCAATTTACAAATCATGTTCTCTTTGTCTTAAAGTTCAGTTCATGGGAAAAAAACTCTGATATTTCAAATACTGGAAAAAATTGATAGTTTGTATATAGTTCCAGTTATGCTGGGCTCACAGACTCCAGAAAAAAGCTTGGTTTTAAACTATTACTGGAGTGAGTACTCACTAGGCTGATTTGTTCCTTTTATGTGAGATCTGTAACTTACTACTTCTCAATTCTGCTGAAAGCCCTTGTTCAAGCCATTTTTAAAATATACCGTATTTTTCGGAGTATAGGACGCACCGGAGTATAAGATGCACCTAGATTTTAGAGGAGGAAAACAAGGAAAAAAGTATTCTGAACCAAATAGTGTAGTAATATATTATTTAATAAATTACCAGTGTAGCAGAATACCTTTTACAACCATGTACACTTTTTACAACCATGTACACTTTTTACAAACTTCAAACTTGACAGCTTTGTGGACTTCAACTCCCAGAATTCCTCCTCCAGTCATGCTAGCTCAGGAATGGGAGTTGAAGTCCACAAGTCTTAAAGCTGTCAAGTTTGAAGTTTGTAAAAAGTGTACATGGTTGTAAAAAGTCTTGCCAAGTTTGAAGACCCTTGCACCCCTAACCCCTAACCCAGGGGTCTTCAAACTTGACAGCTTTAAGACTTGTGGACTTCAACTCCAATTCCTGAGCTAGAATGACTGGAGGAGGAATTTTGGCAGTTGAAGTCCACAAGTTTGAAGACCCTTGCACCCCCTTGGCAAGTTTAAGACTTGTGGACTTCAACTCCCATTCCTGAGCTAGCATGACTGGAGGAGGCCAAAGGTCTTGGAGAAAACAGTGTCGCCACAGCAAGCGCCGGGGAACGCGCGTGGGGACGGGACTCGCTGCACCCGCTGCCGCCGCCTAAGCAGAAAGCCCAGAGAGGGGCATCCCGGACGCGCGTGCTGCCCTCGGCGCTTCCAAGACACCTGCCTTCCGCCACGCCTCGCCTGCTTCCCCAGCTGCTCTTCTCTAGCCGGATCGGCTGTCCAAGCTCCTCTTTCGCTTCGGCCAGGATGTCTCAGGGGATCCCCGCCGCGGGAAGCATTTTGGAGCATTTTGGAACGAAGTTCCTCGTCCGACGGGACCCTGCAGGTAAACTGAAGCCCGGGAGGGGGGCTCTCTCTGTGTGTGTGTGTGTGTGTGTGTGTGTGTGTGTGTGTGTGTGTGTGTAGGGAATAGAAAAGTTGGACAGACAGACGCGCCTCCAACCGAAACTTCAGAAATTGCCCGGGATCGCGTTCTTCAAATCGCGACTCCCAGCCGGGTCTGTTGGTGTTTGCGGGGCAGGAATTCTTTCCTCGCTGCCATTTGGATTCGCCAGACCTAGCTCGCACGCCCGCTCGCTCGCAAGCGGGCAGCGGCGGGGATCAAAGCGGAGCGGTGGCACCTCGAAAGGACTGGGGTGCTAGATTTCATGCTAGCTCAGGAATGGGTGGCGGGGGCAAGCAGCGGTGGTGGCGGCGGCAAGCAACAGCGGGGACGGCGGGGGCAAGCAGTGGGGGGGGGCAAGTGGCGGCGGCAGCGGCGGGCGGCGGGGAAAACCTCCAAAGGGTGGGGGCTGGGGGGCTGCATTCGGTGTATAAGATGCACCCAAATTTTCACCCTCTTTTTGGGGGTAAAAAGGTGCGTCTTATACTCCGAAAAATACGGTAGATAGAATCTTCATTCTAAGTTGATATGTTTGGCTTGTTATTGTGATATATTAATACCTGAACATGCTTTAACAGGTACTCCTGAGGCAGACCTACAGACAGCTAGTCTGAATTTTTGTCAGCTTAATTCGAATAACAGTATCCATATTTATCTAAGGCCTCTGCCAACAAGGTAGGCCTCAGAAAGGCCTGGGTAAATTAGTAGGTCCAAACAGTCACTTAAAATGGCCACCGCCCTTAAATGAGGCCAACAAGATGGCAGTTGCCCTTAGTTGGTCTTTCAAAATGGTCACTGCCCATATTAGGCCTTAAAAATGGCCGCCGGCAAGAAAGGACATCCAAAATGGCCACCACCCTTGATGTGGCTTCAAAATGGTCTCTGTCCACTTTTGGTATTTGAAACAAAATGGCCACGCCCTTAGTGCCTTCAATTCTGAGGGCAATCAAAATGGCTGCCACCTTATGGGAGGCTTCAAGATGGTCACCGGCACTCTCAAAGGCTGCCTGCACACTTACCAGGCTGAAGACAAGCCGAGCAATGCAGAGAATGGTACCAGGCACCAGAAACAGGTACAGACAGGGCCTTGGATCAAAGGAGCCTTGCCAGATTGCTGGCTCTTATCAGTCCTTGCACAGAAGGCAAGTTAAATAAAGGAGGCCTCAAAAGAAAAAAGAATTTTTTTGAAGTGGGCGGTCCTGTGTAATTCAAAATGGCAGCCACCCATGAGGCACTCCTAAAATGGCTGACTGTCTCCTGAGGCAATTAGTTCCAGCAGAGGAGAAAAGAGTCTGCTAAGGCCTAGCCACTAACTGTAAGTTTCTGAGTCCCCTGGAGCAGACTGACTGATTTCTGAAGTTTCAAGCAAAAAAGCGGGAACAAGCCCTCAGCAAGCAGCAAGCAGATTGCCAGCTTCCTCTGCGTGCAAGCACAAGACAGGGAACAAAAAAGGATCCAGCAAAAATATTGCTTTCAGCTCAGCTTGGCTCGACATTGCTTGCCAGGCAATGGACAATTCATCAATTCATGCTCTGAGCCCCCTGGTCGCGCCGCAAGCAGCTTTGCAGGAGAGCTAATCAGGCAGTCAAGAAGAGCAGGCAAACAGCAAAAGGAAGGCCCGATCGGCGATTTTGACAGCAGCAGGTATTCGGGGTCTGCTGTATGCTCGATTCTTGCCCTGATCAAAGTGTCCAGTCCGGTGGAATGGAGCACTGATAGATGGACCGCTATTGTGCTATTGCTGTAATCAAAGGCCAAATTTTGAGGGCAAGGGAAGAATTTTTTTGATAATCAGCAGGAATGCCCTGGCCTGCGCAATCCTACACGAGGCAGTGAGCACTTCCCTTTCTCCTCACGCGGTCAATCCAGGATATTTGGAAATGGCTTGCCAGCCTCGTGTGGAGCCCAATTATAGGTGGTGGCAAGGCCACCACTGTCCCAGGTGGTCAAATTTGGGACCGTTCCCACTCCCTCCAGGCCGGAATAGATGGTATTTATATAATAGAATGGATTTTGTAAATGAATTGGGCCTCAGCTGGAGGGGCGAGCAGCAGCCGGCCTAGGGCCTGGCTGCCTTCTCCCAAGGTGAGAGAGCGATGGTGCCTGGGGCTCGTTAGGGAACTTACAGTTCAGAATATCAGAATTTCAGAATCAATCAGTAGATAGTTGTTCAGATTTAAGGTGAAAAGGCACTAGTCCTTGGCTAGGACTGAGTCAAAAGAGGGGGAACTAGGCCCTAGAGCCACTATTTATACTTTTTCCAGACTCAGTCCTGATTGGCTAGAAGGCTGTGCCAAACACAATCTTGGCGGCTAGCTCCACCCACTATGGAGAATGAATGACTGAATGAAAGACTCCCCAATCCATGAAAAGGCACACCAGATGAAGTTGGGCAAACAGTTTCCTGTCCACAGCTGTCACCTGCTCATCCAGTAGGAGCTGTGAGTCCAGGGGAACTCTCAAATTGAGCACCACTCTTGAATGGGAAAGTTCCACCCTATACAAGATCAAAGATGGACTAGGCCCAAATCTGGGTGGTCCAAATACCCACAGCTATTTAGTTTTGATAGGATTGAGTCGGCAATGGTTCCTTCCCATCCAAATCCACACAGCCTCAAAGCACTGAGTCAGAAACTTCATAGGCTCACATCTTCAACCTTGAATTGAGTAATTGGGTATCAGCAGCATAATGATGGTATTGAACTAAACCCCAAAGCTGAGTTCCTCCTCACTCTTCAACACATATGACAATCGACACAGTTCATTTAAAACAAAGTCTTTTCAGTACAATTTTACTACATGAAACTATATTAATTTGTCAGGGGTGAAATTCAAAATTTTGCCTACCAGTTCTGTGGGCGTGGCTTGGTAGGCATGGCAGGGGAAGGATACTGCAAAATCTCCATTCCCACCACACTCCAGGGGAAGGATACTGCAAAATCCCCATTTCCTCCCCACTCTTGGGGGAAGGGTATTGCAAAATTCCATTCCCACCCCACTCTGGGGCCAGCCAGAAGTGGTATTTGCCAGTTCTCTGAACTACTCAAAATTTCCGCTACTGGTTCTCCAGAACCTGTCAGAACCTGCTGAATTTCACCCCTGTAATTTGTGCTTTTCAATCAAACCTCAATATTGAAACATGTTTTGTAATTATTAAAAACCATTACATTCTGGAGATTGAAAAAACTGACAACTGCACTAGAAGTACTCTTGAGATTGGTAAGAAATAATTGTACGATAAAAGGGCTTAAAATCAAGAAGGAAGAGTATAAGGTCCAAGCATTCGTGGACGACATGACGTATATCCTGGAAGACCCTTTAGAATCAGGAATCGCTCTGTTGGAAGAAATAAAAAAATATGGAAATGTAACAGGATTAAAAATAAATAAGGATAAAATGAAAATAATAACCAAAAATCTTACTGAAGATCAAAACAGAGCTTTAGAAACAAGTTTGGGAATTAAGACGGTTAAAAAAATCAAATATTTAGGATTATGGTTAACGGCGAAGTGTAGTTCAATAAAAGAGGACAACTACATGAAATTAACACAAAAAATCAATAAGGATTTAGAAAATTGGTCCAAACTACAAGTATCATTTTTAAGGAAGATCGCTGTTATAAAAATGAACATCCTCCCAAAAGTCTTATTTCTCTTCCAAGTAGCACCAATTAGGTTAAGGAGAAATTACTTCCTGGAATTAAATAATATCAGTCGGGTTTCAGGCACGGCTACAGTACAGAAACTGCCTTGGTCGCTCTGATGGATGATCTCTGGCGGGCCCGGGATGGGGGGAACTCCTCCATCCTGGTACTACTTGACCTCTCAGCGGCTTTCGATACCATCGACCATGGTATCCTTCTGCATCCTCTCAGCGAGTTGGGAGTGGGAGGCACCGTTTTGCGGTGGTTCTCCTCTTATCTCGCTGATAGGATGCAGTCGGTGCTGGCAGGGGGGCAGAGATCGTCCCCTAGGCCCCTATCATGTGGGGTGCCTCAGGGGTCGGTTCTCTCGCCCATCCTGTTCAACATCTACATGAAACCGCTGGGTGAGATCATTCGCAGACATGGGGTGTGTTTCCATCAGTACGCTGATGACACCCAGCTGTACATCACCACCCAGTCTGACTTCAGTGAGGCAGTTGATGTAATGTGCCGGTGCCTGGACGACGTTAGGATCTGGATGGGGAGGAACAGACTCAGACTTAATCCCGACAAGACTGAGTGGCTGTGGATATTGCCTCCTAAGGACTATGACAACTGTCCCTCCTTGGTCCTTGAGGGAGCAAAATTGACTCCCTCGGACCAGGTCCGCAACTTGGGGGTCCTTCTAGATCCACAGCTAAAATTGGACCATCATCTTTCTGCTGTGGCTAGAGGGGCCTTTGCACAGGTTCGCCTGGTGCACCAGTTGCGGCCATATTTGGAGAAGGAGGCTCTACTCACGGTCACTCATGCCCTTGTCACCTCTCGTTTGGACTACTGCAATGCGCTCTACATGGGGCTACCCTTGAAGAGTATCCGGAGACTTCAGCTGGTGCAAAATGCGGCTGCGCGTGCTGTGGTGGGTGTGCCAAGGTACACCCACGTGACATCGATACTCCGCCAGCTGCATTGGTTGCCCATCGGTCTCCGGGTCCAATTCAAGGTGTTGATCACCATCTTTAAAGCCCTTCATGGCTTGGGACCAGGTTATCTACGGGACCGCATTCTGCCTCATACTTCCCTTCGACCGGTTAGGGCCCACAGAGTTGGCCTCCTCCAGGTCCCGTCGGCCAAGCAATGCCGGCTGGCGGGCCCAAGGGGGAGAGCCTTCTCTGTGGCTGGCCCCGTGCTCTGGAACCAACTTCCGCCAGAGACCCGAACTATCCCCACTCTGCTGGCCTTCCGGAAAGCTGTTAAGACATGGCTTTTCCTGCAGGCGGGGGGTAGAGCTTAATTCACTCGAGCTCACCCCCCAAGTATGTATGATATTGAATGGTTGGTGATGATTTCTATATTATGTTTTAATTTTTATTTTTATTTGCTTTTAATTAACTTTTTAGATTTTGGTTATTCTTGTATTTTCTCACTGTTGTACGCCGCCCTGAGTCCTTAGGGAGTTGGGCGGCATATAAGAATTCCAAAATAAATAAATAAATAAATAAATAAATATGATTAGGAAATTCATTTGATCCAAAAAGAAAGCTAACTCACTGTATGATAAAAGACAGAGGGGCAGTTTGGGACTTCCGGATTGGGAGAGTTACTATACAGCCGCAGTACTTAGTTGGCTGAAAGAGTGGGTAACATTAAGAAATAACAGAATTTTAACATTGGAAGGCTTCGACCTACAAGTAGGGTGGCACGCGTTCCTATGGGATGGAAAACACAAGACACATGCCTACTTTCAAAGGCATTATATAAGAGGATCCCTAATTGATGTCTGGCTTAAAATAAAGAAAGAGCACTAAAAAGGAGAGAGGAACATACTATCACCAATGGTGGACCTGCCCCAAAGCTAGAAATTTTTGAAATAAAATTAGAGTCTGGCTAGGAGAAATATTACAGAAAGAAATTGCCCTAAAGCCCGAAATGTTTCTATTGGGGATACTGCATACAAGATACACAAAAGAAGAAAGATACCTAATTTTACATATAACTACAGCAGCTAGATTAACCTATGCTCAGAATTGGAAATCAGAACACATACCTGCCTCCTCAATGGTGCTTAGAAAAATACTCGATTGTGCAGAAATATGCAAACTGATGATGGAGATTCATGGAAAAGACGACACATTTTTTTACGAAATATGGAATAAGATGTACAATTGGATTAAACAAAATCCAAAATCCAAAATTTGGCTATAAGGATGAAGATGTATTGAGAAATATCCATAAATGTTCATAACCCTTCTTTATAAGTTGAAAACAAACTACGGATGATATTCACCGACAAGTATGATACAGAGAATTTTAAATGTACATATAGTTATAGATATGAAACAAATATCTTGATAACACTGTAAAAGTATTGGATTATTTCTTGTTGTTGTTTGTATATATTTGTGTTTGTGTTAGTTGTGTATGTGTTTTGTTTGTGGTCTTTTTAAATGTAAAAATTTAATAAAGATTATTTTTACAAAAAGAAAAAAAGAAAAAACTGACAGGTTTTAAAATCATAGGCTATCCCGATTTCCCCCCCAACGATATACCTATTTGATGGGAAATGATGCCTGGTCAACAGAAATGGATTTTCTACACACTTTTTTTTCTAATAGATTAATCCTTCAACTTTGGAAAGATAAATTTAAGGACTATACTTGCCTATGTAACACTTGATATTACTTACAACTTATGAATGAGTTCTTAGAGACATAGACTGTGTGATTACAATAAAAACATAGATGAAACTATTGTGTAAAAATTTATACATACATACATACATACACATACACACACACACACATGTATGTATGGATGTACCGTATAAGACGCACCGGAGTATAAGACGCACCTTAGGTTTGGGGGAGGAAAACAAGGGGGAAAAAATCTGCCTCTGCTTCCCAGCAAACAGCACAGATGATATACACTGTTTGCTGTGTATTTCTGTGCATGTGTGCCTGACCCATAGAAATAGCAAATAATTGGTACGGCAGTATATTAATGCCAGAAAGTTTTCTTAATGTAGTCACACTAACTCCTCCCAATTATTTAAATAGATCTACTCCAAACATGACTAAGTCAGGGTTTAACTCAGCTGCCTTATCTTAATACTAAACAGGACACGGTTACATTTCAGATTATACTTGTACAGATGCTGTTAAAATTGATGTGGCTTTCTTGAACTATACATTATTCTCTGCTATTTAAAAGAAGATACAATAGCACTGGGCCTCTTCAGATCAAGCATTTATTTTAAAAAGCTTCTTCATTTTGTTAAGTTGTCTAGAACAATAATAAAGCAGTCTTTTAAAAATAAGTCTAATAATTTGAACATTCTATAGACATTTATAGTTATTGACTTACCTCCTTGCATCCAGTTTCAGCAACTGATTAGCACAAGAAAATAAAATTTTGCCTCTGCCTCTCCCTCTCAGAAATTTTCCTCCTTGCTGTTTTAGTTTCACTTTCATTTTAGCACGTGAGCCTGCTTGCAGCTTCAATCAGTTGCTGGTCGAGAGGCTGATAATCAGTTGCTTGTGCTAATCAGGCTCTGTGCTGTTTGCTGCAAGGAGGTAAATTGCTGGAAGGCAGAGGCCAAACGGTGGGGTGGCTGGGTGGGGCTACATTTGGTGTATAAGACGCACCCAAGTTTTTACCCTCTTTTGGGGGGTAAAAAGGTGCATCTTATACTCCAAAAAATACGGTATGTATGTATTATGTGCAGCAGCCACACCCCGGGCAACAGCTTCGACAGTCTGGCCAAACCAGGTTGAGAGTAGCCGTTGGGTCATTGACCTTCGGTGAGATAGGGACTTGTCTATCCCGAGCATGTGAAGACAGATTCCAGTGGACTGAGCAGATGAAATCTACTAGAATAGGACAACGGTCATGAAGGCGGTCTCTGCAAGTGATGTGGTACACTAAGAGCACGGCAAGACAGTGGTCAACCACTGCGCCCAGCCCATCTCCAACTGTCTCGACTCTTGTCCTACTATTTGGAGCAAGATGGAATCTGGGAAGAGAGAGTGAGGCTGACTATGTGCACATCTCCCTCACTTTAATCCAATTCACACACAAGTCTTGACACCCCCCCCCCAAGATGTTAAGGTCCTCTTCGAATACGATGGACGAACATCATCATGTATGTATTAGACCTAACATGTTTGATGTTATCACTGTTTTTCTTTTTTATTCTGTTTAATTAAAGAAAGAAAAAGAAAAACATTACAACAATCTATTCAATCTTATTTCAGCATAAAATAAGCTCATATGTATATAGAACAGCATTTTCTGAGGATTTTGAATTTACAAAACAGGACAAATATTAGCCATTACACCACTACTTTCCTTTTTGAAGACTATATATTTAATGAAACTGTCACCACAGCCAAGACAAACTGAATGGTTCAGTTGCAAATCCATATGAATACTAACAATTACTAATGCTTCAATTGTGTCAGTATTTATTATTAATATAATAATTATATTATTATAATTAGTAGCCCACCAGTAGCCCACCACCAGCACCTCCATAGCCTGCTTGCCAGTCCGGCCTTGCAGCCTGTGTGGCTTCCCTTTCACTGGGACCACCCCCGACCCGCCCCACATAGGAAAGCCACAGCCGCGGTAAGCACGGCCACCGGCAGTGCTGCCAAACTCTCTGGAATGAGATGGGAATGAGAAGGAGGTAGGGAAGGAACGAAGGAAGGAAGGAAGGAAGGAAGGAAGGAAGGAAGGAAGGAAGGAAGGAAGGAGAAAGAAAGAGGTTTTTTATGCAGAGGCAGCAAAAGAAGCAGCATTCCTTGGCTGGGCAGAAAGGGAAAGTAAATCTCAGACCCTGCAAACCAAGCGCAGTTCCGCTCGCTGGAAAGGAAGGAAGAAAAAGGGAAGCTGAAAGCTTAAATTCCTGGGGCTGACATCTATTCAGCTGGCATTTGATCTCTCCCACTCTAGCTTCCCTGCTCAATTGCTCAGCTCCTTTAGTTCAGAAGCAGCCATGTGGAAGAGGAAGAAGCTGGGGGAGGGGGTTCTCCCTGAGTTTTAAAGTCCCGAGGTTTTTCTTCCTCTTTTTCTATGCTTCACAATGCAGCTCTCCAGCTCTGGGAGTGTCATTTCTGGGCTGGGGGCTTTTTCCTTTGGAAGAAAAGGAGGTGGGAGTGGAGGAGGCAATGACTGGGGCTTGTAAGGGTCCCTTCTCCAACTTTGGATTTGTCTCCTCTGCCTGTGTGTGTGTGTGGTGTGGTTGCTAAGGTGAACATTTTGCTAAGGCTGGTACTTGATATTTCCCACTCTGGCTTCCCTGCTCAATTGCTAGCCTCCTTGTCATGTAGTGAATATTGTCAGTTGTATGTCTATGCAGGGTGATGCATCCCTATCCTAATATTATGGTACATTCCAATACAAGCAGGACACGTGATGTAATCTTATGCGCATGTGTGCATTCCTGATTCTCCATTATTATTATTCTGCCTTTGATTCTGACCGGAGTGGTCACAATTTATTAGCAAGATGTAAACTATATGATTTATTGTTTTTGTTCCGAAATAAATATTTTCTATTAGACTTTTAATCTCGGCTTTATTTCTAAATGTCTGAATTCCAAGAAAAGATCCACATCGCCTCTATGAGATTTATTCTCACTTTAACACTCCTTTAGTTCAGAAGCAGCCACATGGGAGAGGAGGAGGCTGGGGCAGGGTTTTTGTTTTGTTTTGTTTCATTGCCTGTGTTTCAGGATCTAAATTGCTTAGTTGTGTAATTATCAGACTAAGCCTATTTAATGGACATACTTCCGGTAACGCTGGGAGAAGGAAGAGGATCCTAGCCATCCAGCGGTCCAGATCCCATCACAGCCCAAATACCCACCACTGCCCGGAACCATGGAGATCCTTTCTTTGGTAAAGTCCAGGGGATCAGAATGGTAAAATCCGTGAGTAAAACTTCCAGTGCATCGCTAAGATACAGCTGACACCACCGCCACCTCCTGCTGCCCCTACCGCCATCTTAGATCTAGGAACCCTTTCTTCGGCAAAGTCCAGGAGATCAGAACTGATCTAGTTGACTGAAGCTGAGGACGCCGAAGGACTCAGGACGCCGCCCTGAGTCCTTCGGGAGTTGGGCGGCATATAAGAATAACAAAATAAATAAATAAATAAATAAATAAATAAATAAATAAATAAATAAATAAATAAATAAATAAATAAATAAATAAATAAATAAATAAATAAATAAATAAATAAATAAATCCAGGTGTTTCCGAGTGATCCAAGGTGACTGCTACCCTCTCTGTTGCCGCTAAAGCCTCTCCGTTGCTGCTAAATGTTACCAGCTGCTAAAGCCACGCTGCTGCTGAGATCCAAGCACCCACCACCACCGGAGGCAAACACCGAGGAGAGCTGAAGCTAAAGGCAACTCTGAAAAGAGATTGCCAGCTGAATGAGAGAGCTACCACTTTAAATCCCTGCTGTGAAGCCCAAGAGAATCACAGCAAAGCCCCGTGTAAAGCCAGTCTGGAGAGGCGGAGAGTTCCTGCTGCTTTTGCAAGCCAAGCTTGCCCGTTGCAAGCACCGAGGAGCTAGGCTGGGAAAGTCACTATGGAGGCTAGGAAGGGATATCGGAGGATAAAAAGTTCAGAGAGGAAATGCATGCTTTTTAACCAGCCCAGCTCCCCAAAGATATTCTCTCCAGGATACAAAGTTTCTGAGAGTAAACGCCTGCTTTTCAGCCAGCCCAGCCCCCCAAAGATACTCTCTCCAGGATACAAAGTGTCAGACTACAGACTCTGCCATTCAAAAGGAGAAGGGGTGTCTTGGTTATGCTTGATCAAACAGTTATAACAGCTATCCGGATCTTAGACACCTGGGAACCTTCTCATCTTAAGATAGGGTTTATGAGGGGCAATGCAAGTCAGTTGAACGGAAGGGTCTGGGAACGTATAGCCATCTGTACTCCCAGGAAAGAAGTTTCACACTTTGTGGATTGCTTTACTCTTGCATTCTGCCTAATGGGGAGGGGCATTAAGGTTAAATATGCTTGCCTTTCCTGGAGGCATTTAGATCTTGCTTTGAATGAATGGATTGTCATACAACTGCTAATAAAGGAAACTTTTTGAAACACTGACTCAGAAGTTCGTACTTTGAATGTGGTTGGGGAGGCAATCCTTAGAGAAAGCAAGATCTGCAAAATTGGTCAACCCAGAGAAGCAACTTCGCTCTACTGAGGGGACCGTGCAAACCATGTCTGAACAAAACCGGGAACAGGAGGAAACTGAATGCTGGGGGGAGACACCAATCACCACCCAGTCAGATGCCTGTTCCGCACTCCCCATCAAAGAGGCTGAGGGAGGTTTTGAGACCTCTGAGAAACCCCGCTGGTCTATCGGCATTGGAAAAAAGGACAGCTGGGATGGGAGAACCAGAGGAGTCACCCTTAATTGAAGGAATCTGAAACCTCGTTGGGAATTGGAGCTAGAAGCCCTCACTGACCATGAGGAACTCACCGAAGCACCACTGAGGGAGGGGCATTTGAAGAGATACCTAGCCCAGCTGGTGATGGAAACGTTGGAAAATCTCAACATCTGAGGGACCCCAGAACGGCGACTAAGGAGCGCTGGGAGCACAGCAACCGCTGAAGAGGCTGGGGGAGCCAACAACCTCCGGGAAGCCGGCATGCAGATGGAGGACGCAGCAGGGGACCTAACAAATCCTCCCAGGGCAGCACACGCAGTGGCACCCCTTCCTAACCAACTCCAAGCCCCACAACTAGAAAGGAAAACTCCCCCCCTGGGAGTGAAATTTGATGGGGACCCGCAACAATTGGGATTCTTTGTAGCACACGTACTCACCTATATGCAAGAATATGGACATGAGTTCCAAACACAGGGATCCCGAGTGCGAGCAGTTACCTTAGCTCTGGAAGGAGCTGCTGCCAGATGGATGGTGACCCTACATAACGACGATGCACCCGAACTGCGCAACTTTAACCAATTCATGACGGCCCTACAACGACGGTTCGAGGACCCGCTGGCACACCGCAAAGCACGCGATCGTATTAAGGTGGTGAAGCAGGGACGACGGCCAGTGGCGGAGTACACTGAAGAATTCCGTGACCTCGCATGTCATCTAAACTGGCCAGAAGACATCCTGGTAAGCTTTTTTAAGGATGGACTGAGTGACGTTCTGTATAATGCCTGCGTGGCTAGGGGTGCACCGAATTATCTGCATGAGTGGTACCTCACCGCTGAAGAAGCGGAGATTGATATGGCCAGGAACCAGTACCATACAGGGCAAGCATGGAAGAAATCCCCACCCCAATGGAAGAAAGAGCCCTTCAGAAGGCAACAGGGGTTTTCCCCTAAACCTCCAATCTGTTTCAAGTGCGGGAAGGAGGGGCACCGAGCACCCGAATGCTGGCCCCAAACACCCACCCGGAAACCTGAATGCCAAACAGGGGAGAGACCATTGAGACCCACCCAGCATGGGAGGGAAACAGCCCTGAGGAGCAGCAAGATGGTAGGACCACCATCCCCTCCCCCCCGCTGGAGACAACATCCCGGCATTTCGAAGGGAAGATCCAGCATCGTTCGAAAGCGACCCAGAGGATGAACCACTGGTAAGCAAACCAATTGAACCGCTTACCCTCCTTCTCAGACTATTTATCCCTAACCAAGATGAGGGAAAAATATCTCCATATTAGTAGACTCAGGGTGTACCCATTGCTTGATCAGCCCAACCCTAATCAGGGAGCTGGGAATCACAGTGAGAAAGCTGAGAAACCCCATCGCGTTTTGCCAACTGGATGGGTCAATAGCAGGGGGGGGAGCCAGCTGCTTTTGCCACGGAACCCCTGAAAATAGGCATTGAGAGCCACAAAGAAAAACTTACATTTATAGTAGCACCTGGCATGGAATGGCCGCTAGTCTTGGGACACGCATGGCTGAAAAAGTAGAATCCAAGAATAAATTGGGAGCAAGGCACCATAAAATTCCAGATGCACGTGACTGTCGTGGAGGACCCACAGATAGGAACTGAGGGGGGTGAACGCAAGGAAACAGCCATGCCTGGTTATAGCGTGCCAACAGAAGGCATACTCAAGGGAATACAAAGACTTGGCAGAAGTTTTTAGCGAAGCAACTTCGGATGAACTTTCCCCGCATCGCGCCTCTGACTGTGCAATAGAAATCTTACCTGGGGCTAAACTGCCTAAACAAAAAATGTATAGCATGTCACCGGGGGAGTTAGAAGAGCTGCGAGCTTTCATTGATAAAAACCGAGCAAGGGGTTTCATTGAACCAGCCCGACCAAAGATAGCAGCCCCAGTGTTATTTAGGGAGAAAAAAGATGGCACAAAATGCTTATGTGTTGATTTCAGAAACCTAAACATGATCAGTGTTGAAAACATGTATCCCCTCCCACTGATGAAAGATATGCTGGCCCACCTCACAAAAGGAATTTTTTTTTTCCAAACTAGACATCAGGGAGGCATACTACCGAATCAGGATTAAGGAGGGGGATTAATTGAAAATGGCATTCAACACGCCCCTGGGATGCTACCAATTCAAGGTGCTCCCTTTTGGGCTACAAGGGGCACCTGCAGTGTTCATGCAATTAATCAACGATGTTTTGCGTGAACATTTATACAAAGGGGTTCTTGTTTATTTAGATGATATTCTCTTATACTCAGAGACCTAAGCTGAGCACGTTAAATTGGTGAGGGCAGTGCTAAGCAAACTCCGCGAGGCAAAACTTTATGCCAAACTCTCAAAATGTGAATTCCACCAAGAAAAAATTGATTACTTGGGGCATCGTATTTCACACTAGGGCATAGAAATGGATCCTCAAAAAGTGCAGGCGGTACTAGATTGGGAAACGCCTCGCACACACAAGCAGCTACAAAGTTTCCTGGGGTTTGCAAATTTCTACCGCCAATTTATCCCCGCGTTCGCTCAAATTGCCCTGCTCATCACAAAACTGCTAAGAACAAAGGGGGAGGGAGATCCTAGACCGAGACAGCCCGTGAATTGGACAATGGAATGCCAGGCAGCATTTGAAAAACTAAAACGGCTGTTCTCAACAGAACCAATTTTGAAGCACCCAGACACAGAAAAACCTTTCATAATACAAGCAGATTCTAGCGATGTTGCAATAGGAGCAATCCTACTCCAGAGTAATGAGCAAGGACAACTACAGCCATGTGCATATACATCCAGGAAACTAAGTGAAACTGAACAAAGGTGGGCAATTTGGGAAAAAGAAGCTTATGCGGTGCGATGGGCACTTTTAACTTGGAGACATTTCTTAGAAGGGAGTAAGATCCCTTTTGAAGTCTGGACTGACCACAAAAACTTAGAAGCCCTAAAGACACCAAGGAAACTATCTCCTAAACAAGTTCATACTTCAAACGGTTCGAGTTTACTCTTAAATTTATCCCTGGGGGGGAAAACTTTCTAGCAGACGCACTGTCCAGAAAGTCACAATACAATTGTGCGAAATCAGAGGTATTTAAACATATAGTACAGACTAATCAATTGGCAGCCAAAGTAATCACCAGGTCCCAAGGAGGACAAGACGCATTGAGAAACACAGACACCATTCATGTTTTTAAACAAGCATTAATCAACGATGAATGGTTTTTGAACCACAAATCCAGTTGCGTGATGAAAGATGAATTAGCTTGGGTAGGAGACAAACTATATGTACCCGCTAGCCAAAGATTATGGTTAATGGAAAGGTGCCACGACTCTAGATTAGCTGGACACTTTGGTTTTGTAAAAACTTTACACTTAATAAAGAGACAATTTTGGTGGCCTTCATTGAAAAAGGACATAGAAACCTATGTAGCGAGTTGCCCCATTTGTGCTGCGGCAAAAAGACAACAAGGGAAAACCCCAGGACTTCTACAGAAAGTAGCCGAGCCGTCAGCGCCATGGGAAGAAATTGCTATGGATTTTATTATAGAACTACCAGAAAGTGGGGGAAACACTGTCATTTGGGTTGTGACAGACTTGTTTTCAAAGCAAGCATATTTTATACCTTGCCAGAAAATCCCAACTGCCAAAGGCTTGACTAGATTGTTTCTAATATACATTTATCGTCTTCATGGAGCTCCTAAAAGAATAATCTTGGATAGGGGAGTCCAATTCACCTCCAACTTTTGGAAGGCGTTTTTGGGCTTACTTGGTACCGCCCAAGGATTAAGCTCCTCCCATCACCCAGAATGCAATGGAAATTGTGAGAGAATGAATGGGGTTCTTGAACAGTATCTAAGATGTTTTATTAATTTTCAACAGGACAATTGGACTGAACTTTTACCGTTTGCATTTAATAACTCTGTACATTCGAGTACTGGTTTTACATCTTTTAGAGTAGCTACTGGGCAAGATTTCAGCCCAATGCCGGAACTACCCACAGAAAAACCCACTATCCCCTCACTTAAGGAGTGGATAGAAAATTTGCAAAACACATGGCCAGTAGTCAGATTGGCTTTAAAGGAAGCTAGAGAGGCTTTCAAAATTCAAGCCGACAAGAAAAGAGTAGTGCCTAAACCTTTCCATGTTGGGGATAGAGTATATTTATCTACAAAATTCTTGAGATCGTTACAACCATCAAAAAAATTAGGGCCTAATTTCATTGGACCTTTCCCTATTAGTAGGATCATCAACCCAGTAGTGGTTGAATTGGCTCTTCCAAAAACACTTAGACAAGTCCACCCAGTATTTCACATTAGTTTACTCAAGAGAGAGGTAACCTCATCACTTAGACCGGTGGTATCTGCACCACCTGCCCCAATCATGATAGAAAGGGAACAACACTTTGAAATCAAGGGAATTCTTGACTCTAGGATCCACAGAGGGAAGATCCAGGATTTGGTAGCTTGGAAACATTTGCCTTCCTCACAGAACGAGTGGGTTGCTAAACAACATGTTAAAGCTCCCATCTTATTGAGAAGATTTCACTCCCAATACCCTAACAAACCTTCTTAATATCCCATAATTGATTCTGCTTATGTCTTACAGGTGGACCTTTTTTTTAAGTGGGCAGCATGTCAGACACCAGACTCTGCCATTCAAAAGGAGAAGGGGGGGTCTTGGTTCTGCTTGATCAAACAGTTATAACAGCTATCTGGATCTTAGACACCTGGGAACCTTCTCATCTTAAGATAGGGTTTATGAGGGGCAATGCAAGTCAGTTGAACGGAAGGGTCTGGGAACGTATAGCCATCTGTACTCCCAGGAAAGAAGTTTCACACTTTGTGGATTGCTTTACTCTTGCATCCTGCCTAATGGGGAGGGGCATTAAGGTTAAATATGCTTGCCTTTCCTGGAGGCATTTAGATCTTGCTTTGAATGAATGGATTGTCATACAACTGCTAATAAAGGAATCCTTTTGAAACATTGACTCAGAAGTTCGTACTTTGAATGTGGTTGGGGAGGCAATCCTTACACAAAGTTTCTGAGAGAACGCCTGCTTTTCAACCAGCCCAGCTCCTCAAAGATATTCTCTCCAGGATCCAAAGTTTCAGAGAGGAAACGCCTGCTTTTCACCCAGAGTTCAACGAGCCCAGCAAAGCTTCTGAGAGGAATCGGCATAGGTCCGGTCTGACCGAGAGCGCTGTCAGCTCTGAGACCCTTCTCGCTGATGTGATGGCCACCAGAAAGGCCATTTTGAATGAGAGCAGCTGAAGAGAGATTGACTGGAGAGGTTCAAAGGGCTCATTGGTGAGCGCTTGCAGTACTAACGTTAAGTCCCAGTTGGGGTACCGATGGATCACCTGTGGCCTAAGGTTAGCTGCGCCTTTCAAGAATCCTTGAACACTCGGATGGTGGTAGAGGGATCTATTGTTGTTTAAATGTATTACTGTTGACAGTGCCACAACATGTCTCCAACGCGTGTTGGGTGCCGGGCCGCTGTCGAAGCCCGTTTGAAGGAAAGTTAGAATTTGACGTAGCGAGGACGGCAAAGATTGAAATTGATTCTTGGTACAGAATCGGCAGTACTCCGTCCAGGTAGCGTTGTAGATGCGTGTGGTGGAAGCTCGTCTGGATTCTTGAATAGTGGCTATGACATTGTCTGGTAGGTCATCTCGTTTTAGGATGACCCCTTCAAGTGCCAGACAGTGAGTTGCCACCATTGGGGATCTGGGTGTCACAGTGCCCCCTGGCTGAGGGAGACTTGTTGATCCGGTATTCTCCATGGACGTGCTATTGACAGCTCCACTAGGTCCGTGAACCAAGGCCGACGGGGCCAGTGTGGAGCCACTAAGAGTATCTCTGCTTTCTCTAGAATTATTTTCCTTACTACTTTTGAAATGATTGTTGTGGGTGGGAAGGCATACAACAGACCTTTCGGCCATGGAATCCGCAACGCGTTGACTCCCTCTGCCCCCGGCGATGGAAAGTGAGAGAAGAAGCATGGAAGGTGTGTGTTGATGTGTGTTGCAAACAAGTCCAGAACCGGTTCCCTGAATCTCCGCGACAGTTCTTTGAACAGGTGTGGATCCAGGCGTCACTCTGCTGAGTCCACCGTGGAGTGACTCAACCAGTCTGCCTGTACATTTGAGGCCCCCTATATGTGCTCCCCACGAAGAGACTGGAGGTGTCTCTCCTCCCAGTTGCCTATCAGCTCCGCCTCCGCCATGAGACATTTGGATTTTGTGCCCCCCTGATGGTTGATGTGCGAGCGCGTAGCTACGTTGTCTGTCAAGATGAGCACGTGCTGCCTGGCCATCAAAGAATGGAACCAGCATAGGGCGCGATATACCGCGTGCAGTTCCAAGACGTTGATGTTCGGTTTGGCTACTTCCGATAGCGCCCAGCAGCCCTGAGCTAACTGGGAATACAGATGAGCTCCCCACCCACCTAAACTGGCATCTGTTGTGATGATCACCTGTTCTGGTTCTCTGAATAGGCAGCTCCGTTTCATGGCTGGGGAGAACCACCATGACAGGGACTGCCTGACCTTCATGGGTAACGGAATTACCATGTTTGAATGACTGATTTTCCTTCTCTGGTAAGGAAGGAGGCACCACTGGAGACTCCTGGAGTGAAGTCTCGCCCAAGGTACAATGTCTATGCATCAGACGAACTTCCCTAGCAGGCGGGAAAGGAGGGCCAATGGGGCCTGCTGCCTCTTCTGGACCTGGCGGGATAACATTGCTATGTTGACCTGTCGCTCTGGCAACAGGAATACCTCGCAGGATTCTGTCTTGATGATGGTGCCCAGATGTAAGAGCGAGACAGTTGGAACTAAGTGGCTTTTCGGAAAGTTGACGGAGAAGCCATGCATTTGTAAAGTCTGGATGGTGACCTGAAGGTTGGCTCGCGCTCTCTGTGGGGATCTGGACTGGATTATATCATCCAGGTAGCATTGTAGTCTTAAGGGTCGAGCCCGCAGGTTTGCTGCCACTACATCCAGCAGTTTTGTGAAAGTTCTGGGCGCTGAAGAAAGGCCAAAGGGCAGTGCCTGGTACTGGAAGTGGGACCCCCCCTACGCAGAAACGGAGGTATTGTCTGTGTGAGGGGTGTATTGGCACATGGAGGTACGCCTCCTTGAGATCGATGGAAGTTAGCCAATCCCTGTGCCTGATGCAGCCCAGGATAGACTTCAGCGACTGCATCTTGAAGCGTTTGAACTCTACGTAGGCGTTCAGTTGTTTCAGGTTTAGGATGACTCTCCATCCGCCCGAGTTTTTGGAGACCAGGAAGATCATTGAGTAGAAACCTAGACCTTCCTGGCCGGGTGGCACCTTTTCGATGGCTGTGATCTCTTGAAGGTGGTTGATCTCCTGTGCCAACAGTTCCCTTTGTGAAGGGTCTATTGGGTCGGGGCATTGTACAAAACGGTTGGGAGGTAGTGATAGGAAATCTATTAGAAGGCTGTGTCTGATGGCACCAGGGCCCATGAATCTGATGTTGTTCTTTCCCATTGGGCTATGAAATGTTGCAGTCTACCCCCAATGGTAAAGTCCCCCACCAAGTCACTTTGCCTTGCGGAAACCTCTAGTTCCCGCTCCTCTATAGGGGCGTCTTGATTGGTTGTGTTGTTTGCCTCTGTCGCGAAAGGGCAACCTGTCTTGTCTGTCAGCTCCCTGGCTGAATGGTCTCTGGTTGAAGCGTGTCCCAAAGGAGTAGTCCGCTCAAAAGGGCTGCCGCCTAGAGTAAGGTGTAAACCTTCTCTCTGACTTTCGGTTGGTTTTGGGCAAAATCTTACGCTTGTCCCGATCTTCCACTAATATGAGATCCAGCGATTTGCCAAATAGACGTTTGCCTCCAAAGGGAAGGGCTGCCAAGCGCCATTTTGAACATACATCTGCTTGCCAGTTACGTAGCCAGAGTAGACGTTGTGATGATACAGAAGTGACCATAGCCTGAGATGCAAATTTTGCTGCATTGAGGGTGGCATCTGCTGAATATTCTGCTGCCGCCAACAGTTTGTTCAAATCCTGCCGGAGTCGCACATCCTCTGGACGCAGCCTGGACTGCATTTCTCTCAACCACATGATGGACGTGCGGTTGAACAAGGAAGCTGCCGAAGATGCCCGCACAGCCCATGCTGACATCTGATGTGACTTACGGATCAGTGTTTCCGCCTTCTTATCCTCCGGCTTCAGCCCATCTGCCACCTCTGCTGGGAAGACTGATGTGGACACCAGACTCACCACTGGCTGATCCACCGATGGGAATTGCAACAGAGTTTCCATCTCTGGCCCAAATACATAGAACTTACATTCTGTCGCTGAGGGGCCTGGTGCTGCCGCCGTCTGTGACCAAGCTTTCTTGATATTGTCCAAAAATATCTTGGAAGGGGGAAGGAACTCTGTTTTCTGTTCCGGTTCAGCAAACAACCCAGCAGATGGATCAATGCCCACGGAAGGCTCCGTTGCTTTTTGGGGCGCGCCTAGATTGCCAGTAATCTTAGCCTTGTGTAATAGAGTCTTAAATAAGGCTGCCTTGAACAGACCTGTGTAAATGGGCTGTTCAGGGGTTACATCCTCATCTTCCGACATGTCTTCATGTGGAACACTTCCTTCCTTTAGTGCCCCGTGTTCCTCCATCTCTGAGGGTTGGGCAGAGAAAGGTGCCCCCGTAGTAGGCCATATCCCCTGGCTGGACACCCGAACCTGTGACAAGGGAGACCTTTGTTGTCTACCTGTAACAATGCCTTGTGAATACGCATTTGCAATCATATCCTGTAAGGCTGGTGGCAATTGTTGCCAGGTATCCATGCCAGGATGCGTGGCCGTAGCAGACTGTGTCAAGGTCACTGTGGCTGTGGATCTTGGGGTGGTCTATGTATAAAGTTGGGTGGGGGTAGCCCCCCTTCCATTCTCTGAGTTGGTAACATATCTATTGCCTCTAAACTGTGGTTTGTCCCCGGGTGCTCTGGGAACCAATCCCTCTCAGTGGCTGTCCCTGTCCCCTCCAGTTGACTTACAGTCATAGTGGAGATGATCTGCTTTGTTGGGGACAGAAGGAGAGGTTGAGGGATCATGGATGAAGACATCTGCATTTGGGAGGAGGCTGGGACAAAGGCCTGTTTTTGTGCCTGTTCCAGTTGTTTCTCCAAAGCTCTGAGCCTGCGTTCTGTATCTTTGAGTGCCACTTCTGTAGCAGAAGGGCCTTTAGATTTGCCTTAGATGAATGTCCCTTTTCCTTAAGTTTGGTTGGTGTGGGAACGCAAGGCTCCTCCATAGGGCAATCCTTCACATTATCAGCCATGACTTTGAGTTAATGCTACCCTGTTTCAAATGCCTAGCAACCCGGGAATTGATTCCCCTTCTGGGAGGGAGGGGGAGGAGTTAGCCGAGAAGCTGGTAACTCACCCTGCCTTAATGTCCAAGTAATTGCTAAGTGACTGAGGCCGCTAAGGCCAGCAGAGTCAGTTGCAAGTAATCGATTCAGCAGATGCAATTAGAGCAAGCGGAGACAAGCATGAGCTGGCAGAGACGATCGGAGGCTCTCTAAGGCTCGCGCAGGCAGGCAGAAGCAAACAAAGACAGTCAGGAGTCAATCGGAGGTCGCGGAGGCGAGCGGAGGTTAGTGAAGCAAGCGGAGGCCAGCGGAGACAAACAGAGGCGAGGGGGGGGCAGGCAAAGGTCTGCCCTTCCTCTTAAAGTTACCGGCAAACTGTTGCTAAAAATGGCCCCTGCCACATGGAATCTTCCTCTGGCTGGATGTACACCTTTAAATTTGGCGCCGATCCGCCCACCAAGCTGTTTCCCCGGAAGTTGTATTGTCTCTGTGCACGCGCAGGAGGCTCCGCTTTGTTCTCCAATGGCCCCGTTCTTCCCCAGGCTTCTCCGATTCAAATGCAAGGCGGGAGGCTGCGGAAGCCTTTTTGCCTTGATTTTTTCTCTTTTTGCTTGCAGCAGCAACTGAGGGACGGACCCTCAGATCTGCTTTCAATTAAGCCATCTGGGAACAGAGCCATGCCCTCGGAGGGCAGGAACTCCCCATTTTATTAATTAACAACATTGCTTTACTAGAGAGTAATGCCCGTGGAGGGCAGGAACTCCAAGCGAAAAATCATCTCTACCCCTCTCAAATTCTGCCAGTCTGCTTAGAATATTTACCTTGTATAGATGCAATCTGCTGAAAGAGAGTCCAACAAGTAGAATTCTATCAATAATCTGTAATAATCTGTTTCCTGTAGGAGAGAAAAACTATATGTCCCTACACTTTCGACTGAGTTTTAAAAATGGCCAAATGGGCATCTAGAGGGCGTACTTCAAACAAATTAAACTCAGTCCCTACCAATCAGGCTTGAGCTTTGCACATGTTGGACTCTCCTAAGCAGCGCACTGGAGAATGGTGAAGTTCTCAGTCTGGTTTATTGCATTGTCTTCTGAAACATATGATCAGGAGTTATTTTGAAGAAAATCCTATTTGTTTTATTCTTTTTTTAATGGCCTATTTTAAGGAACTTGAAGCTGCTGTTATAATGAAGTTAGGCAAGTGGAAAGAAAGTTTGTGCTCTTTTTCCCTTTATTTAATAAGGGGGGTCTTAAATAGATGCCTTGGGTTGAGCAAGTACAGCTTTGGAAGGACAAAGGCAAAATGGACTGCTAAGTTGGCCATGCCCACCCAGTCACATGACCACCTAGCCACACCCACCCAGCTGGTCATTAGTCAGATCTCTCAGACTGTTGGGGGGTGGACTATAGTTTGTATAGTCCGCCCCCCCCAACAGTCTGAGGGACCGTGAATTGGCCCCCTTTTTAAAGTGTGAGGACCCCTGGGCTACATTATACTACATGAATTATTTTAGAAAGATTGCTTAATATTTTGACTTTCAGGAAAGAAAGTTGGAGAGAGAATCCAAATCAGGAGTTGAATAGAGTCAGAGCATGAGCTAGAAGGATCTAGCTTTTTCTTTCTTATTTTTGTCTTATGTTGCACTGTTCCATTTTTGCTTAAGTTCAAAGAAAATCAATTACAATTTTCCTCATAGGACAACTGTAATTCACTTTATCTTATATTTAAAATTCTGCATGAACTTTTCAAGCTGGAAATTGCACTGTAAAAGTCAAGAAGATTTGGGGGTCAGTATTTTACTGTATTTTGGTTCAGGTATGATAAAGTAAATGCTGGGTAACCTCAGATTAAAATGCAAAATTAAAAAAATTCCATTCTGAAGCACCTGTGACATACTGTGATGATGTCATTGAACAAAGGATGCAACTTAACACTTGCATTGACATTGCTTGACACAAATACGCAATTGCGGTTATTTGCATTATAATGTACATGGCATCATTTTCTCCTGTACTATCATCTCTATGAGCAATACAAGGTGAAGTACAGCTTAAAGACTGCAACCAAATATATTTTTTAGGAAGTTTCTTATTTTATTTTATTTCATTTTTAATTAAATTTTATTGATTTTCAACATTTTTCTTTAAAATAACAATTTCCATATTTCCTAAAGCATTTCTACAATCATACACAGTGTTTTCATTTTCACATATTCCTTATTACAGTTAGATTCTATATCACTTATCTTAATTACACATATAATTTAATTTACATATTTACATTTTACAGTCTATAATTTCACTGTTTCTTTTCTTCCCTTCTTAATTTAATCCATTTGTACCATTTTTCCCAGATATTGTAGTAATCCGAATCACTTTGGCCCCTTGTTAATCTTTCCATTTCTGCACACTCATAGATTTTTTTAACTATTACATTTTCCGGAGGTATTTCTGTATTCTTCCAAAATTGTGCGAAGGTTATCCTAGCTGCAGTTGTGATATGGAGGACTAAGTACTTGATATCTTTGTGATAATCTTTTTTAAATATGCCGAGGAGAAATAATTCTGGAGTGAATTCTAATATCTCATTGAATATTTCTGATAACCATTTATGAATTATGTTCCAATTTTTTTTTGTTTCTGAGCACAACCACCACATGTGGAAGAAGGTACCCTATGTTTTTTTGCATTTCTAGCATATAGGATTCAAATTTGGATAAATTTTTGCAAGTCTAATTGGGGCTAAATGCCATCTATAACTCATTTTGTAAAAATTTTCTTTATATGCTACTGACCTAGATATTTTAAGATTTCTATTCCATATCTGTTCCCAATCTGCCAAATGGATGTTGTGTCCTATGTTCTGAGCCCATGCTATCATAGGACCTTTTACAATATCTTCAAATCTTTCCTGCTGTAGTAAATAGTTATATAATTTTGTGATAATTTTGTTTTCTGGGCCAATCAATATTTTATCTAATGGTTTGGATTCCAATTCAATTCCGTATTCTTCTATATCTGTCTTATATCTAGATTTTATCTGTGAGTAAGGTCACCAGTCTATGTTTATATTTAGTCTTTGTAGTTCATCTCTGTCTTTTAATTTACCGGTTCCATCCAATATGTCTTTATATTTTATCTTTTTACTCTTATCAGTTTTGTTTGGGTATATAATTGCTTCTGTTATAGAAAGCCAATTTGGAATTTTAATATAGTGTTTTCTTTTTATTTCTTGCCAGGTTGTAATAAGTGCGTCTCTAATTGCATGTCTCCGGAAAAATTTTCATATATTCCCTTTATTCCATAGGCATGAGTGCCACCCCATAAGTAAATCGTGGCCTTCCAAAGTTAGAATACGGTTGTTATTTAGATTAATCCAGTCTCTTATCCATACCAAAGATGCTGCGGTGTAGTATAATTTCCAGTCCGGGAGTCCAAAGCCGCCTCTACTTTTACTGTCTTGTAGGTCGATAATTTTAATTCTTGATTTTTTGTGTTGCCAAATAAATTTGGTGGTTATCCTATTCAGATTTACGAAAAATTTAGCGTTTAATTTGATTGGAACTGTCTGAAATAAATATAATAGTTTGGGCAAAATATTCATTTTAATGATAGCTATTCGGCCTAAAAACGAAATTTGTAGTTTTTCCCATTTTTAAAGATCTAATTCTATTTGATATACCAGTTTTTTATAATTATTATCTTTTATAGATAAACATTTGTTTGTTAAATTAATACCTAAATATTTGATTTTCTTCACTACTTGTAGGTCTAATTCTTTTCCTAATCGTCCCTCTTGTTTCCTTGTCATATTTTTAGTCAATAATTTAGTTTTTTGTTTGTTCATTTTTAGTGCGGCTACTACTCCATATTTTTCTATTTTGTTGAGTAAGGCTATTCCAGATTCATGCGGATCTTCCAGAAAAAATACTAAGTCATCCGCAAATGCTTGTAATTTGTAATTTTCTCTTTTGATTTTTGTTCCTTTAATGTCCGAATTGTCCCTAATTTTATTTAGTAGTATTTCCAAAGACAGTATAAAAAGTAGAGGTGACAATGGACATCCCTGTCTTACTCTCTTATTTATCTGAAAAGTTTTGGTTACACTTCCATTCATTATTACCTTGGCAGATTGGGAAGAGTATATTGTTTCTATCATTTTTAAAAATTTGTCGCCGAATTCCATTTTTTTAATTAGTAACAATAGCAATAGCACTTAGACTTATATACCACTTCATAGTGCTTTACAGCCCTCTCTAAGCGGTTTACAGAGTTCAGCATATTGCCCCCAACAATCTGGGTCCTCATTTTACCGACCTCGGAAGGATGAAAGGCTGAGTCAACCTTGAGCCTGGTGAGATTTGAACAGCTGAACTGCTGAACTAGCAGTCAGCTGGAGTAGCCTGCAGTAGCTGCATTTAACCACTGCGCCACCTCGGCTCTTTGTTTCCTTGGCTTTAATTTCATGTACTGCCAATCAACGTTGTCAAACGCTTTCTGCGCATCCAGAAAGACAAGGGCCGTTTGCCTTTCTGGATGCGCTTCGTAATATACCAAAATGTTTAATACAATTCTCAAATTTGTCCTAATTTGCCTCATGGGTAAAAAATCCATTTTGGTCAAGATGAATAATTTTATTTAATACTTTTTTCGTTCTTTCCGCCATTATATGCATGAAAATTTTGTAGTCAGCGTTTAACAACGCAATTGGCCTATAATTTTGGATCAAATCTGGTTTGGTACCCTCTTTCAACAATGTGGCGATATGTGACTCTTTCCATTACTCTGGAATCTTCCCTTTAATCAATACTTCGTTATATAACTCTAATTGTAATTGTTGAATGGTTTCATTAACTATCTTGTAGAACTCTACTGGAAGACCGTCTGGTCCAGGAGTTTTGTTATTTTTTTGTTTCTGAGTTGCGGTTTTTAATTCTTCTGGGGTTATTTCATTATTTAATATTTGTTTATCTTTTTCACTTATAATTGAAATAGATGTTTGATTGAGATATTCTTCAATCTTATTTATCTCTGTTTCCTCCTTTTTATAGAGTTGTTCGAAAAAATCTACTGCTATCTCTCTCATTTTTTCTTCCAAGTTTTGTAAGTTTCCTGTTTTATCTTTTAATTGATGAATTATTCTATTCCCTCTCTCTTTTCTGATCTTATATGAAAGCCATCTGCCAGGTTTATTTGCGTTCTCAAAGTAAGATTGTTTTACAAATTTAAGATTCCTTACATATTCTCTTTGTTCTATAAGATTTAATTTATGTTTGGATTGCATTAGTAATTCTTCTATCTTTTTATTTCCTGGCTTTTCCTGTGCTTCCTCTTTTAGTTGTTTAAGTTCTCTTAATATGTTATTATATTCTTGCTTGCTTTCTTTATTTTTTTTCACTGTATATGATATTATTAGACCTCTCGTGTATGCTTTCAAAGTGTCCCACAGGTTTTGTGTAGATGTTGGTTGTTTTTTATTTTCTAATATAAATAATTCTAATTCTTTTCCTATCATTTTTGTAAAATATCTATCTTGTATTAATTGAGTATCGAAAGTCCATCTTCTATTGATTTGCCTTGTGTGTTTCCATATTATATTGATGGGACTATGATCAGCCCAGATATTAGGTGTTATCTCTACTTTTTGTACTGATTTGTTAAGTTCACTTGATAACAGGGCCATATCTATTCTCGTGTATGTTTTATGTGGGTGTGAATAAAAGGTAAACTGTCTTTCCCTTGGATTGTGGGTTCTCCAAATATCAATGAGATTTAGTTCCTCCATCATTTCAAAAAAGGTTTTAGGTAGTGTAGATTTTTTTCTTCTTTTTATCCCCAGCATGATCTTTAACCCCATCAATTATTCCATTAAAATCCCCAATTGTACATATATTTTTGTGCTCCGTTTGTAAAATTTTTGTATGTAGTTTTTTGTAAAATTCTTTTTGCTTTTTATTAGGGGCATAGATGTTTATAATCAAGATATTTGTATTTTCTACTTCTACTTCCACCATTAATATCCTTCCCTTAGGGTCACTATATATTTCTCTGCTTTTAAATTCCTTTTTAATATATATTGCAACTCCCCTTTTCTTTTTGTCTGTTGATGCAGTATATAGCTCGCCAAGTTTCAAGTATTCTAAAAGTGTTCTATCTTTTCCTTTAATATGTGTTTCTTGTAAACATACAATATCTTTTTTTTTGCTTAAGTAGTTTTGCTAGTGTTTTCCTCCTTTTAATAGTATTGTTTAATCCCTGGATGTTAAGAGATATTAACTGCATTTTCCTTAAGTTCTCTTATTTCTTCTTTCTGCTCCCGGTACTAGTTTACTTTATTTGCTTTCTGTGCTCTAGTTTGGGCTGCCCTTGGTTTCAGTTGTTCTAGTTCTTTGGTTTTATCCCCTTCCTCTTCCTCTCTTAGATCATGTCTTCCCTCCTGAATGTTTGGTTCAGATCTTACACTTGCCTGGGAGTCCCCCTCTATTTCTCCTATCTGTTCAAAGATTTCCATTGCACTATCTATTGTTTCTACTTTGATTCTTTTCCCCTCCCAGGAAATAGACATTCCTTCTGGGGTTAACCATCGGAAGGGAATATTTTTTCTGTTCAGTAGGTTAGCCAAAAATCTATATTCTTTTCTCAATTCCCTTACGCTTCTTGGTATTTGTTTCAGCACTATTATTTCTTTCTCTTTATATGTGATCGTTCCCTCCCTTGTTTCCATATATACCAAGTCTCTAATTTTTTTCCTTGCAAACCTCACATGAATTTCCCTAGGGAGTTGATGTCGTTTAGCATAGCTTGTAAATACCCGGTAAGTTTCATCAATTTCATTTATCACTTCATTTTTATCTTTCTGTAAAATCTTTGCAATTATTCCATTCATCAGTTCTTCTAAATCTTCATCCTTAGTTTCTATAACATTTTGAAAGCGCAGGTAAAATGCTGAACGGTCCATTTCCAAATTAATAATTGTATTCTCTAGCTCCTTTTTTGTTTTCATAAAATTCAAATCTAAATTTTCTGCCTTTTTTTCCGTCTTATCAGATCTATCTTCTACTGATTGTATTCGTATTTCATTTTTTTTGAATTGCACCTTGTATAGTTTCTATTTTTCCTTCTAATTTTTGAAAGTTCATATTTGTTTCTTTCTGGTTTGCTGACATCATTTCCTGGAATTTTAACATTGTCTCTTGCACCATATTTAAAGTGGTGTTCATGGATTGCATCAAAGATGCACTGTTACTCTTTTCACTAGTCCGCATTTCGTCTATGGAGCATTGACTTGCTGAAGAAGGTGTTGATACTGTTGGATTCGAAGCTGCTTTTCTTCCTGTTTTTAAGGATGTGGTGGTTATAGTCGACATTTCATTGATTATCTTACTTTGTTCCCCTAGTATTTGTGTTATTCTACTCCAAATTCTCATTCAATAATATTAATAAATGATAATCTATATTGTCCAACAAAATGAAATGTTTCTTTTCAATTGTTTAACATCTAATCTTATACTCTAAAGTCTTATAATTTTCTATATATATTAAAGATATAATCTATTACCACAATCTGTTACAAAAAACTCTTAATCCTAAAATGAAACTGATAAATCTATCTGAGAATACAATCCTATAATATCGATTTTAAATCACTTTAAATTTCTATATAATTCTATATAATTCTATTTCTAACTATAATTCTATTATATTAAATGCAATACGTATTAACAAATAATTTTACAGAAAGGAAAGGTAGAACTGGAAGAAGAGGGTAAACAATTGATAATTGTGTATAACGTAGAGATAAAATAGATAGGGTTAGTGAAAGTAGCAAAGGAAAAAGATGAAAGTCAGAAAAGAGTAAGTTTAAGGAGCTGGGGTTGGATCAATAGAGACAAGTTCTTATTAATTATGTTTGAAAATATATAAGTAAATAATTTTTTCCCAGTTCTTTATTAATAGGAACAGTTGTTATTATTATTATTTTTGTTTTATGTTTTCACCTTAATTATGTCCAGTTAAACTTAGCACAGAAGATTTTCTCCCCAAAGTTTCTTAGTCTTTAGAAGCTATTAGTCAGCAAAAGTTCAGTCAATATGGAGTCTAGCCTCAAGGATGTCTTTTCCAGCTCCAACTCCAATTTCCACTTTTAGTTATAATCCACTGGGTTTAGTTCTCTGTTTTCAATTGTCAAAGTTCAAAATTTTCCTTGGTTTGGTTTTAAATCCTCGCAATTAATCTCCTTCTCCTTTCAATAATCCTCCGTATTGAAGCTCTCCACTTTCACTTCGGCAGAATCTTACAGTATCTCTCTGCTCACCCTTTTGCTGGCCGACCTGTTCCTTTCAGAGCCGATACATTGTTGCCGCCAAACTTTCGCTTTTCACTTTCTCTTAAGGCTCCGCTTTTCTGGGAATCAGACACTTCTCTAAGCTGGAGGGAATCAGACACTTCTCTAAGCTAGAATGCTCTGTATATGTAGCTTCCTCTATTGGGTGACAGGCTGAAGCTTCAGATCCGCCATGCCTAAGCACGAACGAGTGCTTCGATCTTCAGTTAGGGAGAGAATCCCCTGCCGCCGAGCAGCTGCCCTCTGCCTCTGCAGCGCCCAGGACGCCTCTCCTTCTCCGCGAAGTCCTCCAGACTTCTTGCGCCTCGAAGGGTCACTAAAAATTGAAGAAAGCCAGAGTGTAGAGGACAAGCTTCGCCCTCTGCCTCCTTCCCCGCTCAGCGCTGTCACCTGTGACATACTGTGATGATGTCATTGAACAAAGGATGCAACTTAACACTTGAATTGACATTGCTTGACACAAATACGCAATTGCGGTTATTTGCATTATAATGTAAAGACTGCAACCAAATATAAGCAGCTTTCTAAATCTAGAATTCTATGTGTGTGGGAGGAAAGATCCTTTCAGCATCATTATAGATTAGATAGATTTTACAACAGTATATTATGTACAGTTGAATTGCAATTATTCAATAATCATAAATCCAAAATCATTTATGACAGAACTGTAATAGTAACTGTTTGCAATGTGAAAATAACAGTAAACTGCAAATAGTCAAACTAAACTTGTTTTTCACTAAAGCTGTTGGGCACAGAGTACTGGGATTTAACGTATTTTTTGGAGTATAAGACGCACCGGAGTATAAGATGCACCTTAGTTTTGGGGGAGGTTGTGAAGGAACCCATGATTGCCTGGGCCAAAAACTTCAAACACAGTATAGAATTAGAAGATTGGGAAAAAATTTAGAATAAAAATTATACAATAACCTAATCTACGGCCTATAAAGAAAACCAATATAAGATGTTTTATCTTTGGCACCTGGCGCCAGTGAGGCTGGCCAAGATGTACCCAAATTTAAATAAAAAATGTTGGAAATGCAAACAGGGACAAGGTACCTTCTTTCATTCATGGTGGTCATGCCCCGAAGTGAAAAGATACTGGATGAATATACAGAAATGGCTGCAGGATATACCGTATTTTTTGGAGTATAAGATGCACCGGAGTATAAGACGCACCTTAGTTTTGGGGGAGGAAAACAAGGAAAAAGGGCCTCTGCTTCCAAGCAATTTGCCAAACAGCAAACAGCAAACAGCATAGATGATATACACTGTGCTGTGTATTTCTATGCATGTGTGTCTAACCCATAGAAATAGCAAAGAATTGGAGAAATGTATATTATGGCAGTATATTAATCCCAGAAAGTTTTCTTAAATGTAATCACACTAACTCCTCCCAATTATTTAAATAGATCTACTCCAAACAAGTCAGGGTTTAACTCAGCTGCCTTATTTTAATATTAATACTTAATACTAATACTTAATTAGAAACCAGCATGGCTGCATAAAGAACTCTCTGACAAATTGAAAGACAAAAAGGACAAGTATAAAAAGTGGAAAGAAGGGGAAATAACTAAGGCAGAATACCAGCAAATAGCCCGAGCCTGTAAAGATGAAGTGAGGAAAGCTAAGGCTCACAATGAACAAAGGCTTGCGACAAAAGTAAAAAGTAACAAAAAAAAGCTTCTTCCAACATATTAAAAACAAGAAAAAAGTCAAGGAAACAATTGGTCCATTGCAGGGAGAAAGTGGCAAGAAGGTGACAAGCAACAGGGAGAAAGCAGAGCTACTTAACACGTTTTTTGCATCTGTCTTTACACAAAGGGAAAAAACAGTCCAACCTATCAAAAACAGCACCACAAAAAACATATTAGGAACACAAGTTAAAATAGGGAAGAAAATGGTAAGTGAACACCTGTCTACCCTAGACGAATTCAAATCACCAGGATCAGATGGATTACACCTAAAGGTTCTGAAGGAACTGGCAGATGAGATCTCAGCACCATTGAACTATATCTTTCACAGATCCTGGAGCACTGGGGAACTGCCAGAGGACTGGAAAAGAGCTGATGTAGTTCCCATCTTCAAAAAAGGAAAAAAAAACAGATCCAGGAAACTACAGACCTATCAGCCTGACCTCAATATCAGGGAAGATTTTGGAAAAGATAATCAAGCAACGAATCAACGAACACCTAGAAGCAAATACAGTAATAACCAAAAGCCAACATGGGTTTGGCAAAAACAGATCATGCCAGACTAATCTTATTGCATTCTTTGACAAAGTAACAAAATTAGTGGACCAGAGGAATGCTGTCGATGTGATTTACTTGGACTTCAGTAAGGCATTTGATAAAGTAGACCATAACCTACTACTAGATAAAGTAGAAAAATGTGGCGTGCGTCGGCTGACCAGTTGCGGAGCCGGTTGACTCTGCGTCCAACCGTTGATGCCGTCATCAAGTTCGCTGCAAACCGAGCTGCTCTGAGTGTAGCATCAGCTGCAAATTGTGTGGCCGCAATGACTTTGTTGAGGTCTTGATGCGTATGCAGCTCTGAGGGAGGCACCTGCTCTTGCAGTTGTCTTAGCCACAGTAGAGATGACCAGACAAAAAAACGATGCAGATGATGAAGCTCGTACTGCCCACGCCGCCACGTGGTAAGATTTCAGAAGGATCTGCTCCAAACGACGGTCATCCGGTTTCAACAGTTCCTCCGTCTCCCCTGGGATGGAGTTGGGTGAATGTAGCGATGCTACCAGCACGTCAACCGTTGGTGGGACCAAAAGGGAGGCCAACTCGTTAGCCACATTAAAGAATTTCTCATCAGATGCTGAGGGCATAGGACCAGAAGCGGGAGCCGTATACTGCCGCTGAACATTATCCACAAATAATTGTGGAGCTGGGATCACGTCCAGTTCTGCCACCTGCTCAGTAAAGACCGGTTGCTTGGAATCCCCTACTGCACCTCTCTTAGGGGCAGCTGTAGCAGGGAGTCCAGCCACATTCTTGGCCTTATATAAAAGGGATTTAAATAAGGCCAGAGGAAAGAGACCCACAGGGGCAGGTTGTTCCGGGAGCAGTCCCTCATCCGCAGACAAGGCTGTGGGATCACATTCCCCTTCCTCCAGGGTAGGGAGCCGTTCAGGTTCAGCAGAGGCATCCAATTGTTCTGCCTCCTCGTCCTCCCCTTGGAACACCTCCAGAGAATCCTGGCCAGGGGACTGATAGGCAGGAGCCTGATTAGGCCAAGCCATTTGCTGGAAACCTGCAAGGCACTGTTGAACTGTGCTGGCAATAATCAGCTGAAGGTTTGCAGGGTCAATCTAATTAGCATTGCCTGCTTGCTCCCTGAATTCATGGAGAAGGAAATCCGGAGCAGGAGAGGTCGCTCCCTGACTGAAATTGTGGTCAGGAGCCCCTGCTGAGGCCACGGGCATCTGGACCGTTGCCCTTCGAGAAGAGGCTGGAGGTGGGGAGAAGGGAGATAACTGTGCTGACTCCCCCCAGACATTGGTGCTAACCAGTGCCCTGGCTGGAGAGTCCAATCTATTAATGTCCTCCCCTACTGACTCTGATGACTTCACAGGGGGCTGCAGAGGAACTGGCCTTCTCTCCGCTGTATCCACCGGCTTGCGGGAGGAGCAATCGCATTCTCCATAGTGGGTGGAGCTAGCCGCCAAGATTGGGTATTGGCACAGCCTTCTAGCCAATTATGACTGAGTCTGGAAAAGTATAAAAGGTGGCTCTAGGCCTAGATTCCCCCTCTTTTGACTCAGTCACAGCCATTGACTAAGTGCCTTTTTCATCATCTATCTTCCATTAATAATTGTAAGTTTTTGGTTCTATTCAGAATTATTATTATTATTATTATTTTATCCTTTCCCTTTCGAGCTCCTCAGGCCCCCCTTTTCTATATGGCTATACCTGGGTGAAGCAGTTGGCCGCAAGTCTGACTGCTGCTCGCCCCTCCAGCCGAAGGCCCAGCAAGATTTTTGTTTTTTCTTTTTCTCCATACATTAATTTCCGGCTGTGGAGGGAGTGGGAAAGGGCCCCCTTATCACCACAGGGGCAGCGGTGACCTCACCGCACATCTGGGCGTGGAGCGAGGCTTGTATTTTTCTTTTTCTGTCTCCTTGCCAGACACCAAGGGCCAACCTGACAGGTGAAGGCCTCTAACGTTGGTTTTCACAGCTGCTAGCCTGCCTGGGAGAGCCGAGGGGCCGAGGGGCAGAGCATGCTGCCAGATTAAATTTTTGGGTGCCTTGGCATCTGGCCGGTCCAGCGCAAGCGGTCCGAGCCACTAACGAGCCTTCTGATCCCCAGCTGACTCTCAAAGATAAAGGGATCGGAAGCGCCGAAGACCTCGCTCGCAGCCAGGCCGGATTCGCGCAAGCCATCCGGACCGTTTTTGATGCTGCCTATAAACAGCTGTTTCGGCCTTGGCTGGGTTCGTGCAAGCCGCCCACGCCACATTTAACTCGCTTGCAGATCGGCCGGATTCGCGCAAGCCATCTGGACCGTTTTTGATGCTGCCTATAAACAGCTGATTGTAACCTTGGCCAGACTTGCGCAAGCGGTCAATGCCTCAAATAGCCTCTGAACACCAGCTGCTGTGCCCGAGAAACTGACAGACAATTTGGCCAGACTTGCGCAAGCGGTCAGCACCCAGCCAAGCCTCCAAACGTCAGCTGGAGACCTTCAAAGAGCTGAAAGCAATATTTTTGCTGGTTCCTTTTTGCTCCCTGTCTTGTGCCTGCTTGCAGAGGAAGCTGGCAATCTGGGTGCTGCTTGCTGAGGGCTTGTTCCCTCTTTTTTTGCTTGAAACTTCAGAAATCAGTCAGTCTGCTCCAGGGGACTCAGAAACTGACAGTTAGTGGCTAGGCCTTAGCAGACTCCTTTCTCCTCAGCTGGAACTAATTGCCTCAGGAGACAGTCAGCCATTTTAGGAGTGCCTCGTGGGTGGCCGCCATTTTGAATTACACAGGACCGCCCACTTCAAAAAATTTTCTCTTTTCTTTTGAGGCCTCCTTTATTTAACTTGCCTTCTGTGCAATGGCTGACAAGAGCCAGCAATCTGGCAAGGCTCCTTTGATCCAAGGCCCTGTCGGTACCTGTCTCTAGTGCCTGGGCCGTCTGCTTCCATTTGCGCTCCTCTGCATTGCTCGGCTTGTCTTCAGCCTGGTAAGTGTGCAGGCAGTCTTTGAGAGTGCCGGTGGCCATCTTGAAGTCTCCCACAGGGTGGCAGCCATTTTGATTGCCCTCAGAATTGAAGGCACTAAGGGCGTGGCCTTTTTGTTTCAAATACCAAAAGTGGGCAGAGACCATATTGAAGCCACATCAAGGGCGGTGGCCATTTTGGATGCCCTTTCTTGCCGGTGGCCATTTTTAAGGCCTAGTATGGGCATTGGCCATTTTGAAAGACCAACTAAGGGCAACTGCCATCTTGTTGACCTCATTTAAGGGCGGTGGCCATTTTAAGTGACTGTTTGGACCTACTAATTTACCCAGGCCTTTCTGAGGCCTACCTTGTTGACAGAGGCCTTAGATAAATATGGATACTGTTATTCTAATTGAGCTGACAAAAATTCAGACTAGCTGCCTGTAGGTCTGCCTCAGGAGTACCTGTTAAAGCATCAACTTAGAATGAAGATTCTATCTATATTTTAAAAATGGCTTGAACAAGGGCTTTCAGCAGAATTTAGAAGTAGTAAGCTACAGATCTCACATAAAAGGAACAAATGAGCCTAGTGAGTAACTCCAGTAACAGTTTAAAACCAAGCTTTTTTTTCTGGAGTCTGTGAGCCCAGCATAACTGGAACTATATACAATGTATATAACTATATACAAACTATCAATTTTTTCCAGTATTTGAAAGTATCAGTTTTTCATGAACTGAACATTAAGACAAAGAGAACATGATTTGTAAATTGGAGTTGATTTTAAAATGATGCCTTTTACAAAGGATATTGCCCCATCCAGAGTACTCTGCCCTACTCATTCCTACCTAGCATCCCCCAGGAAGGATGCCAGGGAATTCTCATTAGCTCCCTCTGGCATTTGGAACCAGACAGTCCCACACTCCAGACAGCTCCACCCACAAGCCAAAATCAACCTACTGCTCAATCAGCAGCAGCTCAAGCGGATGTCCAAGCTAGGTCAATGGAGTCCACGGTGGTGACGCGCCGGATGGCCTGGCTTTGCAGCTGGCCAATTGACATGCGGTACAAGTGGAAATTAGCCTCTGCCCCGATCACCGGGCAGTCCTTGTTTGGTGAGGCCCTGAATCCCATCCTGCTTGAGACTAAGGACAAGCGCAAGATCCTTCCCTCAGCCACCCGGAAAGCCCCTTTCCGTGCCACCCCCTTACCAAGGAGGGCTTCCAGGGGGGCCTTCCAGTCTTCCAATAGACATTAGGGTAACTACTAGGGACAGTATCAGGGGCATAGCCAAGGGCAATGCAGTTCCCATCAGAGATTCTCTTCGGGCCAACCCTTCAGGGGTAACCAATTCATACGGCCCTTTAGAGGGGCCGGCGGTCGCCCTTTCCACCAGAACAAGTAACCTCCGGCCGATCCTCCCACAGGGGGTCGCCTGGCTCCCTATGCCAGTGGATGGGAGGAAATCACCAATGATGCATGGGTTTGTGAGACCCTGGCTTCAGCGCTCTCACTTGAATTCATTTCCACCCCCACCCCCCGAGGTTCTTCTCCGCTGCCCCTTGTCATCAAATTCTGCAAAACGGGTCCTCATGAATCAGGCCATCCAGCACATCCTGGACATTCGAGTCATCCACCAGGTGCCTGAGGACCAACAGGGGCAGGGCTTCTACTCCATGTTGTTTGTAGTGCCCAAATCCTCGGGAGGATGGAGAGCCATTTTGGACCTCAAGTGTCTCAACAGGTATGTCATCCATTAAAAAAAAAAATTCAAAATGCACACCCTGAAATCAACTCTGGCAAGTGCTCGGAACGGAATCTACTCACATCCATAGATCTCTTGGAGGATTACCTCCACATCCCAATTCGGCCATCTCACCGCCAATACTTACGGTTTTGCTATGCAGGGGTGCATTATGAATATGGGGCGCTCCACTTTGGCCTGTCCTCAGCGCCAAGGGTCTTCACCAAGGTCCTGGCAGCCTTGACCGCTCACTCAGATCCATTTCCATCAGGATCCAGTGCTATCTGGACGATATTCTCATCTCCTCAGCCTCCCCTTCTCAGGCTGAGAGAGATGTCCAGGTAGTGCTTAACACGCTGGAACTCCATGGCTTCTTGGTCAACCGATCCAAGAGTCAGCTTGTCCTCACCACCAGAATTGTCCATCTGGGTGAAATCATTGATTCCCTGGGGTGTAAGGTGTACCTGTCCCAGGATCGGAGAGACAGTCTATTGGCTTTAACCCAGCAAGTTCTGAGGCAAAACTCAGCTCCACTGAATTTGCTGTCCTCCCTCCTGGGCAAGATGATTTCGGCCATTCACATTGTCCCATGGGCTCACTTACACTCCAGAGACCTCCAATGGCTCCTTCCCTATCAGCGTCAGGGAAGGGCCCATTCCCCAGTCAAAGTGAGACTCCAGCCCTCAGTCAGGAAGTCTCTGATTTGGTGGACCACCTCTGCTGTCCACAGGGGCACCTGCTTCCTTCCCCCAAGACAAATCTTAGTCACCACCGATGACAGCCTATCGGGTTGGGGGGCACACACGGAAGCACAGGTGGCACAGGGCACATGGTCGTTAACTGAGACAACTCTAAGCATAAACATTTTGGAGCTACGGGCTGTGTTCCTTGCTCTGCAGCAGTTCAGACCTCTTGTGGAGAACTCTCATGTCATGATACTTACTGACAATGTGGCCACCAAGGTCCACATAAACAGACAGGGGGGACCATGTCAGGACAGCTCATGTCAGAGGCCATGTGGTTGGGGCTATGGGCAGAACAATACCTATTGTCTCTTTCTGCTGAACACATCTCTGGGGTAAGCAACGTTAGGGCAGACTGGCTCAGCCGGAACCAGATAGACCACTCAGAGTTGAGCTTACACCCAGACCTTTTCCACCAACTTGTGGGTCAATTCGGTCAACCTGTGATGGACCTTTTTGCCACCCCGGGGAATGCCCAGCTGCCCAGGTTTCTGTCCCAGTATCAAACTCAGGGGGTGGAAGGGGTAGACGCCCTCCGCTGCACCTGGCCTCAGGGGTTGCTTTACGCTTTTCCCCCCATCCCCATCATTCCGCAGGTCATCCGGAAACTCCTGGAAGAAAGAGCCGAGGTGGTACTTCTGGCACCCGACTGGCCAAGGAGAACCTGGTATGCCGACCTGGTCTCCTTGTCGGTCTCACCCCCTTGGAGGATCCCTCCGACAGAGTGGTCACTGCTCCAAGGGTCAGTGCAGCATCCAGAGCCGCACTGGTTACAACTGACCGCCTGGCACTTGAGCGGCTCACTCTGAGGAGCCGCCAAATCCCTGAGGACGTTATGGAGGTCTTGCTTGACTCTCGCAGACCGTCCACGCATCGTATTTATGCAGCCTCTTGGAAGGCTTTCTGCTCATGGTGTGCTAGGGAGGGTTATTCCCCACTGGATCTTTCGGTCATAAATGTCCTTTAATTCCTACGCCAGGGGCTAGCTAAGGGTCTTTCCCCGAGTACCCTCAACCGCCAGATTGCTGCCCTGTCCATGGTGCTGTCTTGTCCCTCTCTGGGGAAACTCTCTGCTCACCCCTTAGTCTCCAGGTTCCTAAAGGGCGCAATGAATAGATGCCCTCCTGTAGTGCATAGGTATCCCACCTGGGACTTGTCCAAAGTGTTATTAGCACTCATGGGGGGCGCCTTTGAGCCTTTGCACTCCGTCTCTCTGGCCCACCTAACATACAAGGTGGTTTTCCTGGTGGCTGTCACCTCTGCCCGTCACATTTCTGAACTGGCAGCCCTTTCCATCAGGAGTGACCTCTGTGTGTTCCACCAGGACAGGGTGGTTTTGCGGTTGGATCCCACCTTTCTGCCAAAGGTAAACTCTTACTTTCATTGGGCTCAGGAGGTGGTATTATCTTCCTTTTATCCTTCTCCATCCTCAGACATTGAAAGACAGTGGCACCTCCTGGACGTGAGGCGCGCACTGGACACTTACATACAAAGGACCTCTGCCTTTCGCAAGACTGAGGCCTTGTTTGTCTCTTTCCACCACACTTCCTTGGGGAGGAAAGCATCCTCTGTCATGGTGGGTCGGTGGATTCGTAATGTCATTAACACTGCATATGAACAAATGTCCTTGCCACGACCCACCAGGATTACGGCCCATTCCACATGCAGTGCAGCCACCACTGCGGCTTGGAACACGAGGGCTTCCATTGAGGAGATCTGCTTGACTGCCACTTGGGCATCTCCAACGCCATTTGTCCGGCACTACAGACTGGACACTTTCGCCTCTCAGGAGGCTGACCTTGGGCGCAGAGTGCTGGAACAGGTAACATTGGAAGGCAGTGGTCCCAGCCAGAATCAGGAGGCCCTCCCTGGGGACTAAATTACTTTGGTATGTCCCAATCTTGGCGGCTAGCTCCACCCACCATGGAGAATGAGACGTTGTACTTACCTGAGACGTCCATTCTCGTAGGGTGGAGCTAGCCGCCAAGTCCCTCCCTTCTAACGTGTTCTGGCTGGACGAGGAGCCTATTACTCGTATAGTCATTAGGTATCTAGGTGTATTAGTGTACATAGTTATCTTCTCTCTGTAGGTAGTTAGGTTAGGTAGTTAGTCTCTCACATATCAACTCATGTGTAATTTTCTGTGATTGGACAGTTAATAAACTTGTTAGATTGATGGCACTTGAGTCTGGCATTTATCCCTCGTCAAAAGAGGGGGAATCTAGGCCTAGAGCCACCTTTTATACTTTTCCAGACTCAGTCATAATTGGCTAGAAGGCTGTGCCAATACCCAATCTTGGCGGCTAGCTCCACCCTACGAGAATGGACGTCTCAGGTAAGTACAATGTCTCATTTTCTATCCACGCTCTCAGCTGCCTTAGAGGGAGGAGCGGATCTTGCCTTGCATGCCTTATCTGTCTCTTTCTGGGTGGAGGCCTCCTTATCTGATTTATGGGACTTCTTGCCTGCAGGCTTAGCAGCAGAAGTGGGAGGAGAAGTGTCTGCCATAGCGCGCCCTTGGCGTGCGGCAAGAATCGTGATTCAAAATGGAAAGAAAATGGCCACCGTGTCACTTCCAGTGACTTTTGGCATGCAATTTAACCATTACGGGTGGCCCGACCTGTAGCGAGCTCAGCAGTCGGCTCCCACGGTCTGCAATTAAATTAAGGTAGCAGCGCTCAGCTCTTAAATCTAAGAAAAAAGAAGCCAGACACTCTCGGGCTTCTGTCTTGCCGCTAAGGCAAACCGCGGCTGAAAAAACTGGTCTGGGAATCACAGCTGTTTGGTGGTCTTTAGAAAGGCACGCTATCACCCCTGCTCGTTTATGGCTGTAAAACAAGCCAATGTGAGCCCGCAGCCATAAATTTCCTCCTCTCCCTGCGCCCAGATGACCTCAGAGTGCAAGCACTACGCGGGTCATAAATTATTAGGCAAATCTCGCAGGGGGCCCAGGCAAGAAAGACTGCTAGCCAGGCAGGACTGGAGTGGGGGGGGGGCGAAGGGTAAAGGAAGAGAATAAAACTTACACAAATGCTAACAAAAGGGCTTGGAACTAGCATTCAGATTTGGAGATCACATTAACCACATCTAACCTCGTGAAGGACTGAGTTTAAACTGGGGAAGACACTCAAGATGGTGGATGGAAGTTTAATTTGATTGACAGACTCAGTTCTTGTTGTGATTGGCCGAGAACAACCCTATCTGAATGCTAGCTTCAACCCTCATGGAGAAAAACCTAGCAAGGGGTTTCATCAAACCAGCCCGACCAAAAATTGCAGCTCCAGTGTTATTTGGAGAAAAAAAAAGATGGCTCAAAATGCCTCTGTGTGGATTTTAGAAATTTAAATACAATCAGTGTGGAGAACATGTACTCCCCTCTCCCTGATGAAAGATATACTAGCACACCTCGCTAAAGGGAAACAATTTTCACAGCTGGACTTAAGGGAGGTTTTTCTATCAAATCAGAATTAAGGAGATGGATGAGTGGAAAACTGCACCCCCCTTGGGTGCTACCAATTCAAAGTGCTTCCCTTTGGGTTACAAGGGTTCCCCGCAGTATTTATGCAATTAATAAATGGTTCTACATGAGCATTTACATAAGAGGTTCCTGGTCTACTTGGACGACATTTTGGTATACACCGAGACCAAAGCAGAACATCTTAAATTAGTCAGGGCTGTTTAAAACAAACTCCGCTGCACCAAACTTTATGCTAAACTCTCTAAATGTGAATTCCACCAAGAAAAAAATGACTATTTGGGGTACTGCATTTCACACCAGGGCGTAGAAATGGACCCTCAAAAAGTACAGGCTATACTTGATTGGAACCACCCCGCACAAGTAAACAGCTACAAAGCTTCCTGGGGTTCACCCATTTTTTACCACCAGTTTATCCCTGCTTTCGCTCAGATTGCCCTCCCCATCACCAAGCTCTTAAAAATGAAGGGGGAGGGCAACCCTAAACCGAAGCAACCTTTAACCTGGACAATGGAATGCCAAGCTGCATTTGAAAAACTCAAACGGCTGTTCTCAGCAGAACCAATCCTAAAACATCTGGACACAGAGAAACCATTCATCATACAAGCAGATGCCAGCGATGTGGCAATAGGGGTGGTCCTGCTTCAGAAAAATGAACAAGACCAACTACAACCATGCGCTTACACATAAAAAAAGTTGAACGAGACTGAGCAAAGGTGGGCCATTTGGGAGAAAGAGGCTTATGAAGTTCGGTGGGCACTTTTAACCTGGAGGCATTTCCTAGAGGGGAGTAAGATTGCTTTTGAAGTCTGGACTGATCACAAAAATTTAGAAGCCCTAAAGACCCCAAGGAAACTATCCCCAAAACAAGTACGATGGGCTCAGTACTTTAAATGATTTGATTTTACTCTCAGATATCTCCCTGGGGGGAAAAACTTTCTGGCAAATGCACTATTCAGAAAACCACAATACAATAGTGCGAGGCCAGAGGTAATCAAACCCATAGTACAAAACAATCAACTGGCCACTAAAGTAATCACCAGATCCCAGGCAAAAAAAGAAACATTGATGGACAATGACACCACCCAAACTTTTAAACAAGCATTTGGCCACCGATGAATGGTTTTTGAACCACAAATCCAGTTGCCTGATGAAAGATGGTTTAGCTTGGGTGGGAGAGAAACTGTATGTTCCAGCTAACCAAATACTACACTTAATGGCAAGGTGCCACAACTCCAAGTTAGCTGGACAATTTGGTTTTGTGAAAATTTTACACCTAATTAAAAGACAATTTTGGTGGCCATCACTAAAAAAGGACATAGAAAGCTTTGTACAGAAGGCTACACTAGGCTACAGTACAGAAACTGCCTTGGTCGCTCTGATGGATGATCTCTGGCGGGCCCGGGATGGGGGAAATTCCTCCATCCTGGTGCTACTTGACCTCTCAGCGGCTTTCGATACCATCGACCATGGTATCCTTCTGCATCGTCTCGGCAAGCTGGGAGTGGGAGGCACCGTTTTACGGTGGTTCTCCTCTTATCTCGCCGATAGGATGCAGTCGGTGTTGGCAGAAGGGCAGAGATCCACCCCTAGGCCCCTGTTATGCGGGGTGCCTCAGGGGTCGGTTCTCTCGCCCATCCTGTTTAACATTTACATGAAACCGCTGGGAGAGATCATCCGCAGTCATGGGGTGTGTTTCCATCAGTTCGCTGATGACACCCAGCTGTACATCACCACCCCGTCTGACTTCAGTGTGGCAGCCGATGTAATGTGCCGATGCCTGGACGACGTTAGGATCTGGATGGGGAGGAACAGACTCAGACTCAACCCTGACAAGACTGAGTGGTTTTGGATATTGCCTCCTAAGGATTATGACAACTATCCCTCCTTGGTTCTCGAGGGAGAGAAACTGACTCCCTCGGATCTGGTCCGCAACTTGGGGGTCCTCCTAGACCCACAGCTAAAATTGGAACACCATCTCACCGCTGTGGCTAGGGGGGCCTTTGCACAGGTTCGCCTGGTGCACCAGTTGCGGCTATACTTGGAGAAGGAGGCTCTACTCACGGTCACTCATGCCCTTGTCACCTCCCGTTTGGACTACTGCAACGCGCTCTACATGGGGCTACCCTTGAAAAGTATCCGGAGACTCCAGTTGGTGCAAAATGCGGCTGCGCGTGCTGTGGTGGGTGTGCCAAGGTACACCCACGTGACAACTATACTCCACCAGCTGCATTGGTTGCCCATTAGTCTCCGGGTCCAATTCAAGGTGTTGATCATCATCTTTAAAGCCCTTCATGGCTTAGGACCAGGTTATCTCTGGGACCGCATTCTGCCTCATACTTCCCTCCGACCGGTTAGGGCCCACAGAGTCGGCCTCCTCCAGCTCCCGTCAGCCAAGCAATGCCGGCTGGCGGGTCCTAGGGGGAGAGCCTTCTCTGTGGCCAGCCCCGTGCTCTGGAACCAACTCCCCCCAGAGACCCGAACTATCCCCACCCTGCTGGCCTTCCGAAAAGCCGTTAAGACATGGCTCTTCCTGCAGGCAGGGGGAAGAGCTTAATTCCATCTACACTCTCCCCCGGGTATGTCTGGTGAGTGAATGGTGCTTTTATATTGTAATTTTTTAACTTTTAACTTTTATATTTTGATTTTAATTGAATTTATTGGTTTTCTTGTATTTTTTTCTATGTTGTAAGCCGCCCTGAGTCCCTCGGGAGTGGGGCGGCATATAAGAAACAATAAATAAATAAATAAATAAATAAATAAATAAATAAATAAATAAATAAATAAATAAATAAATAAATAAATAAATAAATAAATAAATAAATAAATAAATATGTAGCTAGTTGCCCCATTTGTGCTGCAGCAAAAAGACGTCAAGGAAAAACCCCAGGACTCCTACAGAAAGTAGCTGAACCTTCAGAGCCCTGGAGAGAGATTGCTATGAATTTTATTGTAGAACTGCCAGAAAGTGTGGGGAATACTGTCATTTGGGTTGTGACAGACCTGTTTTCAAAACAGGCACATTTTATACCTTGCCAAAAAATCCCAACTGCTAAAAGTTTAGCCAAATTATTCCTAATACACATTCATCGTCTTCATGGAGCTCCACAAAGAATCATCTCCGACAGAGGTGTCCAATTCACCTCCAACTTTTGGAGGGAATTTTTGAGCTTACTTGGCACCACCCAGGGGTTGAGCTCTTTGCAGCATGCATGTACTAACGGAAATTGTGAGAGGACTAATTCGGAACTAGAACAATATCTAAGATGTTTTATTAATTTTCAACAGGATAACTGGACTGAACTTTTACCTTTTGCTGAAGTGGCATTTAATAACTGAAGTATTGGTTTTACCCCTTTTAGAGTAGCAACAGGCCAGGATTTCAGCCCCATGCCTGAACTACCCACAGAAGAACCCACTATCCCTTCACTTAAGGAGTGGATAGATACTTTACAAAACACATGGCCAATAGTCAGATTAGTTTTAAAGGAAGCTAGAGAGGATTTTAAAATTCAAGCTGACAAGAAAAGAATGGAACCCAAACATTTCCATGTTGGAGATAAGAGTATACTTATCTACAAAATTCCTGAAATCGTTACAATTCGTTAAACTCTACCTGCTTTGCCTAAGGTTATTCAGACGTTGCTTTGAACTGATTGTTTTAACTTCTGCTTAATAAAAGATCCTTTTGAAATACATCGTTTCAGGAGTTCTCACTTTCTTAAGTTAGAAGGAGAGGCAATCCTTACAGAATAGTTATAAATGATGGTGTTACAGGGACAATAACCTTAAGCCGGGGAATGAGACAGGATTGCCCTTTATCCCGTTTTATTTGCATTATTGATGAAGGTTTTGGTAAATGCAATTAGAGAAGATTCATTGATTGAAGAAATTGGTGCACAGAAGAAAACTAAAATAAATTTATTTGCAGATGATACATTATTAACATTTCAAAATCCTGTAGTTATTATAGAGAGGATATATTTACACCTGAATGAATTTGGGAAATATAGTGGATTACAAATAAACTGGGGAAAATCAGAAATGATGTTATATAACAATAGTAAAGAAGAAGTGGATGTATTGAAAGGAAAATATAAATTAAAAATAGTATTAAATATTTAGGTATTGACATCCCCAAAAATATTCAAGAGTTAAAGAAAATAAATTATGAAAAGTTAAAGAAAGATATAAAAGATAAAATAGATAAATATGAGAAAGTAAAATTATCATGGTTTGGAAGAATTGCAATGATAAAAATGAAAGTTTTTCCAAAAATTACCGTATGTTCCGGCGTATAAGACAACTGGGTGTATAAGACGACCCCCAACTTTTCCAGTTCAAATATAGAGTTTGGGATATACTCACCGTATAAGACTACCCCTCTTACCATCTTTCTTTTTCTTTCTGTCTTCCTTCCTTCCTTTTTCTTTCTTTCTTTCTTTGTCTTCCTTCCTTCCTTCCTTCCTTCTTTCCTTCCTTCCTAACTTCCTTGCTTGCTTGCTTCCTTCCTTCCTAACTTTTCTTTCTTTCTTTCTGTCTTCCTTCCTTCCTTCCTAACTTCTTTCTTTCTTTCTTTCTTTCTTTCTTTCTTTCTTTCTTTCTTTCTTTCTTTCTGTCTGTCTGTCTGTCTGTCTGTCTTCCTTCCTAACTTCTTTCTTTCTTTCTTTCTTTCTTTCTTTCTTTCTTTCTTTCTTTCTCTTTCTTTCTGTTTGTCTGTCTTCCTTCCTAACTTCTTTCTTTCTTTCTTTCTTTCTTTCTTTCTTTCTTTCTTTCTTTCTTCCTTTCTTCCTTTCTTTCTGTCTGTCTGTTTGTCTTCCTTCCTAACTTTTCTTTTTCTTTCTTTCTTTCTTTCTTTCTTTCTTTCTTTCTTTCTTTCTTTCTTTCTGTCTGTCTGTCTGTCTGTCTGTCTGTCTGTCTTTCTGTCTTCTTTCCTTCCTAACTTCTTTCTTTCTTTCTTTCTTTCTTTCTTTTTCTTTCTTTCTCTGTCTGTCTGTCTGTCTTCCTTCCTTCCTTTCTTCCTTCCTAACTTCTTTCTTTCTTTCTTTCTTTCTTTCTTTCTTTCTTTCTTTCTTTCTTTCTTTCTGTCTTCCTTCCTTCCTTCCTTCCTAACATCTTTCTTTCTTTCTTTCTTTCTTTCTTTCTTTCTTTCTTTCTTTCTTTCTTTCTTTCTTTTTTCTGTCTTCCTTCCTTCCTTCCTAACTTCCTTGTTCTTTGTTTCTTTGTTTCTCTCTCTCTCTCCTCTCTCTCTCTCTCTCTCTCTCTCTCTCTCTCTCTCTCTCTCTCTCTCTCTCTCTCTCTCTCTCTCTCTCTTCTTTCTCCCTGCAAACCAATCCCCACCATGGCTCCTTTCACCCTCGCCCAGCCCTCTTCCAAGATGCCAAGTGGAAGCAAGATAGGTGGGTGGGTTGCTCCCCTCCCCTCCCCTTGGAGGAAGAAGGAGCCTCTGTCACCATTTCCCGTGGGGCTCCAGCTACCTGACTGAGTCCCTGACCATGGCGCTGGCAGGGAAGGAGAGAGCGTGCTACTGCCGCCGCTGCTGCTATTGCCGCTCTGATATTTCTTCGATAGGTGTGCGTGGGAGGGACCGCGGAGCAGAGGCACCCGGCGAGCGGGTCGAGAGGCGTGGGGATGCCAGAAGTGGCGGCGTCGGCAGCAGGCTCCTGCCTGCGTCTCCCGCCCGCCTCTTGCCTTAAGCCACCGGGCGCCTCTGCTTCGCGGTCCCTCCTGCGCACGCCCACCTGCTGGGAAGGCTGCAGCTGGTGGTGGCGGCTGCAGCCTTCCCAGCAGGAGACCGAAGACACAGGGTGGCGTCGGTGCTCCGGGGCTCCTTCAGCCGCTTGGCTGGAGAATGGTGGGGATGTGGCCGCAGCTGTTTTTGAGCTCTCCCCCGGCTCGGAAGTTTCAGTACCCGGCATATAAGATGACCCCCGGCTTTTGAGATGATTTTCAAGGGGTAAAAAGTCATCTTATATGCCGGAACATACGGTATTTTTTTGTTTTGGATGATCCCAATTAAATTTTCGGATGAAGAATTAAAGGAAATACAGAGGTTTGCTGGAGGTGTATTGTAATGGAGATAAGAGAGCAAGAATAAATAAAGCATTATGGTATGAACCATTAAAAAGGGTGGGCTGGGTCTTCCAAATGTTAGAAATTATTGGGTAGCTAATCAATTAAAGGTGGTCACAGATATTATAGCAGTAACTAGATATTTAATATGGAGGGATATAGAGTTGAAAGAATTAAGGGAAATAGGTGATCCTATAAAAACATTGGTTTAAAAAGGAAATTTAAAAAATTGCTAGGAGGATTCAAATTCTTTTTTTAAAAAAATTGATAGAATTCTGGAATAAATGGAGATACCAGTTAATGCCAGGAATTTCTCCTTTAATACTGGTGGTGGAAATCAAGAAATTCCCTAAGATTGAGTTGAAAGAATGGATTAGTAAACTAAAAGAAAATCAGATATATAAATGGGAAGACTGGAAGAACAAGATAAAGAATATAACACAACTAAAGAACTTTTTATCAGATATTAAATTAAATTGGTTCAATTTAATACAATTACAGAAATGGATAAAAGTGGAAGAAAGATTCGAGGAGAAAGATAGTTAACAAAATTTGAAATGATTATGAAGAATGTGAGCTGAATGAAGAATATATAGGTAAAGGAAGAATTGGGAAAATATATAGAATATTAACTGAATTAGAAAAGCAGGCAAAAGGTTTAAAATTAATTTGGGAATCAGATTTAGGAGAAATAAATGATAATGATTGGAAAAATATTTGGAAATAGAAGAGTATATAAGAATATGTCAGAGTTAAGGAAAATGGATATAAAGTGATATGGAAGTGGTACCTAGCACCACTGAATTAAATCAAATAGATGGTAAATATACAAATATTTGTTGGAGGTGTAGAAAGAGGTTGGAACATATAAACATATGTGGTGGGATTGTGATAGTGCACAAAAAATATGGGACATGGTGTTTAGAGAAATTAGAGCACTTTTGAATGTAAATTTAGATATGTCACCGAGAATTGCAAGTGGAACAACAGGATATAAATGAAACAAAAAAGGAATTGATTGTAAATTTGATAATGGCAGCTAGATTAGCGGTGGCTAAATATTGGGGACAAAATTGGGATATTCAAAGAAATGAGTGGTATAATGAAATTTGGAGCATGGCAACAAATGATAAATTAACAACAGAAATTAAATTTTAAAAAAGGGATGATTAAAACAATGATTATAATGAAATATGGGTGGATTTTATAAAAACTATTGGTGGTAGGCAAAGGGAATAAATCTACTCAAGAATATATGTTGTTTTGGAGGGGATAAGGGCACAATTGGAATATATTGTATATCTTTTAGTTGTTATAGAAGAAGAAATATAAGAAAAAATGGTTTCTGGGGGTGGGGGTGCACTGTAATATTTGCATTTTTTTCTTCTTTTTTGTATTTAGATGTATATGTACTATGTTTGTATTATTTGTATTTTAAAAAATATTTTTTAAAAAAGGAAACACCTTTATTTCAACAGGTTTCTGTTCAGTCTGGTAGGAATATCCTCTTCCCTTTGGTCAGTTCTGAATTTCACAATCATAAAAGTTCACTGCTGTAACAGTAAAATATTGTTTCTGTCATGGGCTTAGACATTACATGAACAGACACTTTCTACCATGCCAGCCATGAAAAATCAGTTAAGGAATTTATGCTCTTAAGCACGTGAACAGCGAAACGTGATGTTGCAGTTGATATGATTCAGTCAATAAACAGATACGTTTAAAGTATATACAAATAGTTTACTCAAAGAATTAGCAAAGTCCAAATAAGAAGTCCAAGTCATACACATTAAGTCAGTCAGTACGAAGAATCTTCTTACTAGCCTGTCTCTGTCTTAATTAGCAAACAAAGATTACAGCTAATAAACAAATCTATACTATCACAGATAGTTAAACTATACACAGCAGCTCTTCACAGTACTTTCACAGACACGAAGTCAATTACTCAATAAATCAGCAGTGAATCAGCAGAGACAATCAGCAGAGAGTGTCAGCAGGAAGAGCGAGCCTGTTCTCTAGCTCCCTTTTATAGTAATCAGAAAGCTTACAATGCATTTAAAGTAATATTACCAATATTCACATAAACATTGATTTGTGGCTTGTTTATATATTAGCAAACCCAATCATTTGGACAGAGTCCTAACAAATACCCTCTTCCCTTTGGTCAGTTCTGAATTTCACAATCATAAAAGTTCACTGCTGTAACAGTAAAACATTGCCTCTGTCATGGGCTTAGACATTACATGAACAGACACTCTCTACCATGCCAGCCATGAAAAATCAGTTTATGTGGAATTTGCCATAACATGTTCCTCTTTCAAGGTTCTGAGATAATAATTTTAACAATCCTCCATTTTCGCAACAAAGAAAATGAAAACACAACCTTTTTTTCTGAAGTTTAATGATCCTGGGGTATAAGATTTATTATTTGCAATTAATGGATGCTAAAGAGCCTAAAAGACCAAAAAGCACTTTAAGCCAAGGCTGTGGCTAATACTTTTGTCTATGTTGTGTCTGACAGACAGCTTACCTTCCATAGCAATACAGACAATAACAGGAAGATGAGAATTCCCACCAGTAAACTGATAGCGATGATCCATCCAACCACATAACCACGAGCCTCCAGATTGTGCAAGGCCTCAAAGACCACCTACAGAGTAATTAGAAAGGGGGGATCATACAGTTAATCTTCAGTACTGCCAATATCAGATATGCTTCATTAGATTCTCTTGCAATAATTCTAAAAGCAAGATAATAATATCAAACTGCAATTACAACATTAGTTATCAGGCTACTTCCAAAAGGATTTGTAAAAGCCTTCTATGAAATCAGAAGTACAACTAAGATTTCATGCTTCATCCTTGATGATTCTATCCTGTTGTTTTCTACCCAGAAGTGAAGCTCCATTCAGTATCTGCCATTGTCAGGATGCAACAATAAGATGGAAATTGATTTCAATAGGTCTACTTTAAATTTAGCAAAGTTTGGAATTTCCCCCTCGTTTCATCGGTTCTATTCTGGTCAGCCTGTAGACTATGTCCACAATATTTGAAGATATCAAGTTCATCTTGCTTTGAAAATAGGAGAGGAAAGGAGATGGGACGTTGGTACTCACCTGATACGTCCTTTCTCGTAGGGTGGAGCTAGCCTCTAAGAATGGGTTAAACCTGCCCTCTAGCCATTCAGGACCGAGTCTAAAAAGTATAAATATGACCCCTCTGGTTTAACACCCCCTCTTTTAACGAGGGACGAAGGTCAGACTCAACGTGCATTCCAGAAAAACCAGTCAAGTCCTCAACACATGAACAGAAGGAAAACCAGTCAAGATGACAACAGATAAACAGGAACAAAAAATGACATGCCAGCCACATCCAACATAAGGGCGGGACTTGGAGGCTAGCTCCACCCTACGAGAAAGGACTTATCAGGTGAGTACCAATGGCTCTTCTCCATAGTGGGTGGAGCTAGCCTCCAAGAATGGGACATACCAAAGTAACCATGTCCCTTGGGCGGGCCACCTAAACCTGGCTGGAACCTTCCACTGTCATGCCCCACCTGGTGCAACACCCTCCATCCAAGGGCCGCCTCCTCAGAGGCAAAACGCATCCAGATTACAGTGATGAACGAACAGGGTCGGGGAGGAACAGGCGGCCGCACGGCAAACCTCCCCGATGGACGCACGGGTATTCCATGCAGTGGAGGTGGCCGAACTATGTGTGAAATGAGCCATCAGTCCAGGAGATCGAGGTAACGACAATCCTCCATCGACCAAGAAATATACGCAGGAAGCCAACGACCCACCTTGGAGGAGGATGCCTTGTGGCCCACGGAAGAGGGCTGAAAGGATACAACAAGCGCCACAGTCCATCGGAAGCTAGAGGCATGTTGTCAGTAAACGTCCAAAAGCGCGCCTGACATCCAACAGACGCCATGTACTTTCAGAATCGCAAAGTAGATCGTGACAGAAATCAGGGAGAATCATCTCCTAGGTGTGCAAGTAAGAGAGGAATCAACCCCGGAACAAAAGGTGGGCACTGCAACCGCACAACCACCCTGCCAGGGAGAACCAACCCATAGGGCTACCCTGACGGGGGAAGGCGCAAGCGCCGATGGTTCTCAGACAGAGGAATCGTCGCCAAAGATTGCCAACCACAATCCAATGGCGAGGCGACGAAATCTACCAAGGTTCATAGGGCACCCCTGAGATTGAAGTAATGAGTACGGGCTGATCCCAGATGGGAGACTGGGGAACTACAGAGGGAGATAGATGAAACGACTCCACCAGGAACCTGGGTATCATATGAGGATCCGGTAGAGACTGCAAGGAGTGACATGAGAGCACCTTCGGAAGAGCCGCCAATTGCGGCGGAGCGTGTGGGAGGAGAGTCGCCCGGCCTACCTGTGGCTCCAGAATGTAAGCACAGAATTGACGGGCAATGCGACAGGTGATTAGTTACCGGCATACGCCATCCGGGCTAATCAAGAAGAGCTCCTGAACGGAGTAGGATCGCGACCTGTCTCTCTAGTACTGGAGAAGCCGTGAAGCTTCTGCTATTGAATAGAAGCAGCAGGTCCGTAGGGTCCCTGAGAACAGGACCACGATGAGCAAAGACCAATAAGATACAGTGAATTCAAATGGGGAGGCCCATCAGGGTACCCGTAAGGGCTGACCCACACGAAGCAAAGACCCCGGGATCGTTGAACAATCTATGGACATGGCCCGGGATTGAAAAGGGAGGTCTCAAGAAATTGAACTCAGATAGTGCCAATAAAGTGAGGCAATGACATGGAAATTGGGGTCAGTGAAGTCGCACAATGCGAGTTCACCCTACCGAATGTCAACCAAGAGGGTAAATCAGTAGTGCCTCTTAGAGAGGCGAGAAAGGGCCTAACGGCCAGGCTTTGGAATGCCGTGCCCCCGTTGACCGTCCGGAGCCACCTTGATGGCATAAATAGGTAGAAATGGCGAGTATCTGGCTGTATGAGGATCCCCCTGACCGGTGTTAGAGACCCTGGACACAGTACAGAAGGCCACGGGGTGTGGGGCGGAGCATCAGAGTGAGACTAACCGGAATGGACCCACAAGTCCAAATCTCCGCGGCAGACTCCTTCCATTGACCATATACAAATATATAGAGATATATGGCCCGCCAGCCTCTGATGGGGAGCACCGGAAAGCACCCACTGGGGCTGCGGACTAAATTGGGGTGTCGATCTTCAAGGAAGCCATTTACCTGTAAAGGACAAACCCTTTCCGCCCCGTGGTGACGTGACCTATGCTGTCGTCCTGACCCCCCCCTGGGTCCTATGGGGAGGGAACCACCCCAGGGGAATGGAATGAGGGATGTCGGAAAAAAGGGGGGGACGGAGTGGGCCCGAGGGTAGATTGATGGGAGACCAACAGAATGCCCATGCGAAGGCACACGGCTACCGTCTGATGAGGACAATGGCATCGCCGTTAGCAAAACTGTAGCCCTCAAACTCTGAGCGCACGTCAGCCAGCAATCCGAGGACAGCGGCATGTCCTGCAGCCAGTGAGCACAAATAAGAACGCGGCGGTAAATGGCCTTAATGCCCCTGCTGCTGCTGGAGGTGCCCATGGCAGCGGTTTTGTTCTCCCACTCTCTCTCTCTCTTTTTTTTTTTTAAATCACCAGGGCATCAGCAGCCAGGATCCAACTTGTCGCAATCCGACCAGGGGCTGTGTGATAGAGTCGCCCTACCTTGAAAGACATGCTGAACCCAAGTCCAGTGATGTGTGCTGACCCTAGCGGATTATTTGGACACACGCACGACCGCGACCTGTGGAAGTAGTTCCAGGGACCACAGTATGGGGGAGACTTGGCATGAGTGGCCAGGATCCAAGACCGCAGGAGTCCGGGCGACTGCGAGGTCTACCTTGTGTACCAGAAGTCGGAGCAGACAACCTGATGGGGGGCATGAGAGAGGCCGGTGTTCTACCAGACGGCTGTCACTCGGACTCCACCCAACGAGAGGGAGACTAGTATAGAACTAATCAAGCTATTCCACTGCCCCAATTCTGCCCCAATTGATGCGAATTGGGGCAGACTTGCCTCGTTAGACCATGCTTACCCACTCAAACTCACCAGTTCTCAGTCCATTTCCGATCCTTGGGATCACATGATCCTAGACTGTCACCTGGCGTACAGTGAGCTTGTGACAGGTATTGGCGACTGTGATCACTGTCAGTATTGAAATGGTAAGAAAACCAAAGCCGTGGAGCCCCTGAGCAGTGTATGCCTAACGACCCCTTGTATGATCGTCGCCGTATGATCAGGTGGTGCCTGAGTGGCTACTGAAGGCCACGGTCAAGCGGCTGTGGAATTGAGGGTCATGGCCAGGGCCGTCTTCCAACATAGTCTAGGCGTTGCCGTCTTCCCAGGAGGAGGCACGTAAGATTGAACAGCCTCCCACCGCTACACATTGGAATCGGCGGCTTCTGAGAACAGACAGGAGATCCTTATAACGGCACTTGGCTAGCAGCGACAGGAAAGCTGCCTGCTTGATCCCGCGGCTACCCAGCGCGATCCCCCATACTTATTCCATCTCTTGACACCTGTCGTGAGGCCCCAGCCGTAGAGGGAGCCTCTGAGCCCATCATGATCCCAAGAAATGAAATGAATGGACGGGATGAGTATAAGTTTAATTGAGAAGAGGCACAGTATATGGTCATGGACGGGAGCACGGACAGCAGGGACGGGAGCACGGACAGCAGTGCTGCAGGAGGGTTGAATACCTTAATCCTGATGCAGCCGTAGTTGCTGTAACACCTAGGGGCTCCCAAACTGCTGTACCATATACATATAGGGGCTGCCAAGCTGCTGTAATATATATGGGCTCCCAAGCTGCCGTGCCTTATGTGTCCACTTAGTTGCCCCGGCTGACATGGCCCCCTTTCACTGCTGTTCTGCGGTGATCATGGCAAACTGCCATTGTAAGAATTGTAATGCTCAGATTGGGAGACTGGAAAGGGTCCCAGGGCGGCGTTTTAAAAGGAGTACTGTTTTTTCAGAAGAGCAGGGGAGACTTCACGCTGTGAGTCAAACTAGAGCAGGGAACCCTTATTGGAGGCCGAGCCCAATGCCTTGAGCCCCCGGCATTCACAGCTGACTGTAAGAATGCCTGTCAGCGCATAACTGTTACAGCTGGGAAGGACACCCACCTAGGAAAGTCCCCCTGCCTGGGTGGTCTGACACTCGAGGACCCCAGGTAGATGATATCTTAGAATAAACCTGATAGGTGGCAGAGGGAACCATTGCTGGACTCCGCATTGCAAGCATAATTGCCGCCATGGGCTCAGAGCGCTGCCTGGCTGAGTAATGAGTGAAGTGTGGCTGCGCGCGGCACACCAGGGATTCGGTAATATTGCCTGCTATGGCGCAGCCAGGAGGAACGGCGTTGATGCCAGCCTTTTGAAGCAGCCGCAAGTCAAGGGGAACAGCCCTTTGGTCAATTGTCCAGAGGGAATCGGCGGCTGTGCGCGCGGATCGCATGGGGCGCATTAATATTGTAGCAGCTGCGGCGCAGCGAATTGACGCCAATGATGGGTGAGCCTCCTCCCCCTGCCGGCCCTCCGATGCATTGCAAGGCAGCTAAGTGGGGGAAAACCCCTGATCTCAATTTTCCGTAGTAAGTATGTGGTACGCAATGCATGCCAGTGACGGAGCAGAGCGCGGTGTAACCCATGGTGGTAAAGGGGATCGGCGGCGGCTTGATGAGACCGCTGTCCAGCCCAAGATGTGGCCGTGGCTGTGGCCCAACGATTTCGACCCTCCTAAACCCCTTGCAGGCTGCGCTGTCACTTACTGACGTCCCCAAGGCCTGATCGGCTCTGGCCTATTTTTTGTACATGCTCCAAGCCGTTTTGCAGGCTGCGGGAGCGTGGAAGGCTTATGCCCGCCGGGAGTGACAGAAGGACCACGCCCAGTGGGGTCCCAGCTGCGAGTGGCTGAGGGGGAGAAAGTAAAATTCAACAGCTCCCCTGCGTCAGTCCCTACGGGGGCAGACCAATAGCTGTGGGCACTTACTCTGTGTTTGTTTCCCTCTGCGAAGGGTATCCTGTGGGGGGCTGGGCAGAGGTTAATGAGTGTTGCCGTAAGGAAGCCCCTCCCCAAGGAACGAAGCGCCACGTGTGCAGTAAGGCCAGCAGCTGCGATCGGGACAAGTCAGGGCCTCTTGAGTGACGCTTCCAAGATGGACGTCGAGACAATTGAATTACCTCAGAGGGTGGCAACGGGCCTTCGCGCCAAGTGCGATGAGATAGCCAGGCCGATTGGCAGGAAAGGTTACTGTCAGCGAGTCGCTTATCTAGAAAGACCGCTCTATTAACTTTCTCTCTGTTGCTGCATGAGTTTTAAGTGCTGGCCCGGCTATCGGGGCACCAGCCCCAGCTGGAGGGAGAGGAATGGCGGCCGTGCAAGTGCTCGACTTCTGCGGCTTGAAGTCACTCACGAACAGGATCATCTCTCCCTTTGAGCGGTAGTAGCCTTGAAGTATAGCAGGCCCGATTAGTTTAACAGGCCCTATTAATAAGCCTCTGACAGCCGGAATGGGAGAGCTAAGCTCTTAACTATTAAATTCGTTGGCTGGAGGTCCGGCAAATGGCTGGGCCTAAGCCCGTAGCCGCCCTCTACCCAGGTGTTGATGACAGCAGCCACTGGGGAGGAACTCAGTGCAGATAAGTTTAGCGACACGAAGAATTCACCTCAGAGAAATTGGATGATTGGAGAAGCTTCAGGATGGAAGTAGAATGCACGTGTCCTTTTATGGCTAAGGGCCGAGTTAAAAGAGGGGGTGCTAAACCAGAGGGGTCATATTTATACTTTTTAGACTCGGTCTTGATTGGCTAGAGGGCAGGTTTAACCCATTCTTGGAGGCCAGCTCCACCCACTATGGAGAACAGTCTGTCACTTTAGCCTATGTCAGGGGAAAAAAGGTCTATTCCATTATAGGGGAAATTTACTATAAATTAGAAATGAAGTTTTATCTATCTATCATCTATCTATCTATCTATCTATCTATCTATCTATCTATCTATCTATCTATCTATCTATCTATCTATTTATTCAATTATGTAGCGACTCATCTCAGCAAACAAGTGACTCTCAGTGCCATACAACAAAGCTAAACAATCAATAAATATCTAAAACCCTGATTAATTATAAAAAATTAAACCATAAAAAGACTATAAAACAGCAAGAAAAAATAAACAGCAGATGAAGAGTTGTTAATGATAACAGAGTCAATTCACGAGTTTTCTAATCCCCTAGGTGTCCCACACCTGTTGGTATAACCAAGTCTTAAGAGAGTTTTGGAAGCGCAGAAGATATATTGGATATATTGAGTCCCACGGGATTGGGCGGCCTATAAGAGCGTCTAAATAAATAAATAAATAAATAAATTTTCTCCGTTGAAAAATAAATAGGAAGCTCACGCAATTGACTGCATTTAGCTGAATTAAATAATTTCTTTATAAGCATAATAAACATATTTACAGTACCACATGTTGAGTGATTCTCTTCATTCAATTACAGAGAATTATCTGTATTACAGCAAGTTCACAGCAGACTTCTTAACAGAGACCTCATTTGATATAAGCACATAACGAAACTTAATGGAGACTGGAACCACACCCAGCCCAAGCTAAGTTTCAGTTTCTTTGCACATGCTCAGTAGCACTTTACGCTCATTGGCTGACCTTGTCACTATGCAGATTCATTGGCTGACCATGTTACCATTGGCTCTTCCAGTATATGAATATCTCAACACTCCTCCCTTCATGACTGGAAGAGACATCAGACCAATTAATTTTAAATTCTTCCCATGGTGCACACCACCCAATGGTTTGGTCATCATGTCTGCTAAATTATCCTCTGAAGAACAATGATGTAAACTTATCAATTTTTCTTTTATGGCTTCCCTGACATTACAATACTTAATGTCCACATGCTTACTTCTGTTCTTCACCCTGTCACATGTTGCCATTTTTATACAGGCAGCATTATCTTCATATACCATTACAGCTTCATTTACCTTTATATTTAAATCCTGTAACAACTGTACATACCCAGGTAACTTCAGAACATAATTCAGACAAAGCAATAAATTCTGCCTCCACAGTTGATATAGTAACAGTTGTTTGTTTTCTGGACTTCCAACCAATTAAAGCCCCTCCAAACAATACTACAATCCCAGAATTGGACTTTCTGGTTTTTACATCATTTGCATAGTCACTATCAACATAGCATTTCAATTTTAACTCTTCAGTGACCTGTATTTGAAGACCCAAATTCACAGTTCCCTTCAAATATTTGAGAATTCCTTTCACACCCATCCAGTGCACTTTCGTAGTTTCAGCAGTAAAGCGACTTAGGATGCTTACTGAACAAGCTATGTCTGATCTGGACCACTGTGACAGATATAACAGACTCCCTATTGCTGAGTGATATATCTCTTGATCACAGGCTTCACTTTTGTCCTCACCCAAACTATTATGAAAATCTGTGCTCATAGGTGTAGGAGCAGTCTTTCATGTTATATATCTCAAATAACTTTTCAATTTTTCTTCTTTGAGAATATAACCACCTTTTTCAGTTTTTTGTATCTCTACACTAAGATAATTCTTTATTTCTCCCAAATTCTTTAGTTCAAATTTCTTTTCTAACTTATCAGCAAATTCTTTTACTTGTGATGCATCCTTTGCAATGAAGCAAAGATCATCCACAAATGCTAATAGTAGACAATCCCCACTTTGTAACTTTCCAGTGTATATGCAACCATCAGCTTTGCAACTCTTGAACCCAAGACCCTTCAATGCAGTATCTAAACAGATATTCCAATTCCTGGCTGACTGCTTCAGCCCATAAATGGCCTTGTTCAATTTATACACCATGTTAGGCTTTTCACTTTCATACCCTGGTGCCTGAACAATGTAAATTTCTTCCTCTAACTCAGCATTGAGGAATGCAGTGGTTATGTCAAAATGCCAAATTCTATGGCCATATGCCGCTGCCAATGCTAGTGCTAGTCTTATGCTTTCACCTTTCACAGTTGGTGCAAATACCTCATCATAGTGCACATTCTTTAGCTCTGAAAAACCTTGTGCCACTAACCTTGCTTTATATTGTACTTCATTATTGGGTAATACCTTTTCCTTATATACCCACTTACAACCCACAGCTTTGGTACCCTGTGGTAAAGTCACAGATGTGAACATTTCATGGTCTCCCATGGATTTCATTTCTTTGTCCATGGCTTCCTTCCATTTTCCTTGTTCAACCTTTGGGTAATGCCAATTCTTCCTTATAGTTTCTTGGCTCATACCACACATTACATACTTTAACTTTATTGGCAGAATACCTGTCAGGTGGAATTCCGTTATTCCATCATTCTGACCTACGTTGCATTGACTGCTCCTGTGTTTCAAGCCTTTCTGGCTTCATATCTTGTTCAGTTTCTCCTCCCTGAACGCTGACACTATCAGTAAATGATTTACCATCACTAAATGAGTTACCATCACTAAGTGGATCACCGTCACTAAGTGGATCACCATCACTGTGAAACATTTCCAGAATTTGCATCACTTCTGTTCCAATTTTGTTCTGCAAAACTAGCAGACCTGGAAATCACAATCCTTTTACTTCCATCGCTAAAGCAATACCCTTTTGAGCCTGGCTCATAGCCCACTAACCTGAGCTTTCTAGCTTTTTGCTGTCCCTTTCTTCTGACTGCCTTTGGAATATGTACCCAAGCAGTACTTCCAAAAATTCTTAAATGCGCCAGAGATGGCTTTCTCCCTTATAGCATTGCAGCCTATTAATTAAATAATTGGCAGTGAGTATGGCTGCACCCCAATATGACCTGCTCAGACCAAAATCCTCCAGTAATGAGTCTTTCATTGTTTGCAAGACACTACTCCTTCTTTCAGCTACACCGTTCTCTGATGCCGTGTAAGGATTTGTGCATCTGTGTCTTATTCCCAATTGTCCCAACCATTGTTGAAAACTTTTTGACATAAATTCAGTACCTCTGTCAATTTGCAACTCACATACCTGTTGTTTATATCTTCTTTCTACAAAGCTTACCCATTGTTTAAATTGCTGTAGCATCTCTATTTTACTCTTTAGTAAATAGCAGAATCCAAACCTGCTATAGTCATCTACAATGACCAGCACATACTTTGCTCCTCCCAAACTGACTTGCATAGGTCCCACCAAATCTGCATGAACCAGCTCTAGAGCTTTCTTTCTTTGTCTCGTGCTACACCTGCTCACTGGGAATGCCTTGGACTTTGATGCTTTGCATACTGCACAGTCCAAATATGCCTTGCATCCCTTCAATTTTAGCCCTTTTGCAAATTCTTGCATTTGCTGTAAAACCTTAAAACTACCATGGCCAAGTCTTCTGTGCAGAAGATGAACACACGAATCGTGCTCTGCAACGTTCTTAAATATTTGGGAACATTGAACCTTTTGCCCCTGCAATACATAAAGATTATACTCCTTTATGCCCTGTGCAGATACATTCCCATTTCTCTTGATGAGACACTTCCCATTTACAAATGTGGTCTCAAAACCTTGCTTGTCTAAATTAGACACACTTAACAAATTATGATCCATTTCAGGAATACATAATACATCGGTAAACCTTGATTCCAAATATGGAATTTGAACACTGCCTCTTCCAATGACTTTAGCCTTCTGGCCATTTGCCAAGGCTACTGCATCTTGATCAACTGGAACAAATCTGTAAAATAATTCAGAATTATTAACAATTTTTGACTTGCCCCATTATCTATCAACCATTCGTCTCTATTATTGCTATAGCAAACATTTCCAACAGAAATCTGTCCATTCTGCAAATAAGTCTTCTTGTCTTGCATATTTCTTCTTTGCAATTTTTTTTCTCTGTAAGCAATCTTTCTTCAGATGTGTGCTCTCTCCACAAACAAAGCAATGCTTCTTTTGCTGAGCTTGCTTACAAAATCCTTGGTGTGCTATAATCTGATCCCTTGTGCTTGTGTCTTCTGCTCTGGAGACTGGCAGTCTGGACCCCCTCCTCAGGAATTTCACCTCCTTGTGGCTGTTCCTGAAATGGCGCTTTTGTTCTTCATTAAGCAAACACACTTTTAAAGCTTCAAAATTCAAGTCCTTTTCTTCTTTGCACTCAAATACGGCAGACACTATGTCCCAGGTTTTATCTAAACTGTTCAACACCAATAAAACCTTCTGGGACTCAGGGAATTTAATCCCACATTGTTCTAACTCCAAAAATATTAAGTCTGCATATTCATTAAATGCTGCTCCACAGATTCACCTGGTTGCAAGCAAGCTCTGTATAGTGTTCTTGATAATTGCACAATATTGTATGCAGACACATTCACATGCACAGCCTTTAATTTGAGCCAGACCTCCTTTGCAGTCTTTAAATAGGCTACATTTAGAAATTGTTCATCTCCTAAGATTAAGATGAGATAAGCCATTGCTCCATCATGATTTTTCTGATCTCCAGCTGCAAACACATTTGGTGGGTTTTTGTTAAGGAGTTATTGTGCTGTTGAGCACGTGCACAGCGAAATGTGCAAATGTGTTTTTGCAGTTTGATATGAGTTGCTATGATTCAGTCAATAAACAGATACCTTTCAGTATATACACATAGTTTACTTAAAGAAGTAGCAAAGTTCAAATAGGAAGTCCAAGTCATACATGGTAAGTCATTCAATACGAAGAATCTTCTTCTTGCCTATCTTTGTTTTAACTATCAAACAAAGATTACAGCTAACAAATAAATCTATACTATCACAGATAGTTACGCTTTACACAGCAGCTCTTCAAAGTACTTTCACACAGACACAAAGTCAATTACTCAACAGTGAAGCAGCAGAGAGTCAGTATCAGCAGGAAATCAACAGAGCACTCCAGAACACACACTGCACGAGCATGCTCTCTTTCTTCCTTTTATAGTAATCAGCCTACAATGCATTTAAAGCAATATACACATAAACATTGATTTATGGCTTGTTCATATATTAGCAAACCCAATCGTTTGAACAGAGTACTAACATACTCCCCTTTGGGTTGTTAATATATAACACTTTACATCCTTAGATTATAATTTTCACAACTCTCCTTATGCCTTATAGCACCCTGTGCCTTCGTAAAATGATCTGCTATATTACTTTCATTTGTACAATACTCTAACTTACCGTATTTTTCAGAGTATAAGACGCACCTTTTTCCTCCCTAAAAGAGGCTGAAAATTTGGGTGCGTCTTATACTCTGAATGTAGCTTTTCTGAAGCTTTTTTTCTCAGCCCTAAGGAGGTGCTAACGATCTTCCCGGCTTCCTACTCTGTCTTTACAGCCTTGTTTTCATTCCTACTCCCTCTGAAAAAGGTCTTTTCACACCGAATGAGGTGCTAACGATCTTACCAGCATGCAGCATTTTTTAATTCCTACTCCCTCCGAAGTAGTTTTTTCCTGCCCTAAGTCTTTGCAGGCTTGTTTTCATTCCTACTCCTCTGAAAAGGTTCTTTTCAGCCCTAACAAGGTGCTAATAACGATCTTACTGGCTTGCAGCATTTTTAAATTCCTACTCCCTCCGAAGTAGTTTTTTCCTGCCCTAAGTCTTTGCAGGCTTGTTTTCATTCTTACTCCTCTGAAAAGGTTCTTTTCAGCCCTAACAAGGTGCTAATAACGATCTTACCGGCTTGCAGCATTTTTTTTATTTCTACTCCCTGAAGTAGTTTTTTTTACCAGCCCTAAGTCTTTGCAGGCTTGCTTTCATTCCTACTCCCTCTGAAAAAGGTTTTTTCAGCCCTAACCAGGGGATAAAATAATGTGCTGAAACTGAACAGACTAAGGATGCTAGCCAGATGAATACCTGGTAGATAGATATTTTTCCCTATTTTCCTACCCCCAAACTAAGGTGCGTCTTATACTCAGGTGCATCTTATACTCCGAAAAATACGGTAATCATTTTACTCTGTACACATTGTCTTACATTAAGATATCTTAAATCTGTATGCTTTGATCTTGTTTTCATATCTAAATTTCTTGCCATATTAATTGCAAGAAATTTAGTTGGTTAAATTTGTTTAATTGGTTATCTTCATATACATCGATTGGTTCATGTACAACAATTCCTATATCTTTACATAATTGTTTATAATATATAAGCTCTGTACATATTAGGGATAAACACAAAAATTCAGCCTCCATTGTAGACAAACTGATGTGCTGTTGTCTGATAGACCTCCGACCAATTAACATATTTCCTAACAATATGACAATCCCTGATGTTGATTTTCGTGTAACTCTGTCTCTTGCAAAACTAGCATCTGCATATGCTTTTAATTCAAGTTCTGACCTTGGTTCTAGATGTAGCGAGTAGTACATTGTTTGTTTTAAATACCTAAGAACTCGCTTTGCTGCATTCCAATGTCTTTCACAAGGCTCTGTGTTATATCTTGCCAACTGATTTACGCTATATGATATATCTGGTCTCGATAAGCTTGCCAGATATGTTAGGTTCCAATTAACGATTGATATATTTCTCTATCAAACTTTTCATCAGTTAACTCACTATGTTGAAACTCAGTACTCATAGGAGTTTTGGCTTCTTTACAATGTTCCATATTATAACGCTTTAACAAATTATTTATTTTCTGAACCTGTGATATTTTGAATCCTGTATTCATTTTGGTAATATCTAGACCCAAATAATGTTGCATTTCTCCTAAATATCTTATTCTGAACTTCTCCTTTAATTTAGTTACAATATCCTTCACATCATTCTCTGTTTTAGCAATAATGGCAATATCATCCGTAAATAACAACAATAAAGTAACTTCACTATCCCTTTCTTTCTTAAACAAACATGGATCAGCTAAACCAGCATTAAACCCCATTTTAACCAGTTCATTTACAATGCATCGGTTCCATTCATATCCAGCCTGTTTCAATCCATATAAACTCTTGTTTAATTTCCAATATCCTGTTTTACCATTTTCTTTTAATCCTAGTGGTTTTCTCATAAATATTCTGTGCTGCAGATTTGCATGCAAATAAGGTGTCTCTACATCCACATGATGTACAACACTTTTATTTCTAGCTGCCCACACTAACGCTGCCCTTAAAGTACTAGCCTTAAGACTTGGAGCAAAAACCTCATCATAGTCTTTTGTACTCTGACCAAATCCTTGAGCAACAAGCCTCGCCTTATGGGTTATAGTGCCATCACTGGCTGTTTTTAATTTATAAACCCATTTGCAGCCAATAGCTTTCTCTCCTTGTGGTAAAACAATATCCTCATAAACATTTAGATCCTTTAATGACTTCAATTCTTTACTCATTGCTTCTTGCCAAGCCTTCTGATCTTTTTCTGGATATAATTTAATATAATCATAACTAGAAGGTTCTAGGCTTACTTGACAAGCAACATTAGCCTGATACCTTTCCGGTGATCTTCTTACTCTAGTACCTCTTCTAGGTAAAGGAATACTAGTTGTAGAAATTTCTCCATCCTTCAATTCCAATTTAACCTCCACTATCGGAGATCTTTCCTCATCTAATGAAGATTCCTCATCTTCAATATTATTCTCCAAATACCTTTTAGGAGTATCATCCTGGAACAATGGAGTCTCTATTACAACACTATCTTTACTTCTATTTTCTTCCTGCTCTAATTTACTCCATCCTACATGTTCCATAAACTTGGCACTTGCACTCTTATAAGTATTTCTAGTGCCTTTTTCCCAAAATCTGAAAGCTCTATGATTCCTATCATATCCAACAAAATACATCAACTTAGCTCTATGTTGATCCTTCTTTCTAACTTCTGTTGGAATATGCACCCATGCTGGTGCACCAAATGTATGCAAGTACTGTAACTCAATTCAGGTTTTCTGCCATACCATCTAGTAAATGGAATCTCCCATTGTAACGTTTACCACATTGTTTTTTTTTTAATTGAAAAGTTTTAAAAGTACAAAGTACATACATTTTTCTCTTTTCCAAAAAGCCTTGATTTTTTTACAAGTCCACTATATATGAAAATATGTAGCATCCTCACATTCACATCTCCAACATTTAGGATGTAAATTTGGATACATACAAGCTAGGTTTTTTTGGGTCTAAATGCCATCTATAAAACATTTTATAAAAGTTTTCTCTTAAATTTTGAGCTTGTGTGAATTTAACATTTCTAACCCATATCTTTTCCCATGTTTCCATCATTATAGGTTCTCCAATATTTTGAGCCCATTTTATCATACAATCCTTAATCAGTTCTGTTTCTGAGTCTAATTCCAATAAAATATTATAGTCTTTTTATATGCATTGGGCCCTTATATTTTATTTGTACAATCAGATTATCCTCATTCTTCAAAATACCAGTTTTTTGATCGTCTCACCATCTAGCCTGCAGTTGTTTATATTGAAACCATGTTCTGATTATTCCTTCCTCTCTTAATTTCTCAAACGGTTTTAATTGAAATGAAATTCCATCTTCAGAAAGAAGTTCTTTATATGTAATCTTATCTAATTTTTGTTCCAAATTTATATTTTCTATCGCGTGTCTGGGTACTGTCCATAAAGGTAACTTATCATTTAATTTACATTGTTACTTTTCCAGACACGCAATAAAGCATTTCTTAATATATGGCTCTTAAAGGCTTTATCTACTTTTTTATCATATACTAAGTAGGCATGCCACCCATAAAACAAACCATATCCCTCAATATTTAATACCCTCTCTTCCGTTAAATTAGCTCTCAACATTCTGGGGGGAATTTCTTTCATTGTCATCACCTCATATCCATTTATCTGGAGCTTATTCTTAAAAGTCGCCTGTAGGATTTTATTACATAATGTTCTTGTAGTAAAATATATTACTATATCTCGTGGCAGATGTTTCTGTTTAGCCATCCAAGAATTAGCCCGATATATCTTATCAATCTGCATATCCAGTTCCTCTTTTGTCGCCCCCAGCATTTGCACAAATGCCTCCACCATCATTGATTTTAAATTTTCTTGTCTGTTCTCCTGTGCTCCTCTTATTCTTAAAGCAAACTCCATATTTCTATATTGGATCATTAAAGTCTCAATTTCATACTTTTCAATTCTATTTTGAGCCTCTTCTATGTTGTCACTCAAAGTTGTCACAGATTGCTTAATTCCTGCCACCTCCTCTTCCAAAATTTCCATATTTCCTACCAGTCCTTTAAATGCTGTAAATGTATCTTCCCTTAATTGCTGGTTCCTAATTACAATCTCTTCTGAAACAGCCTGTATTTTTTCATTAAGATCATTAATTTTTGAGGTAAACTCCATAACCAATTCATCTTTCCTGGCTTTTAAAACTTCTTGTAACTTTTCAAGCGTTAAAGTCTGTTGAGGTGTTGAATAAACATTAGATTGCATACTTGAAATATAAGCAGGAGGTTGCATTCTTGAGATATAAGCAGGAGGACCATAACATCCTTTGTTAAAAACAGTCTTTCCAGATTTTAAGGCCATTTAGAATTTTCAACTTTTTATTTTTTATCCACCAAAATCAAAAAGGAAAAAAGAGAGAATTCCTCCCATCCGAGATGAAAATCAACTTTAGAGTTTTTATCTCCAGAGTCAGAAAGAGAAGAAAAAAAATCATCAAAGTCAGGCATTTTCTGAATAAACAGCAGATTGCATTCTTAAAATGTGAGCGGGAGGACTATCAAATCCTTTATTAAAAACAGTCTTTCCAGGTTTTAAAGCCATTTAGGTTTTAAAGTTAGATTTGTTATTTTATTCCAAAGTCAAAGAGAAAGAAAAAAATTCCTCAGAGTCAGGTGTTTTCATAGAAAGGGCTGCTAACGAAACGAAACTTTCATTCTAGCTTTCACTTTCCACACCCTTTGAAGCTTCAATCGCCATTTTGTTACTTGTTAGCTCAGTTAATTTGTAACTTCCGAAGTGAAAGTCAGCATTGGAGTTAAAGTTAAAGTACTTGCCATCAAAGTCTCCTGGCTTTTTCTGTCTGCTGTCTGCAGTAAATCAAAGTGTTATAAATCCCATCTTGAAAGCAGAGCTGGTTGCGGCATCTTGCTCCGCAAAAGCGGAGGCGTCCGAAGTCCTGGAGCAAATGACAGGCTGCCTGGGGAGCCCTCACCCTTCGCGCCCCAGATTGTCTCCTGGGGCACTAGGGGGGCTCTACCCTCACCTGTCGGCTCTCATCTCTCCCCTAAACCCGGGGAGAAGATTTTCAAGCCGCCAGACAGCTGTTCTGGCGGCTTTACGGGACCTCGGATCAGGCACCCATCGAGGAGCGTCCTCGATGCCTGCGGAGCCAAGCGGAAGTTCCTTTTAACTCACTATGTTGAAACTCAGTACTCATAGGTGTTTTGGCTGCTTTACAGTTTTCCATATTATAATGCTTCAACAATTTATTTATTTCCTTAACCTGTAATATTTTGAATCCTGTATTCATTTTGGTAATATCTAGACCCAAATAATGTTGCATTTCTCCTAAATATCTTATTCTGAACTTCTCCTTTAATTTAGCTACAAGATCTTTTACATCATTCTCTGTTTTAGTAATAATGGCAATATCATCCATTAACAATAACAATAAAGTAACTTCACCATCCTTTTCTCTCTTAAACAAACATGGATCGGCTAAACCAGCATTAAACCCCATTTTAAATAGTTCATTAACTATACATCTGTTCCACGCATATCCAGCCTGTTTCAATCCATATAAACTCTTGTTTAATTTCCAGTAACCTGTTTTACCATTTTCCTTTAACTCTAGTGGTTTTCTCATGTATATAGTATGCTGCAGATGTGCATGCAAATAAGCTGTTTCTACATCAACATGATGTAGAACACTTTTATTTCTGGCTGCCCACACTAATGCTGCTCTTAAAGTACTAGCCTTAAGACTTGGAGCAAAAACCTCATCATAGTCTTTAGTACTCTGACCGCCTTCATTAGCAAGATGTCCAGTGAACATTGTGAAAATAGGAAGTAATTCATCTTTTCAAGGTGTTGTCAACATTGTTGTGAAAAAGGAAATGTGCCAGGCAGGTGCCATGCTTCGAGCTACCTATAATTTCACTCATACAATATTCAATCTTTTATTGCTTTAATGCTTGATATTTTAAAATGTATCATCACATTAGGGCAATTCATACAAAGTGAGCTTAGTGCTACCTTAGATCTGACAGATTTCCAACAATGATATAGAAGAAAAATGAACTGTACATAATAAATAAATAAAATCATTATGGAAATGTGGAATCAATTATAAAGTTATTTACAGTATATTTTCTAAATCTATGATTAACCTGCTAAGAACAGAACCTGATTTACTGTAGAATGTCAAGCAAAGGGCATAAAATGATAAATTAAAGAATGCAATTAGAATTCCAGCATTATATATTTTTAAATTTATTACCACACTGAAAAAGCTTTTATTGCAGGTTTGGTGTTTACACTTTACCTTATAACAGTGTTTCCCAACCTTGGCAACTTGAAGATGTCTGGACTTCAACTCCCAGAATTCCCCAGCCAGCTTTGCTGGCTGGGGAATTCTAGGAGTTGAAGTCCAAACATCTTCAAGTTGCCAAGGTTGGGAAACACTGCCTTATAATAAATGTTCCATTCCAAGTGGCATATAGGGCTCCCCCCCCCCCAATCAGGAATGAATTTAAGAAATAAATTCATAATGCAATTTGGCAATTTGCCTATGAAGGTGGAGAAGCCAATGTTTTCTGGAGTTATTCACAAAACTACCTAGCAAACAGATTTGTAGTACATTCATACTTAAAGTGATGTAAACAGTCTTATCTTGGAAAAAAGACTCATCTGTTTGCTATATACATGGCAACAAATGTCCAGCCATTATACATTAAAGACTTTTACTATCTCCATTGTGCTTTGATTGATCAATTTTACCAAGAAATAGAAGTTAATTCATTGAGTAGGATCAATACTAAATAAGTGCACATGGTTTTCATGAAAACTCAGAAAGTTAATTTAACAATGATTTCAGTAGGACCTAATTGCAATTCATTTATAATATAAAGCTATTCATACGTTTCACTTAATTACGTAAAATTTATTTCTAAGTTAAAAGGATAAACATTAAAGCCTAAATCTGATTTCAACACATTTTATTAATATAGTAAATTTAGATATATTTCAAAATTCAAACATTTTATTTAAATCATTTATTATTACTAATTATTACTAGATAATTATTTAATTGATTATCTAGTTCAGTGGTTCTTAACCTGGGGTGCGTGCACCCCTGAGGGTGCAAGAGAGCATTTCCAGGGGTGCGAGAGAAATTTCAATTTTTTAAAATAAAAAATATGAACGAGGCGACCGTGTTTTTATGTTATATAATACAATACAATACAATACAATACAATACAATACAATACAATACTATACTATACTATACTAATATATATATATATATATATATATATATATATATATATATATATATATATATATATATATATATATATATATATATATATATATATATATATATATATATATATATATATATATATATATATATATAAAAATATCAGTGGTTCCCAAAGGGGGCGGTACCGCCCCCCAGGGGGCGGTGGGAACCCTTAGGGGGACGGTGAGAGGTAAGGGTGGCGACAGGGGGGCGGTGAGAGGGTCCAGGGGGGCGGTAGGTGGTTCGCCGGTCCTGTCCCCGTGCCGCCACCCATGTCCACCCAATCGCCCGCTGCTGCTTTTCCCGCCACTCTTTTCTCAGCGGGGACTGGGCGGGCTGCGAGACGGGCATCTTACTGGACTTTTAACAGCTCCGTGTATCTGTCATCTGGTCTCTTTGCACTGGTCTCCAACCTTGGCAACTTTAAGACTTGTGGACTTCAACTCCCAGCAAAGCTGGCTGAGGAATTCTGGGAGTTGAAGTCCACAAGTCTTAAAGTTGCCAAGGTTGGAGACCCCTGGAAAGCTTGCAAAATACAGAAACTCTTCTTACGAGGGTGAGCAATTAACAACTCGCAGTGAGAAGAGTTTCTGTATTTTGCAAGCTTTTTTCCCTAGAGACTAGCCGACAGAAACACGGAGCTGTTAAACCTGTAAGACACGGGATTGGGGGGGTGCGGGCAGGGGCTGGGTTGGGGGGGCGGGTTGGGGGGGGCGGGAGGAGGAGGAGGAGGGAGGAGGAGGAGGAGGAGGAGGAGGAGGAGGAGGAGGGAGACCTTGTGGGGAAATCGCAGCTGCCTCTTTTCTGCTCCTTTGGCCAAGAGGCACCGCGGCCGGAAAGTCGGTCCAGAAAGAGGGCAGCGATGGCGGGGGAGATCGGGAATAGTTGCCTGCCAGAGTTTCTGCCGCCTTCGCCTGCCTCCCTTTCCTTTCCTTTCCTTTCCTTTCCTTTCCTTTCCTTTCCTTTCCTTTCCTTCCTTCCTTCCTCCCTTTCCTTCCCTTTTTCCTTCCTACTTCCCTTCCCTTCCTTCCCTTTTTCCTTCCTCCCTCCCTTCCCTTCCCTTTCCTTCCTTCTATCTCTTTCCCTTCCTTCCCTCCTTCCCTTTCCTTCCCTCCTTTTTCCTTCCTACTTCCCTTCCCTTCCTTCCTCCTTCCCTTCCTTTTCCTTCCTCCCTCTCCTTTTCACCTTTAATTTCCCTCCCTCTCTTTCCTTCCTACTTTCTTTCCTCCCTCCCTCCTTTCCTCCCTCCCTCCCTCCCTTCCTTCCTCCTTCCATTTCCTCCCCTCTCATTCCTTCCTTTTCTTTCTCTTTCCTTCCTTTTCCTTCCTTTCTTCCCTCCCTCCCTCTATTTTTCTTTTCCAAACAACCCCAAGTTAAATCCTCCCCTTGGCCATTGTGCGTACATGTGTGTCTCATCTTCTAAAAATCATAACTCCCCACCCCACCCCAAACACCCAATACCATCCCCTTCTCCATCCCACTGATGATCCCAGGTGCCCAGCCTCCTGCCCCCCCCCGGCAACCTCTCCACATGCCCGTCTCACGATGTGGCCTTCGGCCTCGCCTCCTCTGCCCACCTAACACACTGCTCTCGTTCATCCCTGCGATGCCATCTTCCCCTGCCCCCGGATGGATAGCAATTTAGGCAGGCATGACACACCACCAGGTGAGGAGGGGGCTTTCTAGCTGTGCCTGCTGGGTACAGGAGTCCCCCCCTCCACCTGGCCTCTGTGCCAAGGAAGGCAATTCAGAGGGTGCCAGCGCTTCCCACAGGGGAGGGGGTGTATTTCCAGGAAGCCCCTTGAATGTGCCAGTGTGGAGGGGGGGAGAAGACCCTCCCCCATGTGCATCTGTCCCACCCACCCCCTCCATTGACCACTTCTGCAGTTTTCTTTCCTTTCCAGGCTCTGTTTGGTCATCCAGTTGAGCCAGCCTTGGCGAGGAACCAAAATGGCTTGTGTGTTTGTTTGTTTGTTTTTGCAACCAAATACAAACCATGTTTGGGGGAACTGGTTTCAAAACCTCCCAGTTTCCCAAACCTGGACATTTCCAGCCACGCATGCACACACACACTCACACACACCCAGTGGCTCAATGTGGGATAGATTTCCCACCCACCTCCAGCCCCTCTTTTCAAACACACCCCTCTTCCTCGCAGACAGAAGCACATTTTAAATTGCCATAGGCAGAGCCCAGAGGAGGCAATGTAGTCCCGCGGTGTGTGCGATACACACACACACACACACACACACACACACACAGAGAGAGAGAGAGAGAGAGAGAAAATAAGGAAAGAAAAAGGAAGGAAAGGAAAGGAAAGGAAAGGAAAGGAAAGGAAAGGAAGAAAGAGAGAGAGAGAGAGAGAGAGAGAGAGAGAGAGAGAGAGAGAGAGAGAGAGAGAGAGAGAGAGAGAGAGAAAGAAAGAAAGAAAGAAAAGAAGAAGAAGAAGAAGAAGAAGAAGAAGAAAGAAAGAAAGAAAGAAAGAAAGAAAGAAAGAAAGAAAGAAAGAAAGAAGGTAGGTAGGAAGGCAGGAAGACAAAAAGAAAGAAAAAGATGGTAGGAAGGAAGACAGACAGAAAAAGAAAGGAGGGAAGGGAGGGAAGAAGGAAAAAAGGAAAGAAAGATGGTAGGAAGGAAGGAAGACAGAAAGAAAGAAAGAAAAAAGATGGTAGGAAGGAAGGAAGACAGACAGAAAAAGAAAGGAGGGAGGGAAGGGAAGGGAGGGATGTAGCAAAGAAAAAGGAAAGAAAGAAAGAAAAAGAAAGAAAGAAAGATGGTAGGTAGGAATGTAGACAGAAAGAAAGAAAAAGATGGTAGGAAGGAAGACAGTCAAAAAGAAAAGAGGGAAGGGAAGGGAGGGAAGAAGGAAAGAAAAAGGAAAGAAAGAGGGAGGGAGGGAGGGAGGGAGGAAGGAAGACAAAGAAAGAAGAAAGAAAGAAAGAAAGAAAGAAGAAAGGAAAGAAAGAAAGAAAGAAAGAAAGAAAGAAAGAAAGAAAGAGATGGAAGGAAGGAAGAAAGAAAGATGGTAGGAAGGAAGACAGAAAGAAAGAAAAAGAAAGAAAGAAGGGGAAGGGAGGAAAGAAAGAAAGAAAGAAAGAAAGAAAGAGAAAAAGAAAGGAAGAAAGAAAGAAAGAAAGAAAGAGAAAAAGAAAGAAAGAAAGAAAGGAAAGAAAGAAAGAATTATGACCAAAATTGAGCATAACATTTTGGTTGCTAAGCAAGAGCGTTGTTAAGTGAGTTTCACCACATTTTACAAGTTGGCCATGCCCACCTGATCACCTGACCACTAAGCCACGCCCACCTGAGGGGGTGAGGTGGGGGGCGGTGAGGATGAGTTTGTAGCACCAAGGGGGCGGTGGACTGAAAAAGTTTGGGAACCACTGATATATATATATATATATATATATATATATATATATATATATATATATATATATATATATATATATATATATATATATATATATATATATATATATATATATATATATATATATATATATATATATATATATATATATATATATATATATATATATATATATATATATATATATATATATATATATAATTTTTAGATTTAGATTTATTATTAGAGTTGGAAGGGACCTTGTAGGTCATCTAGTCCAACCCCTTGCTCAAGCAGGAGTTCCTACACCATTTGAGACAGATGGCAGTCCAGTCTTTCCTTGAAGGTCGCAAGTGTTGGGGCTCTCACGACCTCTGCTGGCAAGCTGTTCCACTGGTTGATCGCTCTCACCATTAGAATGTTTCTCCTCGCTTCCAGGTTGAATCTCTCCTTGGTCAGCTTCCATCCGTCATTCCTTGTTTGGCTTTCTGGTGCCATAGAGCACAGCCTGACCCCCTCCTCTCTGTGGCATCCCCTCAAGTATTGGAACACTGCTATCATGTCACCCCTGGTCCTTCTCTTCGCCAGACTGGCCAAGCTCAGTTCCTGCAACCGCTCTTTGTATGTTTTATTTTCCAGACCCTTTATCATCCTGGTTGCTCTCTTCTGCACTTTCTCTAGAGTTTCAATGTCTTTTTTGTAGTGTGGTGACCAAAACTGGATGCAGTACTCTAGGTGTGGTCTGACCAAGGCTTTATAGAGTGGTACTAGTACCTCTCTGGTCCTTGATTGTATCCCTCTATTTATGCAGCTCAGGACTGCGTTGGCCTTTTTGGCTGCTGCTGCACACTGCTGGCTCATATTTAGTTGGCTGTCTACCAGGACTCCGAGATCCCTCTCGCAATCGCTGCTATTGAGTGTGGTTTCGCCCAGTTTGTATGTGTATTTTTGATTCTTCTTACCTAGGTGCAGAATTTTACTTTTCTCTGTGTTAAATTTCATTTTATTGGTTTGGGCCCAGTGTTCGATTCTGTCGAGGTCCCTCCGGATTTTGGGTCTGTCCTCTGGGGTGTTTGCTACTCCTGCCAGCTTGGTGTCATCTGCAAATTTGGTTAGTTCTCCTGCTATTCCCTCATCTAGGTCATTTATAAAGATATTGAAGAGTACTGGGCCTAGGACGGAACCTTGTGGTACCCCACTGCTTACTTCTCTCCATGTGGACTTAGAGCCATTGAGGACTACTCGCTGGGTACGGTTGGTCAGCCAATTGTTAATCCATCTGGTTTTATAGCTGTCTATCCCACATTTTTCTAGCTTATGAAGGAGTAGGTTGTGGTCTACTTTGTCAAATGCTTTGCTAAAGTCCAGGTATATTATGTCTACTGCATTACGCTGGTCTACTAATTTGGTCACAGTGTTGAAGAATGAAATGAGGTTGGTTTGGCATGACTTGTTCTTAACAAATCCGTGTTGGCTGTTGGTTATTACTTGGTTTGTTTTTAGATGATGGGAGATCTGGTTTTTAATTATTTTTCCAGTATTTTGCCAGGTATTGATGTTAGGCTGATTGGTCTGTAGTTTCCTGGGTCTGTTTTTTTTTACCTTTTTTGTAGATTTTTGTAGATTTTTTGTAGATTTTTGTAGATGTATAATGTTATATAGTAATATATATTGTAAATAAACACTGCATTTGTTAATGCAATAAATGTTTTTTCTTAAATAAAAAATATACACACATTTTTAAGGGGGTGCAAGAGCTTATTTTCAGATTCAAGGGGGTGCGGACCACTAAAAAGGTTAAGAACCGCTGATCTAGTTAAACATAAATAATATAAATAAATATCCCAGTGGAGATGTTTATAATTTGTATGGGCATGAGATATCTTCCCCACCATCTTGCAAGACCTAATCATGGTCAACATGATGAGAAGCAATTGGCTAGTAATTTAAGTGATGGCTTATTACTATATTCTTTGTACTCTGTGACTGGCACAGAAATGTCTGTGCCATCTGTGCAGAATTGTTTTATTTCATTCTTCCTTGGACTGGGCAAATGCCTCTGGTTTGGCAGGCAGAATTCTCTATTGCTTTCTGTCATATTAACATTTAGTTATTTTCAGAGTGCCATGAGCTGTTTTCTGTGGTTGGTCTGGGGGTTGGAAATGTATATTATACCAGGGATGGAGGAGGAAGAAGCAGAAGCTCTTCCTGTCTTAGAAACAATGGCTGGAATAAGTAGTCCTCTGGCAACTCTCCAAACCTACAAATGTTGACTATTTGATAGTAAGGCATGTCTTAACTTGAGATAAGGCTAGGTAGTTTATGCAAATCAAATTATTTAGTTTAATTGGTTATTTTTAGGAGAACCTATTGGGTAAATTCAGTTTAACACAAGTGGTAAGCAGAAGTCAAGATTCTCTTGTAATCCGTTCCTTGAAAAGTGCTTTAAAATAATTTGTGGCATTAACTCCATAATTTACGTGAAAGGCCACAAACTCTGCCAAGAACTGAAAAATGAAAAATCAGGACCATCCAAATTAATCTTACACAGAATTACACTATTATATTTTCTGATTTTAAAAAAGTGAACAAACTAAGGAGATCTACTGATATCAATGAGATTTAAATTAAGCATGTTAAATCTCACTACTGTATTTCAAACTACAATTTCAAAACCCACAATCTGAGTGCTAAAATATCTTGTTAATAGATTTATATCCAGGGAAATAAAACTATCTTGATGAAGATTCAAAATAAAAGGAAACAAACTAAAAGAAGTGAAAGAAAAAAAATGGACCAAAGTTGTTATGCATGAATAATTTATAATTTATAATAGAATAGAATAGAATTCTTTATTGGCCAAGTGTGATTGGACACACAAGGAATTAGTCTTTGGTGTATATACTCTCAGTGTACATAAGGAGAATAAAATACATTCATCAAGAATAAAAAGATACAACACTTAGTGATAGTCAAGGTTACTATCAAATCGTACTAGGAAACAAATGAAAACAATATAAATTGAAAGATACAATAACATGGTTATAGTAATAAGTGGGAAGAGATCGATACTAGTAAGGAAGAGAAGAATAATAGTAATACAGTCTTGTAAATTATTTGACAGTGTTGTGGGAATTAGTTGTTAAGCAGAGTGATGGCATTTGGGGGGAAACTGTCCTTGTGTCTAGCTGTTCTGCTGTGCAGTGCCCTATAGCATCGTTTTGAGGGTAAAAGTTGAAACAATTTGTGTCCTGGATGTGAGGGGTCTGTAGATATTTTCACAGCCTTCTTTTTGACTCGTGCACTATACAGATCCTCAATGGAAGGCTGGTTGGTAGCAATTGTTTTTTCTGCAATTCTAATTATCCGTTGAAGTCTGTGTTTGTCTTGTTTGGTTGCAGAGCCAAACCAACAGTTATGGAGGTACAGATGACGGACTCATTAATTCCTCTGTAGAACTGAATCAGCAGCTCTTTGGGCAGTTTGAGCTTTCTGAGTTGGCGCAGAAAGAACATTCTTTGTTGTGCTTTTTTGATGACTTTTTGATGTTAGGTGTCCATTTTAAGTCTTGAGATATGATAGAACCTAGAAACTTGAAGGACTCTACTGTTGATACGGTGTTGTCTAGTATTGTAAGAGGTGGTAGTATAGGAGGTTTTCTTCTAAAACCCACCACCATTTCTACGGTTTTGAGTGTATTTAGTTCAAGATTGTTCTGGTTGCACCACAAGGCTAGTTGTTCAACCTCCCATCTTTATGCAGATTCATTGATGTCTCGAATGAGACCAATTACTGTTGTATCTTCTGCAAACTTCAGTATTTTAACAGAGGGATCTTTTGAGATGCAGTCATTGGTGTACAGAGAGAAGAGGAGCCAACACACAGCCCTGTGGGGGGGGGGGCTTCTGTGCTAATTGTGCAGGTATCTGATGTGATTTTGCCTAGCTTCACCTGCTGCTTCCTGTCTGTTAGGAAGCTTATGATCCATTTACAAGTGTGTTCAGGTACCGCTAGCTGGCTTAGTTTAGTTAGAAGAATGTCCGGAATGATGGTATTGAATGCTGAGCTGAAGTCTACAAAGAGGACTCTTGCATAGGTATTTGGAAATTCAAGATGTTGTAGGATGTAGTGCAGAGTCATATTAACAGCATCATCTGTCGATCTATTTGCTCGGTAGGCAAGTTGCAAGGGGTCTAACAGCAGATCCGTGATGGTTCTCAGGTGGCCGAGCACTAGTCTTTCAAAGGTCTTCATAACTACAGATGTTAGACAAACCGGTCTGAAGTCATTCAGTTCCTTGATGGAGGGTTTCTTCGGCACTGAGATGATAGTAGAGCATTTGAAGCAAGAAGGAATATAGCACATCTCTAGTGATTTATTAAAGATGCAGGTGAAGATGGGGGCCAGTTGGTCAGCACAAGTTTTTAAGCAAGAAGGAGTTATCTTGTCTGGACTTGGTGCTTTTCCTGGCTTTTGTATGTGAAATAGGCTTTGCACCTCATTCTCTGTAATCACCAGAGGTGGTGGGCCCAATGGGATAGGGTAGGTTGTAGGAAGCTTGGCTGTTGTTGGTGTGTCTGAGATGGGAATTGTGGAGATAGGTGGCTGTAGTTTCCTTTCAAACCTGCAATAAAACACATTCAGGTCATCTGCCAGTTGTTGATTTCCTTCAACCTGGGAAGGAGGTTTGCTGTAACCGGTGATATTTTTAAGAGTTTTCCACATGTTTGCTGATTCATTTGTTGAGAACTGATTCCTTAGCTTTTCAGAGTAGCTTCTTTTTGCTGCTCTGATCTCCCTTGTTAATACGTTTCTGGCCTGATTGTACAGCATTCTATCGCCTTTTCTGTAGGCTTCCTCTTTGGAACGACGTAGTTGCTTATGTTTAGCTGAGGACCAGGGTTTATTGTTACTGTATATTCGCAGGTTTCTGGTCGGCACACATAGATCTTCACAAAAACTGACATATGATGTTACAGTAGCTGTGAGTTCATACAAGTCTGCAGAGGTATCTTCAAAAACATTCCAATCAGTGCAGTCAAGGCAAGCCTGTAGCTTTAGTTTTGCCTCCTCAGTCCAAGTCCTCACTGATTTAATTGTTGGTTTCATGGTTTTAAGTCTTTGTCTATAAGCAGGTACAAGGTGAATCATGCAATGATCAGAGTGTCTCACAGCTGCTTGTGGTAAAGACCGATAAGCATCCTTTAATGTTGTGTAGCAATGGTCTAAAGTATTCTTGCCTCTTGTGAGACAATTGACATGCTGAAAATATTTTGGTAGCTCTTTCCTTAAGTCTACTTTGTTTAAATCTCCAAAAATAATTGGATATTATTGGGTATTTGGGTATTTGGGTAGTCTGGGTATTTAACTTCAGCCCACATAATCTGGTCAGCTAGAGTTCGTAGTGCATTGTTTACACAAGCTTGTGGAGAAACATACACAGCAATAAGGAGAAATGAGGAGAACTCACGTGGGGAATAATATGGTTTGCAATTGATAATTAATGTCTCTAAGTCTGCATCACAGTATTTCTTTAATATAGTTATGTCTCTGGACCAGCAGTCGTTTATATATAAATATAAGCCTCCTCCCTTCTTTTTACCAGATGTTTCTGCAATTCTGTCTGATCGTTATATGTGAAATCCTGGAATATGCAGGCTGCTATCATCAATTGACTCATTTAGCCAGGATTCGTGAAGCAGAGTTGTAAAAATCAGAATTGCATCTATTTAAAAGAAGTTAATTCATCCATCTTATTAGCAAGTGAGCGTAAATTAGTCAGAAAGAGTGAGGGGAGAGGGTTTTTATTCCCACTTTTTCCTAGTCTATTCAAAATTCCCGCTCGCTTAACCCTTTTTCGCTTTTGGCATCTCTTTCTTTTGTTCTTGTTTATCCATTGTTCAGAGGAAGTGGTTTCTTCTTGTATTAGAAACTCTTCTGCATTTGTAAAGACAGGGGGCAGGGTGAAGTCACAGAAAGCTGTTCATCAAAGAAGAAACATTGCTGGATGCTTAGTAGTTGGTTTCTTGAGTATGAAATCCGTAGTGAATCACAAAGAATGATAAAAAAATAGGAAAACTATCAGAGAGCATTTCACCAAGGCTGCCATCCATGGCGCCATCTTGGCAGGATCCCTGCTAAGTTTATATAAGTTTATATCTTATACTGTAGATTATACAATTATTTATAGCATTCTGTGGGGGGTTCAAAGAAAAATGTAAAAGGAAGAAAGAATAAAATCCTGGAGCCAAACCACAAGACGTCTCCCTTTTTTCAGAAGCATGAGCAAACATGAAGCATACCAAATCAGAGAAGTCAAGAGACATATGGAAACGGCTTAGATCAGGGGTGGCCAAACTATGGTTCTTTGAGGACCTGTGGACTTCAACTCCCAGAATTCCTGAGCTAGCCATGCATGCATGGCTGGCTCAGGAATTCTGGGAGTTGAAGTCCACAGGTCCTCAAAGAACCATAGTTTGGCCACCCCTGGCTTAGATAAACATTAAAACTAACATTTATGTTAGAAAGAAGTGAGATGGCAAAATGTTTTCAAAACAAAATGATATCTAACATGTTTGTTTTCAGCTAGTACTTCACAGAGAGTAAATACAATCAGTAGACTAGTAATTATATTTCTTCATTACAATGAAAGATAAATGTAGTGACTCATCCAGCATTATTCTGTATCATTTGAGTCATTGCCCTACTCTTTACTTTATGTTATGTCACCCTTCCTGATTACAAAAATGAAAAATAGCACTTTCTTAGATAATAAACAGACAGCTTCAAGATCTGTTTGAGCAGACCCACCAATTAAAACGGAGACCAATAGTGTTGTGGGAGGCTGATTAGGGCCAGGGAGATCCTAATTCAAGTCAACTCTTAGCTGTAGTATTCACAGTCACTAGTGGGCAAGGCATTGTTTCTAAGTTCAGCATATTACAAAAGAAAAAAGTGGGATACAAGTTTAATAAATAAATGAATTATAATAATAAAATGGTAATATGTTTTTCTTAAGCAAGACCAAGATGTTATCCATCACCTTGTCAGGTTAAGCTCTAACAATACATTTCTTTTCAGTTTTCATTCTGGAGTAATTACTGAGGACCAAGATATTCTACGGTTAAGTAACACAGCAGACTATATATTTCAGGATGGAAGATCACTCTAGGATTTGATGGGCTTTTGTTTCTACTTGCTTCAATGTATGGGATAGTTAATGTCCATAAAGAGAAAATGGCATGAGACAAAGTTTATTAGAGAGCAGGAAGACTTACTTTTTTTAGTGAAAACTTAACAAAAAGAGCCATATGTACTCCAGGAAAAGTAAAATAAGAAAATAATGCACACTGTAGCAATTAACAAGCTTTGATGGCATAAATTAATTTATAAATTCTAATCCTTAAGTTTAAATGTAGTTTAATATAATCCTATATTGATGTATGCATTGCTTTACCCACTGCAACTGAGTGGCTGGAAAAGATTGAGGAAAGTACATTCTGTCTATGGTCACCCAACACCAAAACAAGGGTTGAAAATCTTCTTGTGGGAATTCACAGCATTGATGGCTTAAGGGACACTACTGTATGTCTGCCTGTCAAGATAACTGTGAAAAATATATTTTTACAGTTATTGCAACAAAGAAGAGAGGGAAGATAGTTAAGATTGATGGGATGGAACTTCCAGTGGGCTACATAGCAAGCATACAGGTATCTTGATATCCCAGTCATATGGAAACTGTTGTGTTCTGACTGACCTCTAACTGAACCCTAAACTTGTTTTGACTAGATGTTCTCTGACTGAACTGTAAGTTGTTATGTTTTTAGTTGAACTCTACCTGAACTGTTGTTGCCACCCAGGTCATGTGTTTGAATGCTCATACGCTATTGGTTGTTGTGTCTGACAGCCCTCTATAAAAGAGCTAGCTGTCAGACCATGTTTTGCTGATTACTTGAGTGAGCTGAGTAAAAGAGCTGTTATGAAGTCTGTCTCCTGTGATCCTTGCCCACAATCTAACAGTGGTGACGAGGGTTTGGGACCAGGAGAACGAAGACTAGCCCTCAAGTTCTGCAACCAGCCAGGCAGCACTGGCTACGTCTGCCTTCTCTCATCGGGATGTCTACCTTCCACCCGCCGGCACCTTTTGACCCTGCCCGGAAAAAATGGGACTCCTAAATGCGGCGTTTTGAGTGCTTCCTCAAAGTCAATGATCTGCTGGGGTTGGCTGACAACAGAAAAAGAGCTTTATTTCTGAGTCACTGCAGGCCAGAGGTGTTTGACACCGCAGAATCATTGTCTGACCCAACCCCAGTCCACACCATGACCTGGCAGGTACTCCAGGCAACGCTGAAGACACATTATGCACCCACCCCATCCAAGGTTGTCTGGAGCTACGAGTTCCACCAGTGGATGCAACAGGAGGGCAAGACCATCAACAAATACATCGCCGCTCTCCATAAAGCCTCCGGCCACTGTGAGTTCCACGACCTGGATGACATCCTGCTTGACCAGCTCATCTGTGGCGTGCAGGACATTTGCCTGCAATGGCTAGGCCCAACCTCATGCTGGCCGCTGCTCTAGACGAAGCACTCTCTAAGCGGTTTACACCAGTAAGCAATATATATTTATATTGCCCCCAACAATCTTGGTCCTCATTTTACCTACCTCGGAAGGATGGAAGGCTGAGTCAACCTTGAGCCAGTGAGATTTGAACTGCTGACCTGTGGATCAGTCAGCTAAAGTGGCCTGCAGTGCCCCACTCTAACCGCTGCGCCACCTCGGCTCTTGATCATGGTCACCATCTCCATCGACAGAGCACCGGTCCAAATGGAGGTTGACACCGGGTCTGCAGTGTCTATCGTCGCCTGGGAGATGCTCAAGCTCGCCCTTCCAAGTCTCCAGTCTACCCGCCTGCAGGAATCCTCAATCCGCCTCTCTGACTACCAGGGAAACTGGATTCCTGTCCTTGGAAAAGCCCGGGTCCACGTCAGATTCAACAATTTCAACTGACCTCTCCAGCTCACAATAGTCAACGACAGCCTTCTGAGCCTCCTACGACTCGATTGGTTTGAATCGCTCGGCCTAGGAGTGACAGGCATCAACGCCATCAGAGCCGCGAACCTAATGTCGCCCCCATTCACCTTAAGCCTCGATGGATCCCTCTCCCACTACGGGATAAAATTGACAAAGAGCTGGACAAGCTCATCAAACAAGGCATTTTGGAGCCGGTCGACCATGCTAAATGGGAGACCCCACAGTGACCCCCGTTAAAGGGGATGGCAGTATTAGAATTTGTGCCGACTACAAATGCACAATCAATAAGGCTTTGCAGCAGAGCGCCTATCCGGTGCCGATTGTGCATCATCTACTCCACTCCCTAGGTCCTGGACGCCTGTTTGCGAAACTAGACCTTGCGCAGGCGTACCAGCAACTGCCAGTAGATAGTGCTACTGCAGAAGCACAGACCATTGTAACTCACAGGGGAGCTTGTAAATGTCACAGGCTACAGTTTGGAGTCAGTGTAGCCCCGGGGTTGTAATGGAACGTCTGTTGCAGAACATCCCTGGGGTCGTACCATATTTTGATGACGTCCTAATCTCTGCCTGTGACCAGGACCAGCTCCGCTGTCGAGTTAGAATGGTCCTGTCAAAAATGCGTGCTGCTGGGCTTAAAGCCAAATGCAGCAAATGCTTGTTGGGGATGCCTGAGGTCGAATTTTTAGGGTACCGAGTCAACGGCCAAGGCATCCACCCCACAGAAAATAAGCTAAGGGCAATCCATGAAGCTCCTGCCCCAAAAAACCAAACAGAGCTCCAAGCCTTCCTTGGGCTCCTAAATTTTTACAGCCTTTTCCTAAAAGACAAAGCCACCATAGCCGAGCCTCTCCACAGGCTACTGGCCAAAAACACTCCTTGGAAATGGGGGCCCAGGGAGGCATCAGCTTTCACAGCTGTCAAATGACTACTAACCAGTGACAGTTTCTTAATTCAATACAACAATACCTTGCCATTGGTCCTGGTGTGCGACGCTTCCCCTGTGGGAGTCGGTGCTGTGCTCAGCCACAAGCTTCCAAATGGGTCAGAGGCTCCTGTGGCTTATTATTCAAGGATTCTGTCCAGTGCAGAGCGGAACTACAGCCAGCTGGACAGGGAGGCCTTGGCTTTAGTTGCTGGTGTCAAAAAATTCCACGAATATTTATTTGGAGGGATTTTGTTTTGGTTACGGACCGCAAGCCGCTTCTTGGGCTTCTTGCGGGGGACCGCCTCACTCCGGCTGCCCTATCCCCCTGTTTCGGCCGGTGGGCCATCTTTCTCTCGGCCAACTCCTATCGCCTGGTACATCGGCCAGGAAAAGACATGGGCAATGCAGACGCTTTGAGCAGGTGCCTATTGCCCGACCTCCTTACAGACATTGTCCCAGAAGCTCCAATCCTTTTGATTGACTTGGCTGATTCTGGACTGGTCACTTCTGCTGAGGTGGCTAAACACACGGCCAAGGACCCCTCACTCAGAACTGTGTTGAACTGGGTGTGGAGGGGATGGCCGAAGGACCTGGTCAAGCCTGACCTTAAACCATACGAACAGAGACAGCATGAATGATCAGAACAAGGGGGTTGCCTCTTTTGGGGCGACCGAGTGGTCATACCAACCAGCCTGCAAGCTGGAATACTCAGGACTTTACATGAAGGCCATCCGGGGATTGTCCGGATGAAAGCCTTGGCTAGGGGGTACGTTGGTGGCCAAATATGGATGCAGAAATCCAAAATTGGGTTGGGTTATGCAAACCCTGTCAAGAGTCGCGGCCTGCTCTGCCCAAAGCACCAGTCCATGACTGGGAACAACCAAAAAGCCCCTGATCACGGCTACACGCCGATTTCGCAGGCCCCTGCCATGGCCAAATGTTTTTAATAATTGTCGATGCCTACTCAAAGTGGCTCGAAATATTTCCAATGGGTTCTACCACCACTGAGGCGGTTATTAAGGTGCTCAGACACCTTTTTGCCACACACGGCCTCCCAGACATCCTTGTAACGGACAATGGTCCCCAATTTGTAACAGACAATGGTCCCCAGGACTTCCGGGGTGGAGCCACGAGCGGTAAGGCAGAGCGGAGCTCTGCTCCCCCTCAACTCAATTTCACCATTTTTCCCGCACTTTGGGATTCTTTTCCCAAGGCTGTCATCATTGGGGAAGTGGGTGAAATGCCAGACACCACAATGACCAGTGTGGCAATCTCACCCGCTGCGAAATTGGTGGTGTGACAGCATTGATTCGGGGAAGCGTGAGGACGCTTCCCTCATTAAGATGGCAGTGTGGAGGTTGAGACGCTGAGGCTGGGATTCGTAAGGTCAGCAAAGGAAGCATTAGGTAGACTAGGCCCGCATCGATAAATTTCTGAGTACACAGCACATAACCCCAAGTGCTACCACTGGCCGCAGCCCGGCCGAGCTCCTTATGGATTGCAGGCTTAGATCCGTCCTGGACCGTTTACACCCCAACTACGCCACTAAGGCAAAACCAGAGGTCACACAAAAAACCAGGGCATTCTCCCTGGAAGATTTGGTATTCGCCCAAAATTATGCCTAGGGCCCCCTGTGGCTACCTGGAGTCATAGAAACAATCTTGGGTCCACTAACATACGAAGTCTGCCTCCAGGACGGATGCCTCTGGAAGAGGCATATAGATCAGCTACGCAACCGAGTAAAAGGAAAATCTAACGAACCACAAAAGGTAACACCCTGTGTTCTTACCCTAGCTACCTCAAGCCCGAGTGTCTCGGAAGGCCTACCTGAGGAAGTTGAAGTCCAGCGGCATTCTCAATTAGAACCGTTTCCACCAGAGGCCACGCCCGATACATTCCAGGAGCTTCCATGCTCCAAACCAAGAGCGACAGCAGACAGCAGACCTGTCCGAACAGCAGACAGCAGACCTGTCCGAACAGGCTGCTGCCTCACCTGAGACTGAGCTGCGCAGGTCAGGGAGAGTTCCCAAATGCCCCGCGTACCTGCACGACTATGTCTGTCGGACTGTTCCATCTAGAAGAGGAGGGGTGTTGTGTTAGGACTGACCTCTAACTGAACCCTAAACTTGTTTTGACTAGACGACCTCTGACTGAACTGTAAGTTGTTATGTTTTTAGTTGAACTCTACCTGAACTGTTGTTGCCACCCAGGTCATGTGTTTGAATGCTCATGCGCTATTGGTTGTTGTGTCTGACAGCCCTCTATAAAAGAGCTAGCTGTCAGACCATGTTTTGCTGGTTACTTGAGTGAGCTGAGTAAAAGAGATGTTATGAAGTCTGTCTCCTGTGATCCTTGTCCACAATCTAACAGAAACCATGAGGAGGAGACAAGAAAGACAGTAACATCCAAAAAATACCAAATAAAAATACAGTACCAACAATGAGAAGAACAAAATTCATGCCATCAGCATGTATGCTCTGCTGAAAAAAGAGCGGGCAAAGTCTAAAATTGTCAAAGTCACTGAATGTCCTAGATAAAATCCAGAGCATCCAAGAGTACATCAGTAAGATGACACCCAAAGATGAGCTGCTTAGAGAAAGCCTGAGACAGCAGCAGACATGGGAGGAAGATCAAGCAGAGGAAGTGCCAAGGTAAGACAAGACTCTGTATAGGATGTATCATTGACAGATAGTTGAGGGAAGACATTGGGAAATCTTATCAATGGATTGAAAGGGTTGAATTAAAAAACAGAGGATGAGAAAAGTAGTGGACAAACAAGTCCCAGTGATGTAGGAACACTCAAAGCTGTGACTCCTAAACTGGGGAAATGGCTCCAACAGACCTGAGGAACAACTACATCATTCTATGTTGAGAAGAGTGCAGTGCTAGGAACAATTGAGATATGACATAGAATCTGAGATAGCATAGACTCAGGCAGGGCCCAAGAAAAATGCAGCAAAGCTCTAATCAAACTGAAACATCTGAGGTTGAGCAAGGGACACAGAATACAACTTTGAATAGCTTTTAGAGTAGGAGCAGCCTTTTAAACAGAAAGCTGTGCACCATATAACAACAATATCAAATTATAATATCAATTCTTCTTCCATAATCTCCCACAACAAATTTAATCAAAGTTACTGTTAAATCAACAAAAGCAGCATAAAGGACACCTTTAGTAAAACTATAATATTTTTCAGCTAATATTACACATTGATTCATGGTGGAATATCCTGCCTTAAAACATGCTTGTTTGTGGATTAAAATGTCATCATCTGAATAGAACAAATCTGAAAGCTTATTGTATAAAAATTGAGCACAGAACAATAAGCTAATTGGGTGATAAATAACTGGGTCTGGAACATTGCCTTTCTTGTATAACAGGAGTTATAAATCAAGCACTCTTTGGGAGCAATAAAAGTTATTAATGGTGAGGGCTAATAGAGAGCTCCCAATCAGCATGTATTTTCAGCAATTCTGGCAAGTTCATACATTTATCTGCAGTCTGCTGCTTTTCAACTGAGATCTTGATTTCTAATTCTGAGACAGGGAGCCAATTAGGGTAGGAATCAAATAAAGATTGGGGGAGGGGAGAGAATCACTGCCAAAAGGAACACTGAGTAAGTTCCCAAAATATTTTTTTCTAGACGTTCATGCTGTTAGGTATTTATTTAGCCACTAGATGGGAATCATGTCTTGATTCTAAAAAGATTATGTCTTTGGCATTGGCGCTAAATTTATCTGAAGAGTGAGAAAAATATGGCAGAAGAGATTATCATCCTCCTTTGTTACTATTTGTTGGAGCACTGTCAATTTCACTAATGAGTAATTTTACTTTTTATATCCTCAGAAGCTTTTCATATTCCTTCTTCAATAAAAGAAAATCATTATAAAATTGGGTTTTCTATAAACTCTAATTACCATAGGCTGAACACAATCCTTTAAACCAAATCTGGAATGAGGGATAACAGGCTGAATTACAATATAAACAGCCCTGAACTAAACCCATAATTTTTTGACCACATTTTCATGAATTAAACTGGTTGTTCCAATAATTTGTTTGAAATTGTTATCCAAAGATGATTCAAGTAATTGAGCCACTGCTGCAGCTAACAGTTTACTAGGTTATTTAAACTATTAATGCTGCAATCTTAACATGTGTTTACCCAAGAGGAAGCCTCACTGACTGTAGATGGGTTTACTTCCAAAGAAATCTTCACTGAATTACATTGTTAGCAATAATGAACTTTTATATGAACTGATCTTCCATTAAAAGCTAAATCTATATTTCCCAAAATATGCCTTAGATTAAAGCAAGTTTCAGCCTCACCTTGAGGAATTGTACATATTACTCAACAAAATCTACAGTTAGAAGCTGAACTAGTTCCAAAATTTCCTTGCTTTATCATAAATGATAAAAAGTCCCAATTTTACACTTCCAACATTCATTTAAAATACCTTTATACACCCTAGATAACTTATATGGTGTTAAATACCAGTGATACATCATCTTATAAAATGTTTCTTTTAAATTATAGTTTAGTGTAAATTTTAAACCTTTTGTTCACATATTTTCCCATTGTTCAAGCATCACATTATATCCAAAATTCCTTGCCCACTGAATCATACAATGTTTTTACATGTTCACTTTCCAAATTTAATTTCAGTAACATTTTATAAATCTTAGCAATAATATGTTCATCACTACCACACAGTAAGATTTCCAATTCATTTTTAACTAAATCAAACCCATAACTCTTTTTATCTAATTTAAATATTTCTTTCAGTTGTTGATATATAAACCAATGGCAAACATAATCTAATTCAAGTTCTTCCCTCAACTTTAGTGTAGAGTCACCAGAGTTGAAAAGATATTATTTTACCATACATCCACCAGTCTGGCTTCACCACCATTTCTTTTCTTTAAAAAAAGCTTCCTAGGGGGACAACCAAAGAGGCAACTTCGTAGAGAACCTTGTTTTATATTTATTCCAAACTCTGCAAGTATGGCAAGTCTAGCAAAGTGATTATTAAAATCAATATTAACTTTAACTTTATCATACCATAGATAACCATGCCCTCCAAACTTTAATTCATGGTCCTCTAATTCAAGTAGCTTCTTGTTCTGGAGGTTCACACACTCTTTTAACCAGGCCAGACAGCATGCATCGAAATACAATTTTAAATCTGGTAAACCTAAACCCCTTGTATCTTGCAATAGCTTGTATCTAATTCTTGATTTTTTCCCTTGTCATATAATTTTAGAAATAACCCTCTGCCATTGTTTAAATGGATTATCAATTGCGAGTATTCAGAGGTGGTATTCAGCTGGTTCGCACCAGTTCGGGCGAACCTGTAGTGAAAATTTTGAGCAGTTTGGAGAACCAACAAATCCCATCACTGGCTGGCCCCGCCCCTGCCCGCTCACCCCGCTGCTTTCCCCTGCCTGCCTGCTCGCCACTCGCTCGCCTGCCACTCGCCTGCTTGCCCCACCCACCTGCCACTCGCCCCGCCCACCCACCCTGCCCCGGCCAGTGATTTCCCATCTCACCTCCCTGGCATAGCTGTTGCTTCTGTTTGGCTTCTCACTTGCGTTGACCACACGGTCTCTGCGGGCCAGCCAGCTTGCCTGCCTTCCCATGCGGTGCCCACGGCCCAACTTAACGGCCCTGAGTGGCCGGGGTAAGCCTGCAAGTCGCGGCCTAGCTAGCTGCCTCCCACCATCCCACATGATGTCACCAGCTTGCCTGCCTTTGTCGCAGCCTATCACGCCGGCCACGCAGCCACCTGATATCCGTGCATCGCCCATTCTGCTCACCATGGCTGCCTGCGAAGGTAAGGCGCTTGGCCGAAGGGCCGTCTCAGGGTGGACACAGAGAGGCTCTGCCGCCTTTCGGGCCTGGCTCTTGCCAATCACCATCCTTCTGCTCACATGCTGCCCACTCTCCCTTCACCTCAGGTCAGGGGATGCGCCAGTCCCTGACTCTGGCCTTCCTGGGGCCTCTCCTGCATGCCGCCTGCTCTCCCTTCGCCTTCGGTTGGGGAACGCACCAGTCCCCAGCTTTGGCCTTCCCAGGGCCTCCTCCTGCATGCCACCCACTCACCCTTTGCCATGCGTCACCCCATTTCCCATCCTTCAGAGGCCCTGGCCCTTACTCTATCTCCCCGCTTCCTCACCCATGACCACTTCTTTCTTTGTCCCATGACCTTACCTTCCTCCCGCGGCTGGTGGCAGAGGAGAAGGCAAGCCAGGGCTGGACCATCACTGCTCGGCTCCCCACCAGCCCGCATCTCACTCCCCTTGTTGCAAGATGCCTGCAGCCGCCGCCTCTTTTTTTCGGTGCAAGAAGCCTCCAGCTGCCACTCTTCACCAGCACGAGCAGCTCTAGCCGCTGCTGCTGGCTCAGTTCTAGCCGGGAAAAAGCGGCAGCTGGAGGCTGCTCACACCAGCAAAGAGGCAGCAGCTTCGGACATTTTCAGACGTTTTCCAGGCTCGAAAACAGCCTGAAAAATGGCAGATGGAAACATCCCGTTTTCCACCTCCATTCAGCTGTCTGCACTGTGCGGGATCGCGATGGGGAGGTGGGAGGGGAAAAGCCCACTCGGTCCGTATCGAACATACTCACCAGCACGACGGAGAATCTCTCTTCCAGCCTTTCCTCCCTGCGGAAAGTTTTAACTCGTGTGCTGGGGGAATCGGTAGCCTGGAGTGAGAGGGGAGCGCGGGCTGACTGGGTGGGGAAGGCCGGTACTTCCAGCGCCCATGAGGAACCAGGATTGGAGCAGTTTTGGTGCTTGTTAAAGAGGAGCCCTCCTCCGCCCCAGCCATGTGTTTTCAAGACTGGGCTATTGCATATTGCATGCTTTTCACTCCAAGCAGCCCAGTCAGCCCGCGCTTCCCTCTCACTCCAGGCACCGATTCCCCCAGCACCCCAAGCGTGCAACCCCCAAAAAATTTCCACGGGGAGGAAAGGCGCAATGAGGCCATCAGCGGACATGCATGTTAAGGCATACAAATTGCAATATGATGCCACTAAGCTCTCTGGCTTCCTTGCATGAGCATGGAAGAAAATTGGATGCTGCAGCCAAAGCCAGACTTGGAGCAGCGCAGCAGCAAGTCCGGGTGCTCAATCTAGTGCTCAAGCTCCCAATGCCTGAACTGGCGAGCTGGAAGAGAGACTCTTTGTTGTGCTGGTGAGTACGTATGATACAGACTGAGTGGGCTTTTTCCCTTTTTCCCACCTCCCTATCGCGATCCACTGCGGTGCAGATAGCCGAATGGAGGCAGAAAATGGGGTGTTTCCATCGGCCCTTCTCTTTTTTCCCCCCATGCCTCCTTTTGCCAGCATGCGCCAGGCAGGCTCAACAGGCAGTCATGCTCTTTAGATGGGCTTTTATTTTGTCAGCCCAAGAAGGTGGGGGGGAAGGGGCTCGGAATGGTATCTAGAAATTGCCCTGTCTCTGCAGCATCTGCCCGCCTGTGCTGCCCACCTTGCCATGAGTGACGTTGAGTTGGCAGCGCCCACTCAGTCACATGACCATCCAGCCACTCCCACCAAGCCATGCCCACAGAACCAGCAGTAAAAAAATTTGTATCCCACCACTGCGAGTATTGGTAATATCTGGAATAAAAAGGCATCTTTGTTTAGATGTCCATCTTAATACAGAAATTCTACCCAATAGTGATAAATGCAGTTTGTTCCATTTTTGTAAGTCCTTTTTAATATCCCTCCAAAGAGGGACATAGTTATTTTGAAGCAATTTTATATTTGTATTTGTCAAGAAACCCCCTAAGTATTTCACCTGTTTCTCCTTTCCCTAAAAGCCAACTTTTTAGTCAATATATCACTGTCCTGAGATGTCATATTCTTAATCAACATTGTTTTTTTCTGTTTGTTTATTTTAAAACCCGCTAAAGCCCCAAACTCTTTTAATTTCCTCATCAAATATTTTATACTAGCTGTACCCGGCCATGCATTGCTGTGGCTCAGTCTGGTTAAATGGAGAAGAAAGAAAAGAGAAAGTGCACGTTTCTAATATGTTTAATTTCACAATGCTTGTGGGTATACAATATTTTTTGTTGTTCCATTGTCTGTGCAGATATAGAGATTGTCTGGTTTGACGACTCTAGAACACGCAATATATAATTGTCCATGTGAGAAGCAATCCATGTCTAGATCTAAACCACACAATTCTAAAGATTGGCCCTGAGCTTTGTTGATGGTGATTGCAAACGCCAATCGAATTGGGAATTGCAATCTCTTAAATTGAAATGGCATATCGGCCATGATTTGAAATCACACACACAGACACACAGACACACAGACACACAGACACACACACACACACACACCTCTCCCCCTCCCTTTCTCTTTCCCTCCCTCCCTCCCTCTCTCTCCCTCCCTCCCTCTCTCTCTCCTCCCTCTCCCTCTCTCTCTTTCCCTCCCTACCACAAATCTAGTTTATCGGTAATAATTGGGCTGCTTTTTATGTATATTTTGGGAAAGGATTTCCTGATTCGAATCAGCATTGGCCATTAATTTTTTTTACTGCAAGCTGCGTGCCGTTGCAAAGCTTTGCCTGGTTGATATTTCGCAGCATGATAATTGGCACGCCGATTTTCAATTGCAGTACGTGCGGTGGTATCCCTGGCAGATCGAGTTAATTCAAAAATTCTATTGGATAATTAACCGCTTCATCTGCTTCAACAACAGTGTCGACGGACGTGTATGTGACTGCCTCGCTTTGAATGTTAGAATGAATAATATTGTTAAGTTCGTAGATGTCTTTGTTCTTGGCCACAAGAATAGCTCATTCACTCAGCCAATCGTGATTCTTATAATTGGTTTGAATATTGGGAAATACTTTTTCAACCAATACTTCTTTTGACGTCACTAAATTGCAGAAGTTATGAGGCAATGAAATTCGTCCTGCAAAATATTTAGTATAGCATGTGTTGCTTTTACGTCCAACAGATAGCGCTGTTTTTCAAAAAAAGCATGTTTTTACCTGTCACAGGTGTTACATCTATATAATATAGGTATATAAAAACATGCGCATATTCGAATGCAACGTGTCAAAATTTAAAAGCAATAGGTGAAGAACTTTCGGAGATTTAAGATTTTGAACAAACGAACATTTACATTTTTATTTATATAGATTATCTTTGGGTCTTGCAAGAATATAACCAGATCATCAGCAAATGCCCTCAATTTATAAACTTCTTTCTTGATACTTATAACTCTTATTTTATCATCTTGCCTAATATTTCTATTCAAAACTTCCAACACCAAGATGAACAGCAGAGGGGACAAGGGATATCCTTGTCTCGTACCCTTTTGAATTTCATATGTTAGTTAAATCACCATTAATGACAATTTTGCAACAGAGGGAATCGGAAGTCAACACTTTTTTTTCTTTTCCTCCATCCTTCCTCACTTCTCTCCCCCCCCCCCCCCCGGTGTCTTCTTATTTGCTTTTGTATTTTATTCTATAATCTAATAAAATGTTTAAACAGAAAAAAATAATAATGTTGGGTCTTCCCACATCAGAGGGGCATCTTCTTCACACTAAGGTGCTCCTCAGAGACCCATAACTTGCAATGACAACATTTTGGATAGGGCTCAGCTGGTTCAAGTGGTCTGCATGGAATATGCAACCTCTGAGGTCTCCTCCCTAACTCAGGATTGCCCTCATAGGTAGCTTCTCTTCCAACATAGCAAAAGCCTTGTCCAAACTCATGGGTTGGTACATAGTTTGTTTATTTCTCTGCTATCTGGATGCAAAGTAGATTTTCTAAAGACCTAATGAATAAAGAAGCCCAGAGTGAGTGGTGTAATTTACCTTGTTAATGCATATATGTGCATAATAAATATTCATTGCTCTGTCTTTAAAAAAAAGCTGAACTAGTGCACAAACATCCTGATGACAAACATTTGCTTCTAGACTTATCACAGCAGGAAAAAACACAAGAGGATTTTGTGGCAGCAATATCAATGCTAATACATTTAAAGAAAGGCACACTCCTTCAATTTCTTTAGCCTGACCACAAATTCCTTGCTAAATGCTGGATCATTTAATGCATTCCATTAATGCATTAAATTAAGACAAAAAATTCTTCTTCAGATTTTTCCACTTACTGTTGCATATTCAGAATTCGCATTAGGTACTTCAATTGCCCGGTTGCTTGGGTCCACTCTCACCTTTGCTCGTGTTACGAACTGAATCACTGATGAGGTATCCTACAGATTGAAAAATAAGGAGAATTAAGGAACATTTTCAAACACACAGTTCTCAAAGACTCTTAATCATGGGCATTTTAAAATAGACCAAAGTTAGATGTGAAAGTTCAAAAGCAGTATTCTCACATTTAAAAGAAAGTAAGATACTCCCAAATATCGCCAGCAGAGAACATCTTAAGCTGAATTATTGCTGCATCATAATTAGAAGCAGATATTTGTATGTAATTAAAATGTGCTTATATATTAAATATTTTAATGATTAAAATAAATTATAACATTGCATAGAATAACAAGTCTAAATATATGTATTTTTCCACTATAATCATTCTTGAAAAGAGCTTTAATACAAATGGCCCAGTAATTACCTTTTAAAGTAATTCTTACTGTATTTTAAAATTATACATGTCTTCTGGTGCAGTAAGGTCAGAGTCATACATCATTTTAAAGGGGAAAAATGACAATTTAAAAATGGAAATATAATTTCTTCTTTCTCTTATGTACATCAGGGCAACAAAGTTCAAGAAAATTATTTTACTCTGTAACTTCAAACTGAACATTGGCACAGCTCATATAATTGAGCAGCTCAACTAATTTAATAAAAATAGCTGGTGTTAGACAACAATACATTCCTAACACTTTTACTAATCACATCAGATCATTCCAATGCAACACACACTGAGCAATCAGCAAGGCATTAGAAAGAATCACAAATCAAGTTTAGCATAGTAGGCTAAGTCCTTATTCTATCCATTGTTGAAAGTATTAAAATATCAGAAAAATCTGAATATTATACTCAATTCTATCAGCATTTGAAAGTGTATGCATCAGTTTTGAGCCTATCACTTACATTTTATATATTATATATTACTTACATTTCAATCTATTGCTTACATTGATGGAGTTATACTGAAATCCAAAATCTAAATTTGGGGATTATTTGGTTTGCTCACTTGTTTTAAAACTAAAGAGCATCTTGAAAGAGGCAAAACATAATGGTTTGCATCTTTTCTGATTCATTTTTTTTCTGCCTCTGAGATTGCTCAAAACAACAACAACCCCAACCTCCTGATAGGATAAAGCAGTAATCCAAGTTTAAATCCAACTCCAAGGTGAATTATTTAGAGAAAATTCAATATTATAGTGTAAGAAATAATGCTCACCTTCTTTAATATCTCTGTATTCAAAAGCATTTGCACATCTATGCTACGGGATTCAGCTTTTGCTAGTGAACTTAAATTACACCGTATAATTAAGCAGGACCTGCCTGGTCTTTCACAATCCTAAAGGATAACAAGTAAATAAAAGCAAATGAACAAAGGGGAAAAAGAATGGATAGATAATCAATAAACCTTGTTCAGCTATCTGTCTTCAGCAAATCTATCAAGATTGATTATGTTCTCATTTTTCCTACTTTTGGTTTATTCCATCATGTTTCACCATCATTTCTAACATCATTTCTAAGTACAAATTTGCATTGTTTTGTGTGTTTTTCTCCTAATGCACACATTATTGTATGTACTTTGTAGAGCAGGGATGTCAAACTCGATTTCATTGAGAGCCAGATCAGCATTGTGGTTGTCCTCTGGGGTCCGAAGTGGGTGTGGCCAACTAGGCATGGCTTGGGGGCATGGTCAGCTTGACGTTGCTCGCATCGGTGGTGAAGCACATGGCTGCCAATCCTGGTATAACTCTCCGAAGTTAGATAATATCTCTCTCTCTCTCTCTCTCTCTCTCTCTCTCTCTCTCTCTCTCTCTCTCTCTCTCTCTCTCTCTCTCACACACACACACACACACACACACACACACACACACACACACAGAGGTTGGATCGGATTGCTCTTGCTCTCTCTCTCACACACACGCACGCACACAGGCACACAATCACTCTCTTGCTCTCTCTCTCTCTCTCTCTCTCTCTCTCTCTCTCTCTCACACACACACACACACACACACACACACATACACACACACACAGAGGTTGGATCGGATTGCTCTTGCTCTCTCTCTCACACACACACGCACACAGGCACACAATCACTCTCTTGCTCTCTCTCTCTCTCACACATACACACAAACACACACAAACACACACAGAGGTTGGATCAGATTGCTCTTGCTCTCTCTCTCTCTCTCTCTCTCTCTTTCTCTCTCTCTCTCTCTCACACACACACACACACACACACACAGGGGTTGGATTGGATCTCTCTCTCTCTCTCTCTCTCTCTCACACACACACACACACACACACACACACACACACACACACACAGAGGTTGGATCGGATTGCTCTTGCTCTCTCTCTCACACACACACACGCACACAGGCACACAATCACTCTCTTGCTCTCTCTCTCTCTCTCTCTCTCTCTCACACACACACACACACAAACACACACAGAGGTTGGATCGGATTGCTCTTGCTCTCTCTCTCACTCACGCACACAGGCACACAGGCACACAATCACTCTCTTGCTCTCTCTCTCTCTCTCACACACACACACAAACACACACAAAGAGGTTGGATCAGATTACTCTTGCTCTTTCTCTCTCTCTGTCACACACACATACACACAGATCAGTCTCTTATTTATTTATTTATTTGTTTGTTTATTTATTTATTTATTTATTTATTTATTATTGTTCTTATAGTTGGGCGGCATACAACTTAGAAAAGAACAATTAGTTAAAAAGAACATTAAGAAAATTTAAAATACATATAAAAATTAAAAAAATTTCCAACATTCGTACATGGGGAAGCCATATCTTATTTCATTGGTCTCTAAACCCACGTCTGCCGGAAGAGCCATGTTTTGTTTTGTTTTGTTTTGTTTTGTTGTTTTTTTGCTGACTGCCATTGAGGTTTGTTTCCCCCTCCCTTTTCGTTTGACAATTTTTTTTTATTTTCTCCATCACTTCATATACAATTCAATACACATATACCATAAGATATTACAAAAAAAATACATATTTTTTCAATATAATCAATCATTCAAAGATCAATGTCTTATTCAACATTTGCCTCCTCAGTCACCAGTTTGTTCTACTTTATTCCATTACACTCCCCTCTCTCTATCTCCAACTTCTACTCCTACTTTCTAACTCCTTCCCTCCTCCTCTACCTTCTCTACACCTTCTCTTCCTCCCCTTCTACTTCCTCTTTCACTTTCTTTACCTTTCCTTGAGTGCTTTTTATACTAACTCATTTTATATTTGACAGACTGATGTTAATCTCAATTTTAAACTAATCATATCTCTTTAAAAAAATTTTAACCATTATAATTATATTATTATTCTTTTTATATAGTACTTTCTTCTAGGTACATGCTGCTATTTCCATATTACCCCCAAAAGAAAAAAAAAAGAAATCTAATTTTCTAATTTTGTCATCTGGGATGTTCACCAGTTAATTTCAAATTTCCTTCCAAATTGACCGCTATTCGCTTAACTTCTCAAGATATTTACTTCTCCTGCGTCTTAATTTTATGCCATATTGCTTCCTCTAATTCTTTAGTCTCTTTATTCATCATTTCTGTTTTTTATCCTTTGTTCTATCAAAAAACTAAATGCCCAATTATACTTTTAATTTCTCATATTAATCATCAAAATTCTTTCTAAAATTTACTCCATGAATATTCAATTCTAAGATAAAAAAATTTTAAATTTTACATTTAAACAACTCTCATATATAAAAATAGTACACAATCATAATATACCATAATATATATAAAAAAATAGAAAGGAAAAGACAAAAAATAGTAAAAAACCAAAAATATAAAAAGAAAAGGAAAAGATCCAAATCAATTAACTTACCAAATCTCCGCTTAATAAATTTTTAAAGAATAAACATTCATAGTATACCCTGTTCATTTTAAACATTTAGGTAATTTCCCTTAAGTTCTAATCATATTTATTCCATATTTCTCATATTGTCATTATTTTATCCACATTATTCCAAGCAATTCCACAATATTAACTATAAAAAGAACAAAAGGAGGGAAAAAGAGGTATTTAAACTTCTAACCAGATAGTTATATTAATGATATATATCAAAATATTTAATCAATTAACATACTTATCACAATTAAATCTAATATAGTAATAAAAAAGAAAAAAGAAAAAGGTAAATAGTAAAAACAATCATTTATAATATTTCAAAGTCTTCATCCATTCCCTTTTAATTTCCCAATTACTTCCATTTTATATATGTATTTCCTCCATCCCCATTTCCTTAACTTCTTCCCTTTCTTTCGTTTACCTTTATACCAATCAGGTCTCATTTCCCACGCCCTTTTTTTCCTCTTAAATCTACTATCTGTATGTATCTAGTTTTCCCCATTCCTTTTTTAATTTTTTGTATCTTAAAATCTTCTTCCTCAATCTGAACATCATCATTTTTATTATCTTTATCTCTATTTTCACTGTTAATCCCAGTGGAATTGTTATAAATCTCAACATAATCATTAATCAATATTACATTTTCAGTGTTCTTTCCCTTTTCATCATCGTTTATATTTCCATCAATCTTCTTGCCTTCATCTGTTATTCTTTCCTTTTCCTTTTCCATGCTTTCCCCTTTCTCCATTGCGTCCAATCCAAAGCGTCTTCTTAATTCTTAAAAAAACCTTTCAAAAATTCAGCCATTTCTTTGTAATCAATATCCCCCATATTTTCAGAATTATGTTTCTCAAGTCGAAAATCTTATAAATGAGCTCCAACTATTAGTTGGGATCTGCCTATACCACAAAACAAATTTTTTTCAAAAAGTTCCAAGAGTTTTTAACAATCGCTTATTTTTTTATCAGCAAGATCACAAATCACCAAATTTTATAGTCCTTCCAGCTGCTAATAATAATATATTTCACAGCCTATTTAATTGTCTTCTAGTAAAATCTCACCAATTAGATCCTTTTAATTTCCATTTAGTCGTTACAAGCCCAAATCTTTCTTGCAGTTCTTTTGTTGTTAAAATTCAATCCAATTCAGTTCTTATCCAGCTCAGTCCAAATATTTTTCTTTTATACAGTAACAAGCTGCTCTGTTCAAAAACAACAGCTGTCAATACATTCCAGGTAATATTTCTGGTAATATCCCACACTTACAATAGCTCCTCCAACCAGCAGATGGCTCTGTTTCAATTTCACAACTCTGTCTTTTATTATTATAATCCAATTCTTCCGTTTTTAAATCAATTCCACCGACCAAATTGCTTTCCTTTAAATTCCAGATCTTTAAAAGTAAAACTCCAAATCCTCAAACAATTGGGCTCTAGTTATAATTCCGTTTAGAAAAAAAAACTCACTCTATATTCTCCATATGCCAAACAGCCGCTCCTGCACTTCCGGTCCTTTTGTTCCCCTTTATTATGTCCAAGTAAAATTTCTTAAAGCTTTCTCCGGCAATATCACTCACCAGCTTCTTCTGTCTTCTTCACACTCACCAGCACATTGCTTTTAATTTTCTTTCCCAGGTGACTCCAACTTGCCAATTCAATCCTTTCAGATGGGACCGCCGCAGCTAAGGACGACGCTTTGGAAGGTCGTCTTCCATATGCCACTGGTCGAGGAGACTGAGCTGGCTCCCTGGGGGGTTTGCCACCCCCCCAGTCCACCAGCAGGCACTCCTCTTCTTCACCACCCCTCCTGGGTGGCTCTGACCCGGTCCTAACCGGACCGGGTCCCTGGGTGATGCAGGTTCAGGGCTTTCCCACAGGACATGGGGAAAGCTCCGTAGTGCTGCGGCACTGGCCACGCCTTCTCTCAGAAGAGCCATGTTTTCCCGGCCTTATGAAAGGCCAGTAAGGTGGGGCTAACCCGGATCTCTGGTGGTAGCTGGTTCCACAGAGACGGAGCTTCCACAGAGAAGGCTCTCCCCGCGGTCCCGCCAATTGGCACTGCTTGGCTGACGGGACCTGGAGGAGACCAACTCTGTGGGATCTAACCGGTCTTAGGGAGGAATGCGGTAGGATGCAGTCCCGAAGATATCCTGGCCCTAAGCCATGTAGGGCTTTAAAGGTTATAACCAACACCTTAAATTGCGTCCAAAGACTAATGGGCAGCCAATGCAGCTGGCGGAAAATAGGTGTTACGTGGGTGTATCTTGGTGTACCCACCACAGCACACGCAGCTGCATTTTGCACCAGTTGCAGTCTCCTGACACTCTTCAAGGGTAGCCCCATGTAGAGCGCATTACAGTAGCCAAGCCGGAAGGTGATGAAGGCGTGAGTGACTGTGAGCAAGGCCTCCCTCTCCAAAAAGGGTCGCAATTGGTGCACAAGGCGAACCTGTGCAAAGGTCCCCCTAGCCACAGCTGACAGATGTTGATCCAATTTTAGCTGTGGATCTAGGAGGACACCCAAGTTCCGAGGGAGTTAATTTCTCTACCCCAAGAACCAAGGAGGGACAGTCGACATAATCCTTAGGAGGCAATATCCATAGCCACTTGGTCTTGTCAGGGTTGAGCTTAAGCCTGTTCATTCCCATCCAGACCCTAACATCGTCCAGGCATCGGCACATCACATCCACTGCTTCCCTGAACTGAGACGGGGTGGAGATGTACAAATGGGTATCATTAGCATATTGCTGGAACCTCACCCCGTGTCATCGGATGATCTCACCCAGCGGTTTCATGTAGATGTCAAACAAAATAGGCAAGAGGACAGAGCCCTGTGGAACCCCACAAACCAGAGACCTGGGGCTCGATCTCTATCCTCCAGCCAACACCGACTGCAACTTATCGGAGAGGTAAGAGGAGAACCACCGTAGAACGGTGCCTCCCACTCCCAACTCGCCGAGTCGGCACAGAAGGATACCATGGTCAATGGTATCGAAAGCCGCTGAGAGGTCAAGTAGCACCAAGATGGAGGAGTAACCTCCATCTCGGGCTCGCCAGAGATCATCCATCAGGGTGACCAAAGCAGTTTCTATACTGTAGCCGCGCCTGAAACCCGATTGAAAGGGATCTAGATAATCAGTGTCATCCAATAACCGTAGGAGTTGGAGCAACACCACTTTCTCAACAACCTTATCCACAAAGGGCAGGTTGGAGACTGGACGGAAGTTCTTTAAATCCGCTGGGTCCAGGGAAGGCTTCTTGAGGAGGGGCCTCACCACCGCAACATTTAAGGGTTGTGGGATAAATCTCTCTCTCAAAGAAGCATTCACCACCGCCTGGAGCCAGCCACGTGACACCTCCCTGATGGCTGAAACCAGCCAGGAGGGACACGGGTCCAACAGACAAGTGGAGGAGCTCATCGCTCCCATGGCCTTGTCAACATCATCAGGAGTGGCAGACTCAAATTCGTCCCGTATAACAGGACTAAGACCATTCCCTGTCATCTTGGCCTGCCCTGTCCAATCGGAGTCCAGGTTCGTCCGAATCTGAGCGAATTTATCCGCCAGAAACTGAGCAAATTCTTCAGCTCTACCCTGTAAGGGCTCCTCAGCTCCCTCCTTAGCAAGGAGGGAGCAAGTCACCCTAAACAGGGCGACTGGGCATCAATCGGTGGATGTAATAAGAGCGGAAAAATGCGAGATTTTGCCACCCGTATCGCCACTAAATAAGACTTAATAAAAGTTCTTAGTAGTGTTCGATCAGACTCAGCTTTACTGGCTCTCCAGCGTCGCTCTAGACGTCTTTTGTGGCGTTTCATCTCCCGGAGCTCCTCAGTAAACCAAGGAGCCTTCCTGGATCCACTGCCATGGAGAGGTCGCAAAGGCGCAATCCGATCCAACGCCCCTGATGCCGCCTTATCCTAGGCAGCCACCAGGGACTCAGACGAATTGTGTACCAGGGATTCAGGTATCTCCCCAAGTTCCCTCTGGAATCCTTCCAGTTTCATTAGGCGCCTGGGGCGAAACCACTTAATCGGTCCCACCTCCTCTTGCTCTCTCTCTCTCTCTCTCTCTCTCTCTCTCACACACACACACACACACACACACACACACACACGCACACAAACACACACACACACACACTCACACACGTGTTGGATCGGATCGTTCTTGCTCTCTCTCTCTTGCTGTGGTAGCAGTGGCGGTGCTTCAGTGCCTGGCCAGTTGGGTGCTTCTCACTAGGCCGTGTGCTCTTTCTTCTCCCCATTCCCCCTTTTCCTTCAGACAAAAGCTGTGCTTTTTGTTTGTTTATTGCAGCGCAGTATCTGGGATTTACTTTGACAGCAGTGAGGCTTGGGGGATGGTCAATCCCCATTCGTGGCATGGTGGAGAAGGCGGGAGGCAATCCCACCACCAGACCAGACCAGCCTGGTGGGGGAACATGGATTGACCATCCCCCAAATCCCACCACTGTCAAAGTAAATTCTGGGTGAAAGCAGCTGAGTGAGAGCACCCTGCCGGCCGGGCACTGAAATGCCGCCACTGCCGCCGCAGTGAGATAGAGAGAGTGATCCAATCCAACGTGTGTGTGTGTGTGTGTGTGTGTGTGTGTGTGTGTGTGTGTGTGTGTTCGTTTGTGTGTGCATGCGCGTGTGAAAGAGAGAGAGAGTGATCCAATCCAACATCGGAGAGTTATAGCAGGGCGGGTGGTGATGTGCTCTCTCTCTCTCTCTCTCTCTCTCTCTCTCTCTCTCTCTCTCTCTCTCTCTCTCTCTCTCTCTCTCTCTCTCCCTCCCTCCCTCCCTCCCTCCCTCTCTCTCTCTCTCTCACACACACACACAGTTTGATCAGATCGTTCTCTCACTCTCTCATCCCAGCTCATGGTGGCACCAGCTGTGCTCTAAGCAAGGCGGTGGGGGGTGGAAGACGAAGCAAAGCAGAGGATTCGGAGCTGTCACACACACTGGCTTACCTGAGGGCCCCACAGCCAGGCCATCAACGTCTTCACAACTGCCTGGCCTTGCAGCGGCAGCTCCAGAAACCCCATCCAGGACCCCGTGTGACCGCCGGCCTGCTTCTCCTTGCTTGCTGCTGCAACGGAGCAAGAGGCTGGGATCCTGGATGGGGCTGCTGGATCCACTGCAAGACAAGCAGTTGTTGATGGCCTGCCTGTGGGACGCTCAGGTAAGCTGGTGCAAAGTGTGTGGGGGCAGCTCCACACCTCTGTCTTGCTTCGTCCTCCACCCCCAACCGCCTTGCTTTGTGAATGCCGCACCAGTGTGTTGCTCCATTACGTCAGCGAGCAAGGAGAAGAAGTGGTGAAGAACAAAGAAGAACTAAGCAAGGCAATGGTGGGGTGGAGGATAAAGCAAGGCAGGGGGTGCGTAGCTGCCCCACCTAGGCTTACCTGAGAGCCCTTCAACCAGGCCACTCATGCCAAACCCTCACCTTCCCGAGGGCAGCCACATCCCTTTACTAACCTGCTTTCCAGTTCCGTTCACCACCGCCACATGCAGGGCAACAAAAGTAGTCTGTGGGACTACGGTAAAAAAAATAATTCAGATCTTCCAACTTCTGTCGGAAAAAAAATCTCCCGAAATTGGATGGTCTGAACTATTTTTTTTACAGTAGTCCCACAGACTACTTTTGTTGCCCTGCACGTGTTGGTGGAGAACTGGGCCTGTGTGCGCCCGCCTTCTTCTGAGTGCATGCATGCCTCCAGGATGGCGTGGGCGAGCCAAAGCAATGTGGGCCAGTCCCTTACAGTTTCCAGGATGGCCGCGCGGGCCGGTTCTGACCTCATCGCAGGCTTGATCTGGCCTACGGGCCTTGAGTTTGATACCCTTGTTGTAGAGAATGCCACTGGATGAATTTTCTTTTCTTTTTAAAATTTTTTTATTGTTTTTCAACTTTTAACATCACAATATTATAACGCAGATCTACACCTATTCACATCTATTGTTTGCTTATACAATGCTTATATACAGTTTCCATATATTTACAATCTTGTATCATCTTTATCATAAAATCTTGTTTCCTGATCCTTTGTCCTTTCTAACCCATTCATACCATTTTGACCAAATTTCATAATAGTCCGAATCTCTTTGATTTTTAAGTTCGATAGTCAGTCTGTCCATCTCTGCACATTTGTATATTTTGTTCAGTAACATATTGTCTGAAGGTATTTGACTGTTCTTCCAATTCTGCGCATATGTAATCCTTGCAGCTGTGATGATATGTAGCATTAGGTACTGTATGTTTCTGGGATGTTGCTTTTTTATGATTCCTAATACTGTGTTTCCCCGAAAATAAGACATGTCCCGAAAATAAGCCCCACAGGGCTTTTCGGGACATGCGTTGAAATAAGGCCCACCCCAAAAATAAGCCCCCTCCGACTATTTAAGCGCATGTGCAGCCGGTCCTGCCATTTACACTGGCTGCTGTACATGAGGTGAGCAGGCGGGGCCGAAGGGAGGGAATGCTATACCTACCGGTAGGGCTGATAGCAGCACAAAATGAGCGGCAGGACAGCAGCGCACCTCGCAATCCACGGCATGGAGTGGGTCTCGAGGCGCGCCGCTGTCCTAATGCTCATTTTGCCGCGGGGTGCAATTTGGCGCAAAATGAGTGGCAGGACAGCAGCGCGCCTCGCAATCCATGACATGGAGTGGGTCTCTAGGCGCGCCGCTGTCCTAACGTTCATTTCGCGCCAAATTGCACCCCGCGGCAAAATGAACGGCAGGACAGCAGCGCGCCTCGCAATCCACGGCATGCAGTGGGTCTCGAGGCGCGCCGCTGTCCTAACGCTCATTTTGCTGCGGGGTGCAGCGCGCCTCGCAATCCATGACATGGAGTGGGTCTCTAGGCGCGCCGCTGTCCTAACGCTCATTTCGCGCCAAATTGCGGCAAAATGAACGGCTGCTGTTGCCGCGGCAAAATGAATGGCAGGACAGCAGCGCGCCTCTCAATTCATGGCATGGAGTGGGTCTCTAGGCGCGCCGCTGTCCTAACGCTCATTTTGCCGCGGGGTGCAATTTGGCGCGAAATGAGCGGCAGGACAGCAGCGCGCCTCGCAATCCAGGGCATGGAGTGGGTCTCGAGGCGCGCCGCTGTCCTAACGCTCATTTCGCGTCAAATTGCACCCTGCGGCAAAATGAATGGCAGGATAGCAGTGCGCCTCGCAATCCATGGCATGGAGTGGGTCTCGAGGCGTGCCGCTGTCCTAACGCTCATTTTGCCACGGGGTGCAATTTGGCGCAAAATGAGCGGCAGGACAGCAGCGCGCCTCACAATCCATGACATGGAGTGGGTCTCTAGGCGCGCCGCTGTCCTAACGCTCATTTCACGCCAAATTGCACCCCGCGGCAAAATGAACAGCAGGACAGCAGCGTGCCTCGCAATCCATGACATGGAGTGGGTCTCGAGGCGCGCCGCTGTCCTAACGCTCATTTTGCCGCGGGGTGCAATTTGGCGCGAAATGAGCGGCAGGACAGCAGCGCGCCTCGCAATCCATGACATGGAGTGGGTCGCTAGGCGTGCCGCTGTCCTAACGCTCATTTCGCGCCAAATTGCGGCAAAATGAACGGCTGCTGTTGCCGCGGCAAAATGAACGGCAAGACAGCAGCGCGCCTTGCAATCCACGGCATGGAGTGGGTCTTGAGGCGCGCTGCTGTCCTGCCATTCATTTTGCCGCGGCAACATGTCCAAATGGCAACAGCAGCCCCCCATCTGTTTATCGAGAGGGGTGGCAGGTGAGACGGTCTCATTTCTCCATAGTTTCACCTGCCACCCCCCAAATTGCATCCCTAAAGGGGGCGGGTAGTTATGGTAAGCGATGGGCAGGAAGCCCTGCCATGCCCGGCAAGGGGAGCCATGTGTCCCTCCAACCCCCCCCCCTTTCCCCCCCTCTATGCCGGTAAAGATGCCACAAATAAGTCTTTGTGAGACTCAAAACAAATGAGAAAATGGGGAGAAGGAAAGGGAAGGGAAAGAAACAGGAATACTGGGGAAAGGAAAGAAAAAAAGGGAGAGAAAGAGAAACAAAACAGGGAGAGGAAAGAAGGAAGGAAGAGGAAGAGAGGCAAACAGAAAACAGGAATACTGGGGAAAGGAAAGAAAGAAAGGGAGAGAAAGAAAGAAGGAAGGAAGGAAGAGGAAGAGAGGCAAACAGAAAACAGGAATACTGGGGAAAGGAAAGAGAAAGGGAGAGAAAGAAAGAAGGAAGGAAGGAAGGAAGGAAGGAAGGAAGGAAGGAAGGAAGGAAGGAAGGAAGGAAGGAAGGAAGGAAGGAAGAGGAAGAGAGGCAAACAGAAAACAGGAATACTGGGGAAAGGAAAGAGAAAGGGAGAGAAAGAAAGAAGGAAGGAAGGAAGAGGAAGAGAGGCAAACAGAAAACAGGAATACTGGGGAAAGGAAAGAGAAAGGGAGAGAAAGAAAGAAGGAAGGAAGGAAGAGGAAGAGAGGCAAACAGAAAACAGGAATACTGGGGAAAGGAAAGAAAGAAAGGGAGAGAAAGAAAGAAGGAAGGAAGGAAGAGGAAGAAAGGCAAACAGAAAACAGGAATACTGGGGAAAGGAAAGAAAGAAAGGGAGAGAAAGAAACAAAACAGGGAGAGGAAAGAAAGAAGGAAGAAACAGAAAATAGAGGGAGGGGGGAATTAGAGACCCATTTGCCACACACAGTGAAACCACAATCGCAAAACTTAAACACACACACTGGGAAACCACAATGCCAAATCCCAACCACCACACTCTCAGGGTTTTGGATTAATGGATGTAATGATCTGAAATGACTTTTATTTTGACCCCCAGAAATGATGAGTTCAAAAAGGAAGAGTTACTCTGTGGAATTCAAAAAAGGAATAGTGGAAGATTCCCGGGGAAAGAATCTGGCAGCTTTTTGTAAAGAGAAGATGTTGGAAATCCGTATGGTGAGAAAATGGAGAGTGGAGTATGAGGCGCTAACTCAACAGGTGCAGAAGGGAAATGGGAAGAAACGCAAATGTGGGTCAGGTCGGCAACCACTATTCCTTGAGCTGGAAGACAGCATCTCTGAGTGGATCGCTGACCGGAGAGCAAGGTCTTTGATTGTACGCAGGGCTGACATCCAGGCTTTTGCCCTTGAAATGGCTCCACAATTAGACATTCCCCAGGAGCAGTTCAAAGCCTCTAAGCACTGGCTGGATAACTTCCTCCAGCGACATGAACTCTCTCTAAGGAGATCCACTTCGCTATTCATGGCTCGCCAGAGATCATCCATCAGGGTGACCAAAGCAGTTTCTGTACTGTAGCCGTGCCTGAAACCCGATTGAAAGGAATCTAGATGATCAGTTTCCTCCAATAACCGCAGAAGCTGAAAAGCTACCACCTTCTCAACAACCTTACCTATAAAACAGGGGTCCTCAAACTTTTTAAACAGGGGGCCAATTCAGGGTCCCTCAGGCTGTTGGAGGCGGACTGGCTGGGTGCGTGTGGCTAGGTGGTCACATGACTAGGTTGGTGTGGCCAATTTAACAGTCCATTAAACAATGCACACAAATTAAACTTTCATTTGTTTTGCTCCTGGGGGTGTTTTATTTGCTTTTGTTTGCATGTTGCTCTTTTGGTTGACTTTTCTTTTTACTAGATCGTTTTTTCAGTTGTTTAGGAGTCTAGTGGTCCACTTCAGGAAACTCAGTTTTGCAGCAATTCTTCTCAGCCCCAAGGAGCTTGAGAAATATATATATATATATATATATATTTCTGTCTCTTTCTGTCTCTATATCTATCTATCTATCTATCTATCTATCTATCTATCTATCTATCTATCTATCTATCTATCTATCTATCTATCTATCTATCTATCTATCTATCTATCTATCTATCTTCTAGAGGCGGGGGAGGTGAAAAATGGGCCATTTTTGCCCATTTTCTGGCCTCCTGGGGCATCGGTGTGCCCCATTTTATACCTCCCATGCCTCCAGAAGCATTCTGCAGGCCAAAAACGGCCCAGTTTTTGGCCAAAGTTGGGCTGTTTTCACCAGTTTTTTGTCTGCCTGGGGCATCTGTGCACCCTGTTTTTCACCTCCCCCGCCTCCAGAACGTCTCTGCAGGCCAAAATTGTTGGCCTTACCTTTCAGTTCCAGCCCGTGGGGCTTACGAAGATAAGTTCTGCGCTCGGCCGAAGGGTAGGCGGGGCAATGTGGATGGGGCAACCTCGTGGTCCTGCGCGGGCCAGATTAATGGCTTCGGCAGGCCGCATGTGGCCCCCGGGCCTTAGTTTGAGGACCCATGCCCTAAAAGGTAAGTTGGAGACCGGATGAAAGTTCTTCAAATTCGCCGGATCCAGGGAAGGCTTCTTAATGAGGGGTCTCACCACCGCAACCCTTAAAGACTGCGGTACAGATCCCTCCCTAAAAGAACCATTGATCACCACCTGGATCCAGCCGCGTGCCACCTCTCTGCTGGCCGAAACCAGCCAGGAGGGGCACGGGTCCAATAAACAGGTGGAAGAGCTCATCGCACCCACGGCATTGTCCATGTCATCAGGAGTAGCTGGCTCAAACTCCTTTCACAACGCTGGACTAAGACTTGCCCCTGTCAACTCAATGGGCTCTGTCCAGCCGGAGTCCAGGTTCGACTGAATCTAAGCGACTTTATCCGTCAGAAACTGCATTGAAATGGACAGTTTTTTGACAACCTCTTTAAGAATTCAGTTTGGAGCCTGTTCACAGTTATAAAGGAATTGGCTTTTAAAAGCTTTTTTTTTTAAAAAGCAACATACATTCTACTAACAATACAATTTCTGCATGCTCCAAACCAAATGCAAATCCTTCTCAGATCACTGGATTTACCTTTAAGGTATGGGTATTAATCAGAACTTAAGGTTCTGATCCTTGACCCACCTGGAAGTAAGCCAACCTACATAAAAATCTGTGAGGATCAAATAACTGTGTGTGGAAAATCTGGAATTAGATTCCATGATCATCTTTTCTTTCCCCAATAAGTTCATAAAAGTGATAAAGCCCAGATCTAAACTGCAGAACTTCAATTTAAATGGGAACCATTTCTTTGATTCTTACCCGCTCTGCCATCCCAGACAAATTTTCCCATCATGTTAACTTGAGTCATTATTGGGTGCTTCAACATTCATCATGTAATTTGACATCCACCAAAATGTTTTTCTCATGTTTTAAGCATGTGTCAGTATTATTTTCACCTAATAGGTATACTTTTCTAATTAATGATTGCAGAGAGATAGGAAGGTGGCCTTGAAGCAAATATAAAGAAACTGTTACCTAAACGAAAATGACAGAAGCATTCCTTAAAAGCCCTGGGAACAGAGATAATAACTTCTTTTTTCAGGCTGACTCCTACCTGACTCAACTGGTATAAGAGGGAGGGACCCAAAAGCACAATCAATTTGCAGGATTATGTTCTTCAAAATAAATTACAGTTCTAGTCTTGTTATAGAATTGGTTTCCTGATTTAGTCTACCTTAAAGGCTGAAATTGCTTGCTACAATCTAAAATTAAGACTTCAATTGAAAAAGCATGAAAGCATTATTGCTTAAATTTTTGTTCAGTCACTAAGTCACGTCTGACTCTTCGCAACCCCGTGGACCATAGCACACTAGGCTCTTGTGTCCTCCACTATCCCCTGGAATTTGCCAAAATTAATGTTCATTGTGTCAATGATACCACCTAACCATCTCATCCCCTGTTGTCCTCTTCTCCTTATTACTTACCGTATTTTTTGGAGTATAAGACGCACCGAAGTATAAGACGCACCTTAGTTTTGGGGGAGGAAAACAAGGGAAAAAGGCCTCTGCCTCCCAGCAATTTGCCAAACAGCAAACAGCAAACAGCACAGATGTTATACACTGTTTGCTGTGTATTTCTGTGTATGTGTGCTTGACCCATAGAAATAGCAAAGAATTGGAGAAATGTACATTATGGCAGTATATTAATCCCAGAAAGTTTTCTTAAATGTAATCACACTAACTCCTCCCAATTATTTAAATAGATCTACTCCAAACATGACTAAGTCAGGGTTTAATTCAGCTGCCTTATTTTAATACTAATACTTAATACTAAAACAGGACATTTCAGATTATACTTTTACAGATCTTTAAAATTGATGTGGCTTTCTGGAAGGCTTTCTGCTATTTAAAAGAAGATAAAATAGCATTGGGCCTCTTCAGAGCAAGAATTTATATTAAAAAGCTTTTTCATTTTGTTAAGTTGTCTAGAACAATAATAAAGCAGTCTTTAAAAAATAAGTCTTATAATTTGAACACTCTACAAACATTTAACAAGATAAAATATTAACAGAATCTGCCTCTACCTAGGATAGAACTTACAACCTCCTGACTGTGAGGCAAGAGCTCTACCTCTAGGCTACAGTAGCTGTAGCTTACTTTCTTGCAATTTCAGCAGTGTAACATTGCCACCAGTTTATCTCCCAGCATTTTGTCTCATTACAGCCACCGTAGTTAGTTTCATTTTACCACATGGCTTGCAAGCCTCTGTCAGCTGTAGATCGGGAGGCAGATAATCTCTTAGCGTGCTATAAGGCTTCTGTTTCTGTTCTATTTGCTGCAAAGAGGTAAATTGTTGGCAGGCAGAGGCCAAAGGGTGGGGGTGGCTGGGTGGGGCTACATTCGGTGTATAAGACGCACCCAAATTTTCACCCTCTTTTTGAGGGTAAAAAGGTGCGTCTTATACTCCAAAAAATACGGTATATATTTATACATTTTAAGTTTTTTATACAACTGATTATTATCTTGGTAGATATGTGGCTGGTGTTTTTCCATTAGCAATTGTGTTTTAGAAGGAAGCTGTGGGCTTTCAAACTGTTCAAAGTGATAAGGGTTTCTTACCAGTACTTTCCTCCCAGACTTGGTAAAAAAGGCAAATATTGTGTGAAAAATATTCTCCTTTTCCTGAGGAATGACACATGGTGTTGAGGTTGAGTTATTCTGAAAAGAGCAGTTTCCTTTGTCCTGAGCAACCTAAAGAAAGATCACAAAGCACACCCTGTAACTCTGTACACCTTTTTTGGACATTTTGATATATATCTTATTATTCATCTGCTGTAGTTGCTGTTGAAACCTATAAGGTTTGCATGAAATGGAGTGATGATTATATCTCAACAATATGATTGCTATTTACTATGGCTCCACCCAACATCATTTTGGAAATCTCAAACAGTAAGATTGCAGGGAAAGAACTCTCAAAGCAAGAACTACCATGGGAAGGAGCTCCCCCCACCCAAATTCACATGTTTGTGAATTTTGGAGTTGTAATCCTTACCTATGCAGAAGGAATCAGGATAGGATGGTTTGCTATAAATAATGCTATGTCTGCACTTATTCTGATTGCAACCAGAACGGAAAAACTGCTCAGTTTTCAAACTGTAATTCAATATGTTTCATCAATCACTAATACCATCAGTCACTCTTATAACCAGGGGCGTGTTCCTGATTTTTTTACTACCACTCTGTTATTTTGTGGCTTATTTTGTGGGTGTGGCTTGCCAGCCATGTGACCGGGTGGGCGTGGCTTGCCGGTCATATATTAGTTTTTCAGAGAGATGTTACTACTATTTTTGCTATTTTATACCTTACATGAAAAGCTTTGCATACAAAGTGCGTGTTACACCATGGCAACACAGCAACCTTTATATGCAGAAAATGCTATAGTTAAAAGACAAGCAAGTCTCATACAGCATTTTTGGTTTCAGTCATGGATTCCTTAGATGAAAATATTGAGGACTGTTAAAAGAACAGTATCTTTTAACAGTCCTCAATGTTTTCATCTAAAGAATAACAGTATAAAACTGTATAAAATTAACAGTATACAAGGTTAAGCTTTCAGAAAACGCCCACTTTGGGAAGCTTTAGGCAAAAGCGAAGGAAAAGTGTCAAATGTGAGCTTCTTATTATTTTCAAGTGAAGGGATAGGGAAAGACTTAATTGTCAGGTTTCTGGGCATGCGCAAAAAAATGGCGGCGCCCAGACACTGGCAACCGACCGCACCGGTACTGTGACATCACCAGCGGCCCGCTACCGGTGCTATAGAGTGGACCGCACTGGTAGGAACCCACCACTGCTTCTAATACATAGAACCAAGGAAGAGATGAATCACCCTATACAGGTTTTTATACTCCTTTAAGAGCCACTTTGATGAATAGGATGAATTTTGCATGGCAACAAATCTATTTGGACTATTTTAACAACCAAGAATGGACATTATTAATCTTATTAGGCAAAAAAAATAAAGGCTTTCAAATTTGGGAAAGAGGAAGTCCAGATGCCATCTAGTATATGAATAGCAAGAAGAAATGTGTGCTTTATTTTATTTTAGAACATAGCAATAGTTTCAAGCCTAGAGTTGAACACAACCTTACAAGGCATCCAAAGAAAGAGTTTATATGTAACATTCCTATGCTCAAGTGCTCAACAGATGAAATTCAAGACAGTGCTTACATTTGGCCTTTCTTGGATGGCAAAGAAGGCTAATTTATGCACTGTAAGGATGCCAAATAATATTGATATTAAGTGGAGTTTCTCAGAAGATTCCTCCAAACAGCTGTTATAAGATGCAAGTTGATTAGACTGACACAAAGCTGAATGAAATCCACCATACATGAATTATGTCCAGGACAAGATGAATCTCATTGTTTTACTGATTGAACAGAATTACCAAAATTGTTTGAGTCAGACTGAAAGAAAGTTCCTAAAATAATTTTGTAAACAATGCTGCACTGCATGTTGTTTCTGCTCCCAAGGTAACATAGTCCTTGTATGTGTTGCAATGTCCAGAATCCCTTAATCATAAATGCCAAAATCTCCCATTTTCCCACCATTTTAGGACATGGAACATGAAAATTGAATTTCTCAAATCCCACTATAAATTTGATGTACATTTTTATAAAACAAAAAACATTCACAAATAAAACCATGTGTTGTTGATTACTTTTACTATTCATACATTATTTTTATTTACTTGTTTTGACTTTATTGTACCCCATCCAGGTACAGTTGAAGTCGTAACCCTCCATAATGCTAATGCCCTGGAGTTCTGCAACTTCAACCATTTCATGACAGTGCTGAGATGGAGATTCAAGGACCCTCTGGTCGATTGCAAGGCCAGGGACCGGATCAAAACCATAAGACAGGACCGCCACCCGATAGCTGAGTACACCGAAAAATTCCGGGACCTAGCTTGTCACCTAGACTAGCCGGAAGACATCCTAGTAAGCTGCTTTAAGGACAGCCTGAAAGATGACTTGTATCATTCTTGCACTGCCAGAGATTCCCCAAATGGGTCCATGACTGGTATATCCTCATGGAAGAAACTGAAATTGACCAAGCGAGAAACCAAAGCCGCTCTGGCAGAATGTGGAAATGTTCCCACCTGAGAGAAAGAGGGAAGTTGCCAAGCCCCAGGCAGCACTACAATGTTTGACAGCTTGTTTCAAGTGCGGAAGGGAGGGTCACTGAGCTGCCAAGTGCCGCACAAAGACCCCAGCTAAGAAGGGGGATCGCCCACCTGGAGGGAAGCCAACTAAAACCCCACAACACGCAAAAGACATGGCCCTGAAGAGCACCAAGGTTATGGAGTTCTGTTCCTCTGAAAATCTGGAGGGGGAACTCCAACCCCATCAGAAGAAGAACCAGGGTCATGGGATAGCAACTTTGAAGATGACGCCCTGGTAAGTGGGTCGATTGAACCGGTCACCCTGCTTTAACCAAACTGTTAATTCCCATTTTGGGGGGGAAAGTCATGCTAAAGGCCTTACTGGACTCAGGGTGCACCAGGTGTCTTATAAGCCCAACCCTGGTGGGGAAGCTGGGGGTCCACCTGAAGAGACTAAAGAAACCAATCACCTTCTGCCAGCTAGACAGGTCTGTCGCAGGGAGTGTCCTGGCCACATTCAAAACCTAGCCCCTGGAGCTAACCCTGAAAGATGATTCCGAGACTCTGACTTTTGTCATAACACCAGGCCTGGAATGGTGCTTTGCCCTAGGGCTAACCTGGCTTAAAAAAGTGGAACCTGAGGGACAGCGAGCTGCACACAACAGCAGCCCCAAGGTGAGAGGTGAACCCCAAGGCGAGAGCCCTGCAGACAAATGGTGGCCATATGAAAAGGAGACCAGCTGCACGGTGTGCTCCGAGAATACCAGGAACTAACTGAAGTGTTCAGTGAATGGAGCTCCGATGAACTCCTGCCCCACTGACTCACAGACTGTGCCATTGAGATCGTCCCTGGGGTCAAGCTACTGAAACCAGTGTATTCCATGTCTCCAAGGGAGCTGGACGAGCTACAAAATTTTATAGATAAAAATCTAGCACAGGGCTTCATCCAAACCACTAGACCAGGTGTGTCAAACTCAATTTGGTGGACCTGAACGCAGATCCCAGGGACTGGGAGTTATTCTCAGAAAGCGCACCCTCCGCTTACCGACAGGCTCTATTAATATGACTTTTTTATTTTTTCTACTGTATACTGTACCCCGGAAGTGATGAATGTCGTATGATTGAGAATGTTATGACTGTGGTTATGAATGTTTAGAATGAAATTTTAGAATGTTAGAAGATAATGTGAGGGAGCTGGGAACTGTGGTTTGGTTCCCCCTTTGCTGAGTGTACAAACAGAAGCAGAGGGGGTCTGGGCCTTTTTTACCCAGCTCAGTATGTATGGTATGGATGGCCTGCAGGATGAGAGGGGGACCAGCGGGGGAGGGGAGGGGGTCTCTGGTAGGGATGAGAGCCGGAACATCTCGGTCATAATGGGAAGAGGCAGGTATGGTGGGAGCAGAGGGGTGGGCCGCTCTCGGGGAATAAGACCTCGCTGTGTACAAGCGATCCCTTGTTCCAGCCCCTCCGATGTGGTTCCATCTTGCTCACCCCGGGTACCTGGTAACCAGGTTGTTCAGGGCCCTGGGCTCAGGATGCTGCTGCTTAACGCCAGGTCAATCATCAACAAAGCCCCCTTGATACGTGATTTAATCACAGAAGAGGGGGCTGACCTGGTTTGTGTAACTGAGACCTGGCTGGGCCAAGAGGGGGGAGTTGCCCTCTCTGAGATATGCCCAGACGGGTTCTCAGTGCAGCATCATTCCCGACCCCAGGGAAGGGGGGGAGGAGTGGCAATAATAACGCGCGAGAACCTGCATCCTCGTAGGATCCCTGCCCCGGAGATTGTTGGGTGTGAGACGCTCCTTCTGAAGTTGGACTTAGGGGTACAGGTGGGCCTTTTCTTAACGTACCTGCCTCCCAGCTACGTAAGTAAGGCCCTGCCTGAGCTGCTCGAGGCAGTAGCCGGCTTGGCGGTTGAGTTCCCTAGGCTTATGGTGCTGGGGGACTTCAACTTGCCTTCTGCTGGCGAAACCTCTGGGATAGCTCAAGAGTTCATGGATTCCATGACAACCATGGACCTGACCCAAGTAATCCAGGGTCCGACTCATGAGGGCCGTCACACGCTCGACCTAGTGTTTCTCTCGGGGCAGTGGAGAGATGATCTGAAGATAAGGGACATAGTCATCACCCCTCTGTCATGGTCAGATCATTTCCTACTGAGGTTGGATTTCGCTGCCCCACTCCTCCCGCGCAGGGAGGCGGGACCGACTAAGTGGTTCCGCCCCAGGCGCCTGATGGAGCCAGACAGATTCCAGAGGGAACTTGGGGAGATACCTGAAACCCTGGTACACAGTTCGGCTGACTCCCTGGTGGCTGCTTGGAACATCGCAGCATCAGGGGCGTTAGACCGAATTGCGCCTAAGCGACCTCTCCGTGGCAGTGGATCCCGGAAAGCTCCCTGGTTCACCGAGGAGCTCCGGGAGATGAAACGCCAGAAGAGACATCTGGAGCGGCGCTGCAGGTCCAGCAAGACCGAATCCGATCGAACACTATTAAGAATTTACATCAGATCTTATTTAGTGGCGATAAGGGCGGCAAAACGATCCCATTTTTCCGCTCTTATTGCGTCCGCAGATTCTCGCCCAGCCGCCTTGTTTAGGGTGACTCGCTCCCTCCTTGCTAAAGGGGGGAGCGAGGAACACTTGCAAGGTAGAGCTGAGGAATTTGCAGAGTTTCTGTCGGATAAAGTCGCTCGGATCCGGTCGAACCTGGACTCTGGCTGGGCAGAGTCCATGGAGTTGACTGGGGCAAGTCTTAGTCCACCGTTGTGGGAGGAGTTTGGGCCTGTTTCTCCTGATGATGTGGACAGAGCCGTGGGGGCGATGGGGGCCTCCACCTGTTTATTGGACCCGTGCCCCTCCTGGTTGGTCTCGGCCAGCAGGGAGGTGATACGCGGCTGGATCCGGGCGGTGGTCATCGCTTCTTTGGGGGAGGGATCCGTACCGCAGTCGTTAAAAACTGCGGTGGTGAGACCCCTCCTGAAGAAGCCTTCCCTGGATCCAGCTGATTTGAAGAACTATCGTCCGGTCTCCAACTTACCTTTTTTAGGGAAAGTTGTGGAGAAGGTGGTGGCTACTCAACTTCTGCGACTTCTGGATGAAACAGAGCATCTAGATGCCTATCAGTTGGGTTTCAGGCGCGGGTACAGTACAGAAACTGCCTTGATCGCTCTGATAGATGATCTCTGGCGGGCCCGGGATGGGGGAAACTCCTCTATCCTGGTGCTACTTGACCTCTCAGCGGCTTTCGATACCATCGACCATGGTATCCTTCTGCATCGTCTCGGTGAGTTGGGAGTGGGAGGCACCGTTTTACGGTGGTTCTCCTCTTATCTCGCCGATAGGATGCAGTCGGTGTTAACAGGAGGGCAGAGATCCTCCCCTAGGCCCCTGTTATGCGGGGTGCCTCAGGGGTCGGTTCTCTCGCCCATCCTATTTAACATTTACATGAAACCGCTGGGTGAGATCATCCGCAGACATGGGGTGCGTTTCCACCAGTACGCTGATGACACCTAGCTGTACATCACCACCCCGTCTGACTTCAGTGTGGCAGTTGATGTAATGTGCCGGTGCCTGGACGACGTTAGGATCTGGATGGGGAGGAACAGACTCAGACTCAACCCCGACAAGACTGAGTGGCTTTGGGTATTGCCTCCTAAGGACTACGACAACTGTCCCTCCTTGGTTTTAGAGGGAACGAAACTGATTCCCTCGGACCAGGTCCGCAACTTGGGGGTCCTCCTAGATCCACAGCTAAAATTGGAGCATCATCTTACTGCTGTGGCTAGGGGGGCCTTTGCACAGGTTCGCCTTGTGCACCAGTTGCGGCCATACTTGGAGAAGGAGGCTCTACTCACGGTCACTCACGCCCTTGTCACCTCCCGTTTGGACTACTGCAATGCGCTCTACATGGGGCTACCCTTGAAGAGTATCCGGAGACTCCAACTGGTACAAAATGCGGCTGCGCGTGCTGTGGTGGGTGTACCAAGGTACACCCACGTGACACCTATACTCCACCAGCTGCATTGGTTACCCATTTGTCTCCGGGTCCAATTCAAGGTGTTGATCACCATCTTTAAAGCCCTTCATGGCTTAGGGCCAGGTTATCTCCGGGACCGCATTCTGCCTCATACTTCCCTTCGACCGGTTAGGGCCCACAGAGTTGGCCTCCTCCAGCTCCCGTCAACCAAGCAATGCCGGCTGGCGGGTCCTAGGGGGAGGGCCTTCTCTGTGGCAGGCCCCGCGCTCTGGAACCAACTTCCCCCAGAGACCCGAACCATCCCCACCCTGCTGGCCTTCTGAAAAGCCGTTAAGACGTGGCTTTTCCTGCAGGCAGGGGGCAGAGCTTAACTCCAGCTGAACTCTCCCCCGGGTATGCTTGGTTGTTGCATGGTTGTTTTTATATTGCATTTTTAATTTTTATATTATGTTTTTAAATTTTGTTTATTGGTTTCTTGTATTTTCCTATGCTGTACGCCGCCCTGAGTCCTTCGGGAGTTGGGCGGCATATAAGAAAGCCGAATAAATAAATAAATAAATAAATAAATTTCATTGAGGAGCAAATCAACATTGTGGTTGTTCTCCAGGGGCCAGGGTGGTTGCGGCCATCTAAGCATGGCTCGGGGGCATGGCCAGCTTGATGTTGCTCATGTGGGTGGTGCTTGTGGGGGCCAGGCAGGTTGGGGAGGGAATCCAGGAGTCTCCCATGGGTGGGGCGTGGGGCATGAGGCTTGTCCCACAGGATGGGATGAGGCGAGGCAGGGGGTGCAGCAGCTACAGCTGGTGTGCCTTCAGTTGCTTTCTGCGCTGCTCAGTTTCCCACCCCACCCCCACCAGGCTGTTCTGGTCTGGTGGGGGAGATTGCCTTCCGTCTTCTAAGCCGTGCCACGAATGGGGATTGACTATCCCCCAAGCCCTGCTGCTGTCAAAGTAAATCCTGGCCACTGCGCTGCAATTGACCGACTAAAAGTGCAGCTTTTGTCTGAAGGAGGAGGAGGAGGAATGGGGAGAAGAAAGAGGGAAAGCGGATGAGTGAGAAGTATCCAGCTAGCCAGGTACTAAAGCACACCGCGCCAGCACACACACACATACACACATACACACACACACACACACACACACACACACACACACACACACATATGGGCCAGCCCCTTACTGTTTCCAGTATGGCCACGCGAGCCAGATCTGACCTCATCGCAGGCAGAATTCAGCCCATGGACCTTGAGTTTGGCACCCCTGCGCGAGACCCAAGGTAGCTGCCCCAGTACTGTTTCAGGAAAAGAAGGATGGGTCTCTTCATTTGTGTGTAGATCATAGGGGTCTGAATGCAGTGTGCATGGAAAACATGTACCCCCTTCCACTCATGAAAGACATGTTGGCCCACCTCTCCAAGGGTAGGATATCCTCAAAGCTGGACTTACAGGAGGCTTACTAACAGTTCAGGATTAAAGAAGGGGATGAATGGAAAACTGCCTTTAACTGCCTCCTAGGATGTTTCCAATTTAAAGTGCTTCCGTTTGGACTACAGGGAGCCCCCGCTGTGTTTATGTAGTTGATAAATGAGCTGCTCCAGGGGGATTTGGTGTACTTTGACAACATATTAATTTACACCGAGACAAAAGCAGAGCATGTGAAGTTGGTTAGAGCAGTCCTGAACAAACTCCGAGCAGCCAAACTATATGCTAAAATGTCCAAATGTGAGTTCCATAAGGACAAGATAGATTACTTGGGGTACCAAATCTCCCATGAGGGGTTGGAAATGGACTCAGATAAGGTGAGGGCAGTGCTGGATTGGGCACCTCCCTGCATGAGGAAACAACTGCAGAGCTTCCTTGGCTTCACCAACTTTTATAGGCAATTCATCCCATTGTTTGCCCACATTGCTCTCCCTATCACTAACTTGCTGAAAACAAAGTGGGGAGATAAGCTGAAACCTAGCCAACCCCTAAAATGGACAATGGATAATTTGAAAAGTTAAAAAGACTTTTTTCCACTGTACTGGTGCTAAGACACCTGGACCCGAAAAAAACCTTTTGTTATCCAGGCTGATGCCATCAATGTGGCCATCCGTGCTGTCCTACTGCAGGAGAACGCACAGGGCCAACTACAGCCATGTGCATACACCTCCAAAAAATTAACTGAAACTGAACAACATTGGGCAGTGTGGGAGAAGGAGGCTTATGCCGTTTGATTGGCTCTTCTCACTTGGTGCCACTTTCTGGAGGTGAACAAGATTCCATTCCAAGTGTGAACCATTCACAAAATCCTGGAGGTTCTAAACACCTCAAGAAAATTGTCCTCTGAGAAGGTGTGGCTAATTGCCGAGGCGCTACGGAATTTCCCCACACTCTGCGGGGAAGCCCCGTATCCGTGCTGTCCGGGGACCTGGTCTGGACAGGATCAGGTCAGAAACCACCCTGAAGGGGTGGTGAAGAAGAGGGTTCTTGCTGGCAAACTGGGAGGGGCTGCAAAACCCCCAGGGAGCCGGTTTTGCCCTCAACCAGCGGCGACCGGAAGACGGCTTTTAAATGCTGTCCTAGGCTCGGCAGTCACATCGAAAGGATTCTTTTGAAGCTGATTGGAGCCATCTGGGAGGAGAAATTTAAGGCGATGTACTGGAGAGTGTGGAGAAGAAAAGAAGTTGGTGAGTGATTTTGCCTAAAAAGACCTTAAGGAAGCAATTTAAACACATTAAGGGGACAAAAGGACCGGAAATTAACAAGCGGCTGCTTAGCTAATGGAGGCAATGGAGTGAGAAAAAGTTTCTTTTTCTGAATGGAATATAACTAAAGCCCAATATTGAAGACAGGATTGCTTTTAAAGATTTGGGAATTTGAAGGAGGATAATTTATATACTGGAAATGATTTATAATGATTTATAAAATGGAAAAATGGAATAACAATTTTTTTAAAAAGGCAGAGCCGAGAACTGAGATGGGAAGAGCCATCTACTGGATGGATAAAATTACTGCAATGTTGGAATATTACCAGGGATGTTTTTAACAGCTGTGGACCTTGAATAGAGCAGCTGTTATTGTATAAAAGATAACATTTGGATTGAGGCGGAGAAGAACAAACACTGGACTGAAATTTTTAGCAACAAACAAGGAACAGAAAGACTGTTTGGATTATATGGATAAGATTGAATTTGAACATAGATTGATAACAAAGGAGCAGAAAGACTTGGCTTTCTAATTACAAAATGGAAATTTACAATTGAAAAGGGCTGTGGACTACATTTCTTTTAGCAGCTGGATGGACTGCAACATTAACAACTTGTGATTTTGAAACAGTTGGATTTTGCTGAATTTGTGGACTTGAAATTAGTGAATTTAAGGAAATAAATTGATCAAAGACTGAACTTTTTAAAGTGTTGTAAAGATGGAGAAAGTTGACTATGAAGAATTAGTTGAGTTTATGAAGGATCTTTTTGAAAACTTTAGAAAAACTGTATTTGGAGTATTTGAGACAGGAAAAAATGAAGTACAAATGCAAAAAAAACTGGATAAGAGAATAGAAGAAGAAAAGAAGAGAGAAGAAGAAGGTATTATAAATGATGATGAAAATGAAAATAACTTTGAAAATGCAATACTGATTAATGACTATGATAATGATAAATATCCCACTGGATTCAACAGTGAAAATGGAGATAAAGATAATAGTTGTTAGGTCTCTGACCATAACTGATTGGATAGACAATATATGTTTAGTTTTTAACAGAAGTATGTCTGTTTAGCTGAGGTGTTGCAGACTGCCACAAGAGGGAGCTAGAGTTCACAGCTTATTTCTCTGGGAGTCCCTCTCTGTTTGTCTTTGGTCTCTGCTACTTAGTGTAGTCTCTGCTTCTTATTAGAGCAAGGCCTAGAGTATGTATGCTCTGCATTTCTCTCTGTGTTGTAGTTATGTATTATAGCTAAAATGTACTTGTACTTGATAATACTTGGATTGTCATTATGACTATTAAGTGTATGACTTTGGACTGTTTATAGGAACATGCTATTTCTTAAAGTAAACTTTTAACTCAAGTTTAGTGTATCTGTGTGTGGCTGAGTACTTATTCACAACTGATCTCAATCTAAACGTTTCTGTATGCACAACCTTGGTAACACAAGGAATACTCTGCTAATACATTAACACTGGTTATGGGCCCAGAGAGATATTGAGAGTTAGTGTGAATATTCAGTTTCATACTCAGACAGCTAACTTGTGGTTTACTGTTAAATTAACAATGGCACAAGAACAGTCAACTAGCTTATCCCTGATAACCAGGTTAGATGGAACTAACTATGTTTCCTGGTCTATGAAGTGCAGCTTACTTTTGCGTAAAGAAGGATTATGGACTGTGGTTAATAATCCACCTGATATAACAGCTTGGGATCCAACAAATGATGAAGATAAGAAGAAAATAGCTGACTTTAACCGGGATAATGAAAAGGCTCTTAGTATTATTGGACTGACACTGAGTGATCGGCAACTGGTCCATATTCATGGTGAAGATTCTGCTGCCAAGTGTTGGAGTACCTTAAAGAGACTTTATGTTCGTGATAGTGTTGGTGCGCATATACACCTTACACGTAAACTGTTCAGAGCACGTTTGTTAAAAGGTGGTGACATGTTAGCTCATTTGGAGTTTATGAAGAGAACATTACAAGAGCTACATGAAAAAGAACTGATTTTCTCAGAGTTGCATCAAGTTTATATTATTCTTTCTTCTTTGGATGACTCTTATGATGATTATGTGTCTTCACTGGAAGTTTTGACCAGAGATGAACAAACATTGACTGGCATAATAGGAAGACTGTTAGAAGAGTCTAGAAGAAGGCAAGATAGAAAACAACTGAGAGAGAAACCACTACAGGAAGAACAACGGTCTTCAACTGCCTATATTGTTAGGAAATGTTATTCTTGTGGGGCTAAAGGTCATATAGCCAGATTCTGTAAAAAGGGTAAAAAGCAGAATGCTAGTAATATGCAGAGAGCTTATAATGATGTTAGTGTAGCTATATCAAGTACAAATAAAACTGTAAGCCATGATATCTGGATAATAGATAGTGGGGCATCTCAGTGTATAACTAAAAGTAAAGAGAGATTTGTTAATATGACTAAAAGTAACCAGCATGTATCATTAGCAAATGGCTGGAAATTGAGAGTATCTGGAGAAGGTAATGCATATTGTTCATGTATTAATGAAAGTTTACCAATGTTATATGTACCTAACCTTATATATAACTTACTATCTGTCAGAGAATTGGTAAAAGCAGGGTTTGTGGTAACTTTTCAGGGAGATAAATGTTTAATTGAAAAACAAGGTAAAAGAGTTACTGCAAGATTGCATGATGGCTTATACATTATCCATGATAGTCCATTAAATAAGGCTAATTCAGTTTATGAAAATAGAAAGCCTCATGATGAATGTATTCATTTGCTCCATAGACGTATGGGACATTTAAATTTCAAAATTTTAAAGAAAACTGTTGAGTTATCTAATGGTATAAAATTAAAACCTTGTGCAAGATATTTAAATTGTAATGCTTGCAATCAGGAAAAGAGCAAGGTAATTCCTGCAAACAGGTTAGATGGATTTAAAACCAAGGAACCATTAGAGGTTGTATTTGCTGATCTCATTGGCCCTAAGAAACCCAGTTTAGGTGGAGCCTGTTATATATTGAGCATAGTTGATCATTTTTCTAGATATGGTTTCTGTTATCTGATGAAAACAAAAACAGAAACATATCAGCATTTTGTAAACTGGTTAAGGTTTGTTGAACGAAAAATGAAAAAGAAACTGGTTAGTTTAGTAACAGATAACGGTACTGAGTTTACCAATAAGAGATTTGAAGATATGCTAAAGAGAGCTGGTATTGAACATAAGCGTTCTGCTCCTTTTCGGCCACAACATAATGTGCATATTGAACGTAGAGGTCAGACATTACAGGCTATGTCTAGAACCATGATTTCAGATTCTGGTTTACCAGAAAGACTCTGGGGTGAAGCTATAATTTGTGCTAACCATGTTTTGAACAATGTAGTGAATGCAACAACTGGTGAATTGCCATTTACTCGCTGGTATGGTAGGAAACCAAATCTTAGTTATTTGCATACATTTGGTGCACCAGCATGGGTGCATATTCCCACTCAAGTAAGGCGAAAGGGACAACATAGAGCACGGAAATTATGTTTTGTAGGGTATGAATCTAATCATAGATCATTTAGATTCTGGGAGCCAGGTACTACTAGAGTATATTGTAGTGCAAGTGCTAAATTCCTTGAGCATGTTGGATGGAGTAAACTGGAACAGGAATACAAGGAACAAGATAGTATTGTTGTTGTGGATCCATTGTTTCCTGATGATTCTGATAAGAAAAGTACTGATGATAGGATAGTGAAAGAATCCTCAATAGAGGAACCATCTATGGATGATGTAGAAGATACTTCGATAGGGGAGGAAAAGGAAGAGGAAATTCCAACAACTTGTACTAAATTGCCTAGGAGGTCAACTAGGGAGAGACGTCCACCTGATAGATATCAGGCAAGTATTGTATGCCAGATTAATGTGGAACCATCTAATTATAATGAACTTAAGCTGTATCCAACAAAGGAACAGGTAGCTTGGCAGGAAGCTATGAATAAGGAATTAAAATCTTTAAAGGATCTTGAGGTATATGAAGATGTAAGGTTACCACCAGGTGAGCATGCAATAGGTTGCAGATGGGTGTATAAATTAAAGACTGGTGTGGATGGTACTGTTACCCATAAAGCAAGATTAGTTGCTCAGGGGTTTGCTCAATCAGATAAGGATTATGATGAGGTATTTGCACCTAGTCTGAGAGCAAATACATTGAGAGGAGCATTAGTTTGGGCAGCGAAAAATAAATGCATAATTAATCATGTAGATGTCGAAACTGCATATCTACATGCACCATTACAACATACCATTTATATGAAAAAGCCATTAGGTTTAAAAGAAGATAAAAAAAATGATTATTGGAAATTAAAGAAAAGTCTTTATGGTTTAAAGCAATCAGGTTATGAATGGAATAAATGCATTGTAAAAGAATTAGTTTCCATGGAGTTTAAAGCTGGTATAGCTGATCCTTGTTTATTTAGGAGAGAGAAAGATGGTTTAATTTCTCTGTTGCTATTATTTACAGATGATATAGCGATTATAACAAAGACTGAACAAGAAGCAAATGATATTGTTTCTGAATTACAAAGAAAGTTCAAGATTAGAAATTTAGGAGAAATTAAACATTATTTGGGTCTTGATATAATGAAGACAAATAGAGGATTCAAAATTTCGCAAGCTAAGAAGATTAGCCAATTGTTAAAAAGATATAACCTGGAGAATTGTAAAACTGCTAAGACACCAATGGATCAGGGATTTACAAATAGTGATACTAAATGTCCTGTGTTTGATAAGGAGATATATCAGTCTCTAATTGGTAGTCTGTCATATTTGAGTAATTGGTCTAGACCAGATATATCTTACAGCGTAAATCAACTGGCTAGATATAATGCTGAACCAAATGAAAGGCATTGGCAAGCAGCTAAACGAATACTTAGATACCTAAAGCACACAATACATTATTTTTTATATTTAGAACCGAGAAATGAATTAGTGTTAACTGCATATGCTGATGCAAGTTTTGCTACTGATGCAATGATTCGCAAATCAACATCAGGTATAGTGGTAATGTTGGGTAATGCTTTAATAGGGTGGAAATCTATTAGGCAACAACATATTAGTTTATCCACTATGGAAGCAGAATTCTCGAGTTTATCATTAATGTGTACAGAATTGGTGTATTATAAACAATTGTTAAAGGATATAGGAATTTCTGTACAGGAGCCATTTATTGTGTATGAAGACAATCAATCTGCCATTAGTATGGCTAATAGTTTAGCTGTGAAAAGAAGGTCGAAACATACTGATTTGAGATATTTGAATGTTAGACAATGTGTTCAAAATAAAATGGTTAAGTTGGAATACTGCATGACTGAACAGAATATTGCAGATCATTTCACTAAAGCGCAAGGTGCAATTAAACACAAAGAGTGTTGTGAAAACTATGGTTTAAAGATGTAAGGTATTATATATTGATCTACCCAAAGGGGAGAATGTTAGGTCTCTGACCATAACTGATTGGATAGACAATATATGTTTAGTTTTTAACAGAAGTATGTCTGTTTAGCTGTTTAGGTGTTGCAGACTGCCACAAGAGGGAGCTAGAGTTCACAGCTTATTTCTCTGGGAGTCCCTCTCTGTTTGTCTTTGGTCTCTGTACTTAGTGTAGTCTCTGCTTCTTATTAGAGCAAGGCCTAGAGTATGTATGCTCTGCATTTCTCTCTGTGTTGTAGTTATGTATTATAGCTAAAATGTACTTGTACTTGATAATACTTGGATTGTCATTATGACTATTAAGTGTATGACTTTGGACTGTTTATAGGAACATGCTATTTCTTAAAGTAAACTTTTAACTCAAGTTTAGTGTATCTGTGTGTGGCTGAGTACTTATTCACAACTGATCTCAATCTAAACGTTTCTGTATGCACAACCTTGGTAACACAAGGAATACTCTGCTAATACATTAACAATAGTTACAATGATAATAGAGATGATGATATTAAGAATAACTATGTTCAGAGTGATGATAAGGATTTCGAGATACATAAAATGGAAAAAAGAATGGAGAAAAGCAGATACTGTATATATAGAAAGTAAACTTAAGAGAGAGGAAAAGAGCATGGGGAAAGATAACTTATTGGTATAAAATCAAAAGACAGAGGGAAGAGAATTTAATTAGATGGGGTGGAGGAAACACAGATATAAAAATGAATTAGTTGAGAAATTAAAAGGGAATGGATGAAGATATTGAAATATTCTGGAAATGTTTTTTTTCCTCTTTTCTCTTTTTATTTAGAGTTATCATTTTATTAAGAGTTGAATTTTTCTTTCTGTCCTTTTAAATATAGATTAATATTACTCAATGAATTAGAAGATTTTATATTTTAGATAAAATAATGTTAACCAATATGGGAAGTATGAATGACAAATATTAATATTAGAATTTAAAAGATATATTTTGATTGTGTTCTCTTTTTTCTTTTTCTTTTTACATATGAACTTGTTTAAATGAAAAACTTTAAAAAAGAAAAATGTATTATGTTAAGAGTTGAATACTTAATTGAACAATTTAGAAATATTTTTGATGATTAGTAATTTAAAAAGCATATTATGACAGTGTATTATCTTTCTTTTCTTTAAAAAAATGAGATATGTTTAAAGGGGAAATTTAAAAATCATATATTCCAAGTGTTAAATGTTTAATTTGAGGGTAAATAACTAAAGAAGAAATTTTTTGATTAAATATAAGAAATTGGAATGTATAAATTGGGCATTTAGTTTGTGATAAAATAGATGGTGAAAAAAAAATATAAACAATGAATAAAGAGACAAAAAAAGTGGAGGAAGCAAATTGGGCCTAAAATTAAGAAGTAGGAAAATAACAACTAATGTGGGAATTAATGAACAGCGGAGAAATTTAGGAGTAGAATTGGAAAAATAATTGGTGAATATCCCAGATGACAAAACTAGATTTTCTTTTTTTTCTTTTTTTTCTTTTTTTGTGTGTGGAGGTAAGCTAGAAACATATACCTAGAAACAAAGTACTATACAAATATAATAACAATAACAAAAAAAATTTCTTAGAAGGGAATGAAGAGCTTAAATTTGAGATTGTATCATCAGTCTGTTAAACATAAGAGGATAAAAGAGTACTCAGGGAAGGTTAAGAGGGTGTAAGAGGAAGTAGAAGGGGAGGAAGAGAAGGAGTAGAGAGAGTAGAGGAGGAGTGAAGGAGTAAGAAAGTAGGAGGAGATGATGGAGGTAGAGAGGGGGAGTGCAATGGAAAGAAAAGCAGAATAGACTGATGATTGATGATATAAGAGTAGGTACAAGATGTTGATTTTTGAATGATGGAATACAAATGTAAAATTGTGTATTTTATTGTAATAATTGAAGGTATATGTTCATTGAAATGTAAAAGTGGTGGAGGAAAAAATAAAAAAAATTGGAAAAAAAGAAAAGAAAATTGTCCTCTAACAGGCACGGTGGGACCAACGCTTTCAAAGATTCAACTTCAACCTTTCCTACTTGCTGGGGGGGGGGGGAAGAGAATTTCCTGGCAGATGCTCTATCAAGGTTCCCACAGTACAACAGTGCAAAGCCAGAAATAGTCCAGCTTTTGCTCCCAGCATCGCAACTAGCCGCTTGACTAACCACTAGAGCGCAAGTGAAGGGGGACCCTTCTCCAGATAACGCCACTATCTTGGCCTTTAAACAGGCCTTAACCAAAGATGAGTGGTTCCTCAATCACAAAGACTCCTGCTCCATGCATGAAGGCTTGCTCCGGGTGGGAGGGAAGCTGCACGTTCCAGCCAGCCAGAGACTTAAAACCATGCAAACCAGCATGCATGTGTGCACAGGTAGCAGGCGCACATGCACAGTTCGCCGCTGCCACATAGATGGCAACAAAAGTAGTCTGTGGGACTACAGTAAAAAAAAAAGTTCAGACCATCCAACTTTGCAAGATCTTTTTTTCCCCCAAGATAAGTTGGAAGGTCTGAACTATTTTTTAAAAAACCGTACTCCCACAGACTACTTTTGTTGCCCTGCACACGGTGGCAGCAAATGGAAATGGAAAGCAGGTTAGTGAAGGGATGTGGCTGCCCTTGGGAGGGTGGGGGGATGAGGGTTTGGCATGACTGGCCTGGCTGAAGGGCCCTCAGGTAAGCGGGGGAGGCAGGGGTCAGCTCCGCACCCCCTGCCTTGCTTCGTCCTCCACCCCACTGCCTCTCTTCGTTCTTCTTAATTCTTACCCACTTCTTATCCTTGCTCACCACCGTAACAGAGCAGGTGCAGCAGCCACACAGTGAGGCAGTGGGGGTGAAGGAGGATGGGGGGGTCTGTGTGTGTGTGTGTGTGTGTGTGTGTGTGTGTGTGTGTGTGTGTGTGAGAGAGAGAGAGAGAGAGAGAGAGAGAGAGAGAGAGAGAGAGAGAGAGAGAGAGAGAGAGAGAGAGATCCGATCCAACCTTGGAGAGTTATACCAGGGCTGGCAACGGTATGCTTCAGTGTCTGGCCGGTGAGCGCTTCTCCCTCGGCCGCTTTCTCTCTTTCTTCTCCCTGCTCCTCCTCTGTGCTTTTGTTTGTCCAGTGCAGAGCAGCGCCCAGGATTTACTTTGACAGCGGTGGGGCTTGGGGGATAGTCAATCACCATTCGTTGCGTGGCAGAGAAGGTGAAAGGCAATCCCCCCCCACCAGACCAGCCTGGCGGGTGTGGGGTGGGAAACAGAAGGCACACCAGCTGTAGCTTCCTGCCCCCTGCCTTGCCTCACCTCCTGCTGCAGGACAAGTCTCCCACCCACCGGAGACCCCTGGATTCCCTCCTCAACCTCTGCCCAGCCCCCACCCAGCCAAGCCCCTCCCCCAGGCTCCCAGAGGGGGGGAAGCTGATCTGGCCCTCAATGAAATCGATTTTAACACCCCTGCCTTAGGTGCTTTATTAACTATCAACAAGATGACTGAACCAACCTCTTGCCGTTTGCAGAGGTTGCCTGTAACAACGCTGTGCACTCAAGCACATGGTTCACTCCTTTCCAGGTAGCCATCAGCCAGGAATTCAACCCAATGCCAGAGCTACCAACAGTGAACCCACAATACCATCCTTAAAGGAATGGATAAATCAACTACAAAATATATAGTTGGTGGTTCACAAAGCACTAGATGAAGCCCGAGCTGCCTATAAAGCACAGGCAGACAAAAAGAGAATGGAGCCTAAACCATTAAACGTGGGGGATCGTATATACCTTTCAACAAGGTTCTTGCAATCCCTACAGTCCTCAAAGAAGTTTGGACCAAAATTCATTGGACCCTTCCCCATCACACATATTATAAACCCCGTCACAGTAGAATTTGAGTTACCAAAAGCCTTAAGGCAAGTCCACCCAGTGTTTCACTGTAGCCTCCTAAAGCCGGAGATAATCTCACCCATGAGGCTGGCAGCCACCCCTGCACCACAGTCCATCATGGTGGAAGGAAAACAACATTTTGAAATTAAGGAAATCCTTGATTCCAGAAAATACCACAGAGAAACTCAATACTTAGTGCATGGTAAAACCTCCCTTCGGCCCAAAACGAATGGGTTCACAAGAAACATGTTAGAGCGCTAGGCTCCTCAAATGCTTCCACGATCATTACCCAGATAAACCTAATTAATAACCTGTTCTTGTCTTTCCCTCTTCCTATTTTCTTTTACTCCGGGTGGATCTCTCCTTTTTCTTAGGGGGGCAGCATGTCAAGTCCCCATAGATCCCTATCAGGACGTTGGCGGAAGGAGGGGGCCTTTGTATTTTTATGACCTGTCACCCACTTTGGTCTTTCTTTACTTTGATGTATCTTCCTGGGAGGAGGGAGGGATTGGCTTGGGGCCATCTGTTTTGTCTCAACAAAAGATGAGAGAACGGCGCCTGAGAACAACTTATCACCTTCCCAGCCTAAAGTTCTCACAGCAACTCAACACCTGGTGATTGCATTGGACTGAGAGTGAGGAGGGGTTTGAATGAGTAACTTTTAACCTTTAGCGTGGGAACTTCAGATCCTGCCTACTCTCTTTGCTATCACTGTCTCCCAATAAAAGTTCATTTTGAAATGCTACCTGTTTCTTCTTTCTTCTTTCATGATAATAAACTAGGTTTGGTTCATATATACAATATACTATCAGTAAGATTCTGGAACCACATAGAAGAAATCAAAAGTAGACCAAGATAAGTAAAGCATTTTGGACATATACAAGTAGGAATGATTTCCTATTCATGTAAAACAGTTTTAGATTCAAGCTACTGTGCTAATATTGACATTAGTAGCAATTTACAAAGAAACATCAGTAATATCTTATAAAGCTATTTAGGCTGGAGTGCAATGGATTTGAACTTGTTCATAATTCAAGTGAATAGTTTCCTCCCTTCTTCATATTTCACATTTTCGCCCATGAGCATTTTAATGTCATAAGTTAGCACTGCATTAGATCATACTTTCATCTTGAAATGCAAGTCTATGGACATGCGCGACATATAGTACATGTTACTATCCAGTAAAAAAAAAGGCTGCACATTAGCTTACCATCATGTGTCGAATATGGAACATATCAGCTCCAGTAGCTGAGAGACGATTGGGAACTGAAATGTCAACAAAAGATCCAGGAAGGGTACTTGGCCCGGCATTATAGATCTTCAAAAAGATAGGAACAAATAAGATATGTACATGCTTCAAAAATGTATGACAAGACAGCTATCTTTGTGTTTAGCCCCTATTTTTACCAGACCCTTAATAGCTGACAACAGGAAAACGATTTTTCTCTCTAATAGGAACCCATGTTAAGGATAAAGGGAACATATTGTATAGCAAACTACTAATCTGAACGTAGAGCTTCAGAACATACATTTGGTGAATCTTATTTGAGAGCACACAGACTAATGGTTATTCCAGTACATGCATACACCCAAATACTTATATATGGAAAAATAAAATAGTGCAGTTAGATATAGATGAATGGATGCACATACACACACACACATGTGCGTGTATACACACACGCGCACGCACGCACACACACATAGTTATTTATTTATTTATTGAATAAGTGATAGTCTATAAATGGTTCTATTTGAATTCAACTGACTCCAAATATCCAAACATATAGACGTCATTTTCCAAACATTGCTCAAGCTTTGAGAAAAGTATGAATGATAAAGAGAAGCACTCTAGGATGCCAATTCCTTACAAAATCCTAAAGGCATTCAAAGGGGAAGGAATCTAGCTATAGCCACCATAAACTTCAACTGCTGCATAAAAATGCAAGCATTGGATATTGTATTGGAGTGCAAAGGTTTGTGGTATTAACATAGATACAGAAGATACATAAACATAGATACATAAAAGTTGTTTGAATCTCAACAGCAAAGGAGATGGAAGATCCCTTATTTTTTGGATTTACTTTATTGGACCTATACCTATATTTTAATACAATTACCATTTCTTTAAACCATGGCATTTTTTCTATTCAAAGGCAGAATCAGCTGACTTTTTATTAGTTACATCTGTGTTACTTTTTAGTATAATTTTCCAAGCAAAGTAGCTTAGCTGAGCATTATCCACAGTATTCCTGTGAATTAAGTTGTTTTACATCATAGTGATCAATAGAAAATAGACTATGATATATTTGTGCATGAAATTCAGAGATAAATTAGAATTGAGCCAAAGGATTAATTTCACACATACATTTTCATTGATGTTTTAGGATACTTTTTCCCCATATTAACAATGGAGGGGGTAGGGCAGTGATGGCGAACCTTTTTTCCCTCGGGTGCCAAAAGCGCATGCGCGTGCGCTATCACGCATGTGCGAGTGCCCACACCCATAATTCAATGCCTAGGGAGGGCTAAAACGTCCTCCCCCGCCCCCGCAGAGGCCCTCTGGAGGCCAGAAACAGCCCGTTTCCCAACTTCTGGTGGGCCTGGTAGGCCTGTTTTTCGCCCTCCCCATGTTCCAGAGGCTTCCCTGGAGCCTGGGGAGGATGAAAATGCCCCCCCCGGAAACCTAAAATGCCCTCCCAGAGCCTCCGCGCCAGCCGAAAATCAACTGGCCGGCGCGCAGATGCACGCTGGAGCTGAGCTAGGGCAATGGCTCACGTGCCGGCAGATATGGCTCCGCGTGCCACCTGTGGCACGCGTGCCATAGGTTTGCCATCACTGGGGTAGGGTATTGTGGAAAAGCATGAAAATATTCAATCATTGAAAAAGCATTGCTTTTACTCTGGCATCTCCTATTTTCCATATGGTTTACTTTAAGAATCCCTAATAGGAAAAAAAAAAAAGCTCCACAGCAGCTGTTATGAGGAATGAATATAGGGGCTTTTTTTTTTAGCAGAAATGTCAATCTTTGTGCATTTAAGCAGTTTTTCAGAAAATATTTTCCTACTGTGCTAAAGGAAATCACTGTTTTTGATATAATTGCTAAATTGTTTTTGTTTAGATATGATTCTTTTTGAAAGTCATTAAGCAATCAACAGATTAATTTGGTATTCATCTTCTGTTTAGTCATCATTTCGGTGATACAGAATCAGCTAGATGTTTAGATTGGATTTGGCATTTTTATCTACCTGTCCAGTCCTTCCCAAGGACCTGGATAGACAGATTTTGTTTAATGGTGTTAAAGGTATTGTCACAGGATGGAAGCTGTTCTAAATAATTGCCTTTTGCAATTGATTGATGAGGATTTTGTCAGTGCCAATGGTATTCAAGTGGTGCTCCAGATGTTTTGGGATTGCACCCAAAGTGATTTTCACTATTGGCATTCTCTTTTGCTACAGTCTTTCTATTTCTATTTGCAGATCCTTATATTTTGTGATTCCTTCTCTTTTATTCTGCTGTCTTCAGGTACTTCCATGTCTATTACCCAAACTTTTTATCTTTCTTATTGACAATTGTTATGTGGTAAGTGCTTGCCTGTTTGAATTCTAAAGTCTCAGAATCCTTTAGCTTCTTCATTTTCTATTACTTTTTTGCGGGCCCACATTTTCTTGCTTGCAAGCAAATAGTATTTTTTGTAGATCTTCCAATGCATCATTTTTGCTACTTTGTCATGCCGTTTTTGTGATCAGTCTGTGTGATCTTCTTGCAGAACTTACCTAGATGGGCCACTGTTTCTTCAGCTACTTTGTGGAGACAGCATTTCAGTGGTGGGATTCAAATTTTTTTACTACAGGTTCTGTGGGCATGGCTTGGTTAAGGTGACCAGACGTCCCGCTTTTGGCGGGACAGTCCCGATTTTGAACAATTTGTCCCGTGTCCCGCGGCGTTTTTAAAAAGTCCCAATAAACGGATGCCTTTCCTTGCTTTTCTTCCCAAACCTCTTCCTTCTCCCCGTACATTGGATGGGTGGATGGATGGATCCATTCTCGGTTGCCGGCGCCTCACTGAGGGGGGGAGGGGGATCCTATCTGAGCCAGGGTTCGAAGAGGGGGGGAGGAAAACAGCGAGCGGAGGGCAAACGTATTGCGGTCACGTGATGCGAGAAGGGGGGGCTGCTGCGAAATGATGTGGGTCTCAGCGGGGGGCGGGGTTAGGAGGAGGAGGAGGCGCTCTTGGGCAGGAGGAAAGAGAAAGAAAAAGAGAGAGCTCGCGCTATCACGTGCCAGGGTTTCTATCAAGAGGCGGGCTGTGGAGCTGCAGAAAACTAGAGTGGCGGCGGCCGCATCTCTCTGCGGGCTTCAGCAGTTATCCCTTAAGGCTATGGGTTACGGGTGCCTTGCAGGGGTGAAATCCTCCTGGTTCGCTCTTACCTGTTGGTCGCCGCAGAGCCGATGGAGCCAGTGGTGGTCGCGGCACGGGGCTGCCCCTGCTCGCTTCCCCCGCCCACCTGGATGCCGCCATTTGAGTTCTTTTGCCCTCTGCACATGCAGAACGCTTTGCGCATGCGCAGAGGGCAAAAGAACTCAAATGGTGGCATCCAGGTGGGCGGGGGAAGCGGGCGGGGGCAGCCCCGTGCCGCGAACGCCACCAGCTCCATCGGCTCTGTGGTGACCGACAGGTAAGAGCGAACCAGGAGGATTTCACCCATGGTGCCTTGTCTTTTTCTATAGCAAAGAGCGTTTTAAAAGAAAACGACGACTTGGTCTTAAGTTGTGGTGAGTCCTTTTTTGAAGTCCGGACTGCCCCTTTCAAAGGCTCTTCTGCTCGGACTTGGTGTAAATCAGTAGACTGTCACAGACAGGTATTTGTGTGGGGGGGGTTTAAAATTTTTAATCAAGAAACCACCACCCCTCGTCAATGGTGTCCCGCTTTATCAAAGTTAAAATCTGGTCATCTTAGGCTTGGTGGACATGTGACTGGGTGGGCATGGCTTGGTGATCGTGTGACTGGGTGGGCGTGGCCAAGTTGATGTCACTCACATCAAGGGGCACCTTGCCTGGCCTCTCCTCGCCTCAAAGGTCTCAACAAGATACAATTTCCCTGTCTATTTATTTACTACTACTGAACATCAAAAATATACTGTTTAATCCTATGTATATATGCCATGTGTGTATACATATTACATAGTAATGTATGTAATACATATTACATAGTATAGAGTGTGTATAGGCACACAAAAAGATACTATATATATTGTATGTGTATGTACACACACACACACACACACACACACACACACACACACCCCTCTTCTAAAACTATACACATTCAACCTCACTTACTGCATTTGGAAAAACACATCCAGAGTCCACTTTCTGCCACACATTTAACTATCACTTCTGTACATTAGAACATTACACACGCCTTCAGATGTTCTTCCCTAGTTTGCACATGACTGTTAGAGCCAGGAGATGTCATGGATTGAGTAAAATGTGATGAAACCCACTTAACAACGCTCTTGCTTAGCAACCAAAATTTTGGGCTCAATTGTGGTCATAAGTCAAGGACTATCTCTGCCTTCCTCTGCAAGGCAGCCTTGTCCTAGTAAACTCCTCCTTTCAGTTAGAGGTACCAAAATAATCCAGACAATATAAGGTTTCCTGCTGGAGCAGGGGGTTGGACTAGAAGGCCTCCAAGGTCCCTTCTAACCCTGCTATTCTATGATTCTGTAAGGATCTCCTGCTGGAGCAGGGGGTTGGACTAGATGACCTCCGAGATCCCTTCCAGCCCTAGATTGCTGTGCTGTTTCAAAGCGTCTTCTGAAGCCAAGGGTTTGTGGTCCTTCCTTCCTTTCCTTCCTTCTTTTTTTTCTCTCTCTCTCCCTTCCTTCCTTCCTTTGTCTTTCTTTCTTTCTTTCTTTCTTTCTTTCTTTCTTTCTTTCTTTCTTTCTTGTCTCTCTTTTTCTCTTTTCTCTCTCTCCCTTCCTTTTTCTTTCTTTCTTTCTTTATCTCTTTCTTTTTCTCTCTCTCTTTTCCTTCCTCTTTCTTAATTTCTTTCTTTCTTTTTCTTTCTTTCTTCTCTCTCTCCCTTCCTTTCTTTTTCTTTGTCTCTTTCTCTTTCTTCTTTCTTTTCTCTTCTTTCTTTCTTTCTTTCTTTCCTTCCTTCTTTCTTTCTTGCCTCTCTCCCTCTTTCTTTTTCTTTCTTTCTTTCTTTCTTTCTTTTCTCTCTCTCCCTCTCTCTCCCTCCCTCCCTCCTTCCCTCCCCTTCCTCCTTCAAAGGCTAGGAGAGTGAGACCCACCTGAGACATGCAAGGTGGGAGGCCCGAGAGAAAGCGCCTGGTCTGGGCACACAGCCCTCCATGACTGAGCCCTTCCTGGGGAGCAAAGCAAGAACTTACTGATACTGATGGCGAGCTCCAGCCACAGCAGTGGCGGCAGCAGGAGAGCTCTAGAGCGGTGGCAGCGGCGCTCCAGGAGGGTGGCCCTCAGGGCCCTGGGAAAGTGCACAGCAATATTTACATTAGCAATTGGGAGTTGCTGCTTTGGGTCCTCCTGACCCAGAAAATGCTGGGGCAGCAGAGCTTTTTCACAGCACCCGATAGGAGTGAAGTCGGACACAAAGATAAATTTCGCTGTGCTGTGAAAGACGCTCTCTTGCTCTCCCAGGAAAGAGCAGCAGCACCCGCTGACCTGGAAGCACAAGGAGCCCTCCACGTATTTTCCGGCAACTTATTTTCTCTCCACCGCTCTCTTGCTGGGAGAGAGAGAGAGAGAGACTTTTGCAGCACTGCGCTTTGGGAGTCGGACTCCTGTAAATCCCATACGGAAAGCCAGGCAGAGAAAAGCAGCTACTTACAGGACCCAAAGCGCTGCATGCTGTGAAAGACATACTCTTGCTAAGCAGCCCCTGACCCTGAGAGCATATGGGTGGAGCCCTCCATGTGTTTTCTGGCAACTTGCTTTCTCTCCACCGCTCTCTTGCTGGGAGAGAGAGAGAGAGTGTTTCGCAGCACTGCGCTTTGGATCCTGGTAAGTCCAAAAAGCACTGGGCCAGAGAGAAACCGGATTCAACCTGGCTGCTTCTCTCTGTCTGGCTTTCTGGATGGGACTTACACTTACAGGACCCAAAGCGCTGTGCTGCGAAAGACTCTCTCACTCTCCCAGCAAGCCTGGAAAGAAAACAAGTAACCAGAGAACACTTGGAGCAGCAGCTCTGCTCTTGCTGGGGAGAGCGAGAGCGTCTTTCGCAGCACAGTGCTTTGGATGGGTCCCCAGCAGAGAGAAGCCAGGCAGAGAGAAACATCTGAGGCCGGTACTTCCAGTGCCCACGAGGAACCAAGGCTTGGAGCAGTTTTGGAGCTTGTTAAGGAGGACCGCCATGCATGTTCAAGCCTGGGCTGCTTGGAGTGAAAAGTTATTGCAATAGCCTGGGTTTGAAAATGCATGGCTGGGGCTGGGAGGAGAGGTCCTCCTTAACAAGCTCCAAAACTGCTCCAAGCCTTGGTTCCTCATTGGCGCTGGCTTGCCTTCCCCTCTGCCACCAGCCATGGGAGGAAGGTAAGGTAAGCTTACCTCTGAGCAGACAGATCAGGGCCACTCAGCTGGGGCGCAGGCACCACGTGGGAAGGCAGCTTAGAAAGGCAAGCCCTGAGGACCCAGTGTGCCGCATAGGAGGCGAGGAGTGACTGGGAGGGGCAAGCGTCGAGCGGGCGGACAGGGCAAGCATCAGGCGGGGCGAGTGACCGGCAACTGGGCAGGGGGCGTGGCCAGCCAGAGGTCGCTACCTGTTTGGCGACCCATGCCAAATTTCCCCTAATGGATCGCGCGAACCGGTGCGAACCAGCTGAATACCACCACTGTAGCATTTGCTAGTGTTGCTATCTTCTGAATTCTGGCTTTATATGCATTTGTTCTTAAGATTTGGTTGTGTGCAGATAGAAGTAGCCCCTCTGTCTCTTTCTTCAGTTTTCCTGCTTTTGGCCATTATCAGGTTTTGTTGTTAGCTGTTCGCTTGCTTTTTTAAAAAAAATGTACTGTCCATATAATACTTTGCCTTGCCATGTCTCTTTGGTATCCTTCATTTGATCTTTCTTGTTAGCCAGTTTGGTCTCTCCAGTACTTAGTAGGCCTTCATTTTTATTATTATTTCTGTCTTACATCCTAGAAATGTGTATTGAGCTTGACAGAAAGTCTTTCCTTTGTATTAATAATGCAAATAAATTTACATTTTTTAAAAGAAAAACATACTCCTTGAAACGATCAATGGTTAGGATCCATGATCTTACAATGTATTCCAGGCACTCACAGGGTGTTTAGAATGTGCATTCCTTAAGAAAATACCTTCTTCTCATATGGTTATGTCTGAAATTGCAACAAAAAAATTTGAAAGTACTCAGTGACATGGCATGGCCTTTGAAGGAAAAGTCAGCTGCCAAAAAAGAAAAAAAGAAAAAGAAAATCCTCCTATCTTAGGCCTTTTAATCACAACCTATATCCAACCTGTTATTATTTTAATGCTTTGCCCATAATACCAAGAAAATAATTAAGTGGCACAGAACCCTAAAATCCATAAGCTTGCTAACCATCAACCAGAAAATCATCTTGTAATCCATTTACTCATCTTTGGCGGTTGGAAACATGTGAATTATGAAAATGTGAAGTGGCAAACATGCTTCAAGTCTGGCTTGAGCATTCCTGCCATGTCCATTAGCTATTCCATACAGAAATCAAACTTCTTCTAGGCTTACACAATAGAGACATTAGCAAAGTTATATCTTGCCTGTTTTAGATCCAAATGCTGCCCACCACCAGTACACATGTATCTATATAAAAGTAAGTTATACCAAGTTTAATGAACTTACTTCTTGTTGAAGGAATATTTAGCAGTTGCAGATACTTAATTTTATTTCATTTTTTCTTTAGGCCAGAATCCTTTTTTCTTTGTTCTGGTGACAATTTTTTTCTTTTATTATGACCTCTGTAGAGCATGCAGCATGCATGCAAAGACAGAATGTAGGCCTGACTTTAAAAAAGGCATTTCAAAAGGGCCACAGACTTCTAGACCATTTTTTGTACTGTAGCAAAGAACATACATCCATTGGCATCTTTTCATTATATCTAGCAAAATCCCAGGGATATTGATAAGCCCACTAGCAAACATGGCTCTGCTGCATAATTCTTTTACCTGAAGAGTAAAATTTAAGTCCTGAAAATGACACTCAAAATCTTCCAGCTTTATAAACTGTGATGCTGCCACTGATTCGCCATAAATAAAAGAACTGGGGGACACTGTTCTGAAGAAGGAAAAGACAGAACATACAAGAATGTGACTATGATCTCATTTTATTTAATTGCACAAATTAGTTCCTTCTCCTAATAGTTTTTTGAAACTTCATATCTTTTTGCTAAGTACTGTTATCACATAACAGAGAAGCAATCATAAGCAGAGTTATGGAAAATTAAACAGACAAGCCGACAGAATGACCTCCTTTTGACGGGTACTATCCCAGAACATTTGACCTAAATCTTGGTCTAGTGCAGAGGACTTCAAACTTGGCAACTTTAAGAGTTGTGGACTTCAACTCCCAGTATTCTCCAGCCAGTGCTGACTGGAGAATTCTGGGAGTTGAAGTTCACAAGTCTTAAAGTTGCCAAGTTTGGGGATCCTTGGTCTAGTGCAGTGGTTCCCAAACTTTTTCAGTCCATCGCCCTCTTGGTGCTACAAACTCATCCTCACCGCCCCCACCCCACCCCCTCAGGTGGGCGTGGCTTAGTGGTCAGGTGACCGGGTGGGCGTGGCCAACTTGTAAAGTGTGGTGAAACTCACTTAACAACGCTCTTGCTTAACAACCAAAATGTTAGGCTCAATTGTGGTCATAAGTCTTTCTTTCGTTCTTTCTTCCTTCTCTACCTTCCCCCTTCTTTCTTTCTTTTTCTTTCTGTCTTTCTTCCTACCATCTTTCTTCTTTTCTTTCTTTTCTTTCTGTCTGTCTTCCTTCCTACCTACCATCTTTTTCTTTCTTTCTGTCTTCCTTCCTTCCTACCATCTTTCTTTTTTTCTTCCTCCCTCCCTCCCTCTTTCTTTCCTTTTTCTTTCCTTCTTCCCTCCCTTCCCTTCCCTCCCTCCTTTCTTTTTCTGTCTGTCTTCCTTCCTTCCTACCATATTTCTTTCTTTCTGTCTTCCTCCCTCCCTCTTTCTTTCCTTCTTCCCTCCCTTCCCTTCCCTCCCTCCTTTCTTTTTCTGTCTGTCTTCCTTCCTTCCTACCATCTATCTTTCTTTCTCTCTTTTTCTTTCTTTCCTTCTTCCTTCCCTTTCTTTTTCTGTCTATCTTCCTTCCTTCCTACCATTGTTCTTTCTCTTTCTTTATTTCTGTCTTCCCTCCCTCTTTCTTTCCTTTTTCTTTCCTTCTTTCCTCCCCTCCCTCCTTTCTTTTTCTGTCTGTCTTCCTTCCTTCCTACCATCTTTCTTTCTGTCTTCCTCCTTCCCTCTTTCTTTCTTTCTTTCTTTCTTTCTTTCTTTCTTTCTTTCTTTCCTTCTTCCCTCCCTCCTTTCTTTTTCTGTCTATCTTCCTTCCTTCCTACCATCGTTCTTTCTCTTTCTTTCTTTCTTTCTTTCTTTCTTTCTTTCTTTCTTTCTTTCTTTCTTTCTTTCTTTCTGTCTTCCTTCCTTCCTTCCTCCCTCTCTCTTTCTTTCCTTTTTCTTTCCGTCTTCCCTCCCTTCCCTCCTGCAGGCCGTGGCCAGGCTGCCGCTCACCCAGGCCGATGGCTTGGTAAGCGCTCTCCGGGTCGTGCACCAGGTCGCAGAGTGCCATCAAGGCCGGCTGCCACGTCAGCAGCTCGGGGTGCTGCAGCTCTTCATTGAGCTTGGGGAGGCCTCGGCGGCCAAAGGCCACAGGCGCCTTGGTGGGGTCGATGTTGGGGGCAGCTGGGCTGAGATCCGTGGGTGCGCCATGCCAGAGGGTAGCTCACTGAATTGCACGCGCTGGGTTGCTAGGTGCCGGGAATGCCGGGCGGGAAAGTCCGCGCACACGCAGGTTCCCTGGCAGGTCTGCGAGCGCTCGCCCAAGCAGCTTCGGGAGCGGTCGGCTTCCCTCGTCACTGTGCCGTGCTCAGTACCTAGCACTTGTAACTCCGTCACATTCCACGCTCTTCGGTGCAGGGCAGCCCATTCTGAAAGAAAACATCTCACATTTTCTTTTACAATGGGCTGCCCTGCACACAAGAGCAAGGAATGCGAGAGAGCTTCAAGTGCTAGGTAGGACGCCCGTTCGCGCGGTGGGACGCAGTTTGGGGTGACCAGTTGTGCGGGGCGGGGCGGAGCGGAGGCTGGGCGGGGGCTGGGCGGGCCATGAGATGGGCATCATACCTAGCATTTGTAATTCCGTCGCATTCCACGCTCTTGGGTGCAGGGCAGCCCATTCTGAAAGAAAACATCTCGCGTTTTCTTTCAGAATGGGCTGCCCTGCACACAAGAGCGAGGAACGTGAGGGAGCTCCAAGTGCAAAAGCATGGCGAACCACCTACCGCCCCCCTGGCCCCTCTCACCGCCCCCCTGTCATCACCCTTGCCTCTCACCACCCCCCTAAGGGTTCCCACCGCCCCCCAGGGGGCGGTACCGCCCACTTTGGGAACCACTGGTCTAGTGGATCTGACCCAAAATATCTAACTCAGCCTCAGAAATCATCTCTTAGTCCATTATCTTTCTATGAGAAGGACAGCAATCAGCACTAGTATTACTGTCTGAGAAAGTACTTGGGGAAAAAAAGAGATATTCTATCCCTACCCTTGTTTATAAACAAAAGAAAAAATAAATGATCACTTTTGTACCCAGTGATGGATGAATCCACTTCATGCATCAGGGGAACTGTCAACATGAGAGAATTGTCCTGAAGATTGTGTTCCAAGTTCCCACTGCAGAAACAAGAGAATCAAAGATATTATATACTATGATGTCTTTTCATCCAGGACCTTGTTATAATATTCATACCATTTCCTTCTATTCCCCGCACACAAAGAACTCTGAGTTAAACTGGACTGGAAGAGATTAACTAGCCCAAGTCACTTAGTGAGCTTTTATGGCTAAGGGTGAATATTAACTTAACTCTTCCTGATGCTTCACCAGCATAGTAACCACTATAGCACACCGGCTTTCATATCAACCAGGATGGGGAATCCTTAAGAGGCCGTTGGCTGGACCAACTATAGTAAGTACTCTCGCCCCACTCCAAATGGACAGATGGATAATAGAGAAATCTTAGAAAAACCAAAATCTTGTTAAGATATACAAATCTAAAGATTCTAGTGTAAGCCCTCACAAGATTTTACAATTTCATAAGATTTTGTGAATTTTTAATTTTTTTTAATTAGACGTGCAGAAGACTTTTTTTTTTTTTTTGCGGAACTGACCCTTGCTATATATCTATATTTTGGGCGTCTGCTACATATCTTTAATATTAACACTTGCCATTGTCAAATATATTCAAATATATTCCCATTGCTTCAAATATATTCCCATTGCTTGTTGATGAAGTATAAATTGAACTTCCTGTGACAGTCCTAAACAGATTAGTATGGAAATAAGTTGTTTTTTGTAAATCAAAGCTGGTATTTTAAATTTTGGACAGAAGCAAACTACAGTTAGTCAAGGTGTTTCCAGTCTAGCGTAATTCAGCTTCTCAAACTTATTGCTGGTAATAGCCAAGATACCCCATTTTTACTCCTTTCTCATTTCAGTCCTCATCATCCCTGGATAGGATAATGACTCCCCTACCAAATCCCCAGTAAACCATTGCTAGTCAACCTAGTCCAGATTTCCCCAATTAGCCAGCTTGTCCAAAGACAGAGAAGTTATAGGGATTGCAGTTGAATACAGTTGCCCAGAGTCACCAGATAGTGACCAGATAGGCCATTCAGGTGGTCCTGTTTGCTGGGAGAAACAGTGCAAATGGGAGCCACGTGGCTGAGGAGCCAAGAGCAGAGGCAGCACAACAAATAAAAACACAAAAAACATACATAGATTCCATGGAAGCACGCATAGAAGCACGCATAGAAGCACGCTTCACAACTTTGGATAAAAAAAATTACAGCACAGACAAATGGAAATTCAAATGCTCAAAACCATATTCCAACACAACAACTACCTCAATCTCTAGCTCAACAACCACTACCTCAACCACATGCACAACCACAACAACAACTACCTCAACCATCTACCAACCATCCAAGCAATATATCCTTACTCATCAAAGACACCCTTGAACAGGAACAAAAACGTAATAATGCTATTCTATTTGGCCTCGAAGTTACCAATGAACCTGATATAGATCAGGTTCGCAACATTATTGCATCAAAATTCCCCGCCGAAGAAATCATTGAAGTTTCCAGAGATGGCCCCGAGTTTAAGTATAGAGATGGTTCGGTGGCCCCACGATTCTGTAGAGTCATTTGCAAAGATGAACTCAGCAAACGAACATTCATTAATACTATAAACTCCATTAACAGAAATGACCCCAACCCCAAAAAACTTCGCTCAAGACCTGACCTATCCATACTACAATGAATCCGCTCCCGTGAACTCCGAGCAGATCTCAAAAAACGTCAAGACCAAGGACAAACTGACCTATACATTGACTACCGTGCTGGCTGCATCAAAACTAAGACCCACAATCCACCATCCATCATTCAAACCATCATCACCCAAAACAATCCAAACTTCCAATCCACCTTCAACCAAAACCAACCCCCCATAAACCAAAACTAGGTATGCACGCCCCTTACTTCCTCAACATCAACCACTGCTAATCTTAAATGTAAACTAATGAATTCAAGAAGCATCGTTAACAAAATACCTGAACTTCTTCTCTTACTAAAAACTGCTAAATTCGACATTATATTTGTCTGTGAAACATGGCTAAACGCATCCCTCCCCACTCCATTATCACAGTAAGAGACTATCATGTTTACCAATCTGATCGCGAAACCCGTAGAGGAGGTGGAGTTGCAATCTTCTATAAGAAATCACTGAACCTAAAAAAGGTGCAAATTAAACATGAACTCGATCTTCCAGAAACTATCATCTGCGAACTGACCTTAAATACCACACTTCGCTTCCTACTATGTTACAGAGCTCCTGATTACGACATGACACATGCGAACAAGCTTACCTCACTACTAACGTGGGCAGCCTCCTACCCACATCCTCTTATATTTCTTGGTGACCTAAACCTACCTCATATAAACTGGACCCTAAATGAATGTACAACTGAACCCATACATTCAACCCTTTACAATGCTATTACCAATCTAGGGCTAGATCAACTAGTAACAGACAATACTAGACTCAGCAATTGTCTTGATCTCATCTTCTGCAACAACTTACACTCAATTTACGGACTACAAATAAAAGAACCCTTTTCCAACAGTGACCACAGCATGATTGACTTTTGTCTCAATATATGTCCTTACAGAAACCATCTCAATAATGGGAGAACCAATTACAACTTTAAAAAAGCCAACTATGATATCATAGAAGCCGACCTCTCATCTCTTGATTGGCATACACTATTCTCTGGCTGTAATACTGCCGAAGACTACTACAATATATTTTTGCTCGAAATCCAAAGAGTCATTAAATTACATGTACCACTAATAATCACCAAAACCAAGAAAAATAAATTACCCATAAAAATAAGGAAGCTCCAATCAAAAAAAAAGATCTCTTTGGCGAAAAAATAAAACAGGCCACGTTGCAAACTTTAAAAGCCGCTACAAAAATCTGTGTCACCAAATAAAGACTGAATGCACCAATTATCACATCAATCAAGAAGAAAACCTTCTATGTACGAAGTCCACACGTGCCTTCTATAACTTTGTAAACAACCAACTCAAAGACTCAAGATCCATCCCACCCCTTAAAGGACCGAATGGTAAAGACTATAACGATGAAACAGTTAAAGCCAACCTCTTTAACACATTCTTCGGCTCAGTCTTTGTAAACAGCAATGGCTCATGCCCAATATTTCCTAGTCGTACCACAATTAACTGCAATGATCTAACACAAATCGATTTTACAGAAGATAACGTTAGAAAGGCATTACGCAACCAAAAACCATCTCTATCTATTGGACCTGATGGACTATGTGCATACTTCTTAAAAAAGCTCTCCACAACCTTGGCTGAACCTCTAAGCATAATTTTTAAAAAATCCTTCAGAACGAGCTCCTTACCCAACCTATGGTCACTAGCCACAGTCATCCCTATCTTCAAAAAAGGAGATCCAAGTAACGTTGAAAATTACAGACCAATCTCTTTGGGCTGCGTCACCTGCAAAGTCATGGAATCAATCATAAACCAATCCATTACGCTCCACTTAGAAACTAACAACCTACTCTCCAACAAACAATTTGGTTTCAGAAAAAAATTATCCTGTAATCTGCAACTCTTGCACTGCAAAAACATATGGACCGCTCAACTTGATCAGGGTAAAACAATAGATGCAATTTACATAGACTTTTGTAAAGCTTTTGATTCAGTTGTACACGACAAACTACTTCTGAAACTAAAATCCTATGGCATTTCTGGACCCCTACATAATTGGATAACTGCGTTCCTGTCTAACAGACAACAAGTGGTCAAAATAGGAAGTGCCATATCAAATCCTGCTCCTGTCAACAGTGGTGTCCCTCAAGGCAGTGTTCTAGGACCAACACTCTTCATACTCTACATAAACGATCTTTGTGATCATATTATAAGCAACTGCGTTCTCTTTGCTGATGATGTTAAACTATTTAACACCACCGACAATGTTGCTACCCTTCAAAAAGACCTTGACCATGTAGCAGAATGGTCAAACAACTGGCAACTTCAAATCTCAACCAACAAATGCTCTGTCTTACACATTGGCAAAAAAAATCAGAATACAAAATACAAACTTGGAGGAAACGAACTTGTAGATGACCCTCACTCTGTCAAAGACCGTGGAGTACTCATATCCAATGACCTAAGTGCTAGAGCCCATTGTAACAACATTGCCAAAAAGGCACTAAGAGTTGTTAATCTAATCTTGCGTAGCTTCTTCTCTGGCAACATTACATTACTAACCAGAGCATACAAAACATTTGTTAGACCAATTCTGGAATACAGCTCACCTGTCTGGAACCTGCACTGCATATCAGACATAAATACAATCGAGAGAGTCCAGAAATATTTCACAAGAAGAGTCCTTCACTCTCCACTCACAACAAAATACCTTATTCCACCAGACTTGAAATACTGGGATTAGACAATTTACAACTACGTCGCCTCCGATCTGATCTAAATGTAGTTCATAAAATCATATACCAAAATGTCCTTCCTGTTAATGACTACTTCAGCTTCAACCGCAACAATACACGAGCACGTAATAGATTCAAACTAAATGTAAAGCGCTCCAAACTCGACTGCAGAAAATACGAGTTCAGCAACAGAGTGATCAATGCCTGGAATGCACTACCTGACTCTGTGGTTTCTTCCCCAAACCCCAAAAACGTTAACCTTAGACTGTCTACAGTCGACCTCTCCTCGTTTCTAAGAGGTCTGTAAGGGGCGTGCATAAGCGCACCACTGTGCCTACCATCCCTGTCCTACTGTCCTATTGTCCTCTTTTATCGTTACTTTATACTTATGTTTATACAAATTACTACTATACATGTTTGACAAATAAATAAATAAAAATAAATAAATAAATAAACCAATCTATCATTCACCACTTAGAAACAAACAACTTGCTATCTGACAAACATTTTGGCTTTAGGAAAAACTCATCCTGCAATTTAAAATTTTTGCACTGTAAAAACATCTGGACTACATGTCTTGATCAAGGTAAAGCTGTAGATGCAATTAACATAGATTTTTGTAAGGCTTTTGATACAGTAATACATGATAAGCTGCTGTTGAAATTAAACTCTTACGGCATTTCTGGACCTTTGCACAAGTGGATTGCTGCTTTCCTGTCTAATAGACTGCAGAAAGTCAAAATAGGGAACTTGCTGTCTAATCTTGTGTTCTGCAAGGCAGCGTTTTAGGTCCTATGCTTTTCTTGCTCTATATCTTATGTGATGAACTTAAAAGCAATTGCGTCCTGTTTGCCGATGACGTAAAATTATTTAATACTACAGATAATTCTGTTGTTTTGCAAAATGATCTCAACTATGAATTGTCATCTATTTGGCAACTTCAAATTTCGATTAATAAATGCTCTGTCTTACATATTGGTAAAAGTAGTCAGAATGTCAAGTATAAGCTAGGTGGTATTGATCTAGCAGATGACTCTCATTTTGTCAAGGACCTAGGTGTACTTATTTCTGATGACCTATGTTCCAAAGTTCATTGTAACAGCGTTACTAAAAAGCATTAAGAGTTGTAAATTTAATTTTGCGAAGCTTTTTTTCTGGAAACATTGTATTACTAATTAGAGCTTATAAAACTTATGCTAGACCAATCTTAGAGTATTGTTCAACTGTTCGGAATCCCTACCATATATCTGACATCAGTACAATCAAGCGGGTTGAGAAGTATTTTAACGAGAAATGTTTTGCACTCTTCTGTACACAATAGAATCCCCTATGCTACTAGGCTCGAAATTCTCAGTTTGAACTTAGAACTGTATCACTTGCGGTCAGACCTAGGTATTGCATACAAAATTATCCGTAGTAATGCTTTACCTGTAAATGACATTTTTTGCTTTAATTGCAATAATACGCGCGCGAACAACCGCTTTAAACTTAATATATATTGTATATATATTGTATACAGCTCACCTGTCTGGAACCCGCACTGCATATCAGACATAAATACAATCGAGAGAGTCCAGAAATATTTCACAAGAAGAGTCCTCCACTCCTCTGCTCGCAATAAAATACCTTATTCCACTAGACTTGAAATATTGGGATTAGACAATTTACAACTACTCCACCTCCGATCTGATCTAAATGTAGTTCATAAAATCATATATCAATAAGTCCTTCCTGTCAATGATTACTTCAGCTTCAACTGCAACAATACACGAGCACATAATAGATTCAAACTTAATGTAAACTGCTCCAAACTCGACTGCAGAAAATACGACTTCAGCAACAGAGTGATCAATGCCTGGAATGCACTACCTGACTCTGTGGTTTCTTCCCCAAACCCCAAAAACATTAACCTTAGACTGTCTACAGTCGACCTCTCCTCATTTCTAAGAGGTCTGTAAGGGGCGTGCATAAGCGCACCAGCGTGCCTACCGTCCCTGTCCTACTGTCCAATTGTCCTCTTTTATCGTTACTTTTTACTTATGTTTATACAAATTACTACTATACATGTTTGACAAATAAATAAATTAAAAAAAAAACTGAAAGGAGAGCCAGCAGCAAGGAGCAGCACAGTGAAGCAGATCCTGAGAGCAATGCAGAGAGGAGTGTGGAAAGCGACGGTAGAGCATCGGTGGAACCGGAGGCTGTGAGTTGTGGTGGAGCATTTCAGCAAAGGGATCAGCGAACTGGTGACTGAGAATGGCAACAGAGCAGCGCAGCAGACCAACAGATGAGGGAGGGAGGAACGCCATGAACTGAGAAAAGCAGGGAGAGCTGAATACCCAGCAGAGGCAGGAGAAAAGCAAGTAGGAAGAGAGGATAAAAAGACAACATAGGACACAAGGCAAAAAAAAAATCAAAGGCAAGTAGACAATAGCAAGTACGGAACATATAAAGGCAGAGAAGAAAGAGACAAATTAAGCTCACAAGAAGGTAGGGAGGGAAAGGATCATAAGAAAGAAGGGAAGAAAGAAAGGGATAATTATAGGACATTCCAGTACAGACTAAGAATGACCCTCGCACTTAAGCCCACTCAACACTGAAAATTTTAAAATTTGACAATTTAAATGATCTGCTAGAACTTCAAATTTTTAAACTAGACAAGTTTCAACTACAGAACTTTAAAACCTTAAACTAGACATTTTTAACTGTTTAGAACTTTAAATTTTTGGCTAGACTTTCCCCCCCAAATTTTAAATGATCTATTAGAATAGCAAAATTCTAAATTGGACATTTTTCCCTTTAAAAATCTGTGGTAAAACCTTCTACACTTCATTTTCTATTTTTTAAATCCACGCATGGAAAAAGAAACTGATACTATTGTGATCTGCAGAACATGTTCCATGTACAAACTTATGCCATAGAATATCCAAACTATATATGTACTAAATGTAAACTAATCACGCTACTAGAAGAAAAAGTAAAGTGTCTAGAGCAGTGATGGTGAACCTATGGCACACGTGCCACAGGTGGCACGCGGGGTCATATCTGAGGGCACGCGAGGCGTTGCCCTATGTCAGCTCCAGTGTGCGTGCTGGCCAGCTGATTTTCAGCCTTCTTTTTGGCTGTTTTCGCTCTCTGCACGGCGAAAACGGCCCAATGGGCCAACCGGAAGTTTACTTGTATGCTCACCCTCAGCTTCCTTTTCGCTGTCAGAGGTCTTCGGGAACTTCTTCTGCTTTGGACAGTTGCAGCCAGGCCTCTCACATCTCGGCCTATTTCTTCTGCAGCCAGAGCCAAAGATAACAAAGCTCCAGATCGATCAAAAGCCTTCCCAGCTGCAGAAGAAATGGGCTGAGGTGTGCGAGGCCTGGTTGCAACTATCTGAAGGTAAGTAGTAGGGCAGCTCCACTTCCTTTCGTTTCCAAACTTCCAATTGGCCCGTTGGGCCATTTTTTGCCGTCCCCAGGCTTCAGGAGGCTTTCCTGAACCCTGGGGAGAGCGAAAAATAGCCCAATGGGCCTACTGGAAATCAGGAGGCTTCAGTGAGGCCTGTGTGCATGCACGGAGGAGGGGGGCAGCAGGGTGGTTTGGGCGCATGCACAGGGCATTGCATTATGGGTGTGGGCATGCGCGCGTGTGCTATTGTGCGCGCGCGCACCCTTTTGGCACCCGAGCCAAAAAAGGTTCGCCATCACTGGTCTACTAAAGGAAACTCTAACCACTCTGAAACTCAACCTACAAAATGAGAAACCCCAAACCTTGCAAGAAGAATATGCCCAAATTGAACAACAATGATCAAACAACTTCTAAAAGAATTGACCCCTTAGAGGAAGAGGAAGACAGATGGAGACATGTCATTCGTAGAAAAAAAATACAAACCTAGTACAAAACCCCTGTCCAATCCAACCCACTCTGATGCAACCCCACTGATGCTAAGCAATCGATTTCATGGACTCTCCCTGGAAAAAAACATGCAGACACATAAAAAAGAAGTGTCATTAAATGTCCCTAAAAAGTAGCACCATCAAATGCTTCTGTGATAGATAAATACCCCAAGTCTTCCTAGGGGAAAAAAAGTGAGTGTTGGTGATAGGAGATTCAATTCTCAAGGGAATAGAACCAGCCATCTGTAGACCAGACAGTCAATCCAGAGAGGTATGTTGTCTCCTTGGAGCTAAAATCAAAGATGTGGCTGAGAACCTAACCAAAATAAAACCCACAGATTACTACTCTTTTCTACTACTACAGGTAGGGACGAATGACACAAAAAAGGACTTGAAAACAATATTAAGTGATTACGAGCAGCTAGGCAAGAAAGTCAAGGACTTAAATGCACAAGTAGTTTTTTCATCTGTACTGCCAACAAAAGGACAACATCCGGTAAGAGAACAAAGAATTCTAGAAGTGAACCACTGGCTAAAGGGTTGGTGTCACCAAAAAAAACTTTGGATTCCTGGACCATGGTCTGTACTATCTCCATGATGGGCTTCTGGCAAGGGATGGGCTGCACCTCCCAAAGACTGGGAAGAATGTTTTTGGAAAACGACTGGCTCAACTCATCAGGACAGATTTAAACTAAAAGTGAGGGGGGAAGGTGACCAATCTTTAGAATCTCCAGGACCTAATTCCAAGCAAAAACCTCTAGAAAGCAAGTCAAGTAATGAAGTAAGGAGGGATGGGAAGGAAGACAAACACAAACACTAACTAGGAGAGATAGGAAGCATACCCAGAGTCAGACATAAAGATTTCAAGTGCCTATATACAAATGCACAAAGTCTGCAGAATGAACAGGGTGAACTTGAACTTCTCATTGGTATTGTGCTGGTCTGGACTTTTATGATCATATTTTTCAGAGTTTCCCAAGATTCTTGAGTTGTTTTCCCCTTTAGGGAAATACATGAAAGTAGATATGATACAGTTGGAATAACTGGATATTGGAATAACAGTTGGTGGGATGAAATCCATGACTGGAATATACTGCTGGAAGGATACAAACTGTTCAAAAAACCCAGACCCCACAAAAGAGGAGATGAAGTTGCACCACTATATTGCTACAGAAATGCATGAAACCAAAGACGAAAACCTCCTAGAATGCATATGGGTCAATATAAAAGAAAAAAAGAACAACATGGCCATAGGTATATACTATAGGCCACCCAACCAAGCAGAAAAAATAGCTGTCCTTTTTGCTAACCAACTAATAAATATACCGTATGTGGGAAACACACTACAATAGTAATGGGGAACTTCAATTACCCTGACATCAATTGGAAGACTAATTTGGCACCAAGTGAGAAATCAAATAAGTTCCTAACCAACCTAGCTGACAACTTTGTTGTCCAAAAGGTAGAGAAGGGAACTAGCAGGACAGCCATACTGGACTTAATTCTTACAAACAGAGAAGAAGTGATAAAGGGAGTTGAAACTGCAGGAACCTTGGGTGAAAGTGACCATGTCATACTAGAATTCAACATAACGCAAACACAAGCAATAGAACATAATGATACCAGAGTCTTAGATTTTAAAAGACCTGATTTTAATAAACTCAGAGAGAGCTTGGGAAAGATTCCTTGGATGAAAATCCTAAAGGGGAAAACAAGAATCTTGAGAAACTCTGAAAAATAGGATCATAAAAGCCCAGACCAGCACAATACTGCTGAGGAAAAAAAACAAGAAATCTAAGAAGAAATCAGCATGGCTGCACAAAGATCTCTGACAAATTGAAAGACAAAAAGGATAAGTACAAAAAATGGAAAGAGGGACATACAACCAAGGCAGAATATCAGCAAATAGCCAGAATCTGCAAAGACGAAGTCAGGAAAGCAAAGGTTCAGAATGAACAAAGACTTGCACCAAAAGTCAAATATAATAAAAAAAAGTTTCTTCCAACATATAAATAACAAGAAAAAAATCAGTCCAAGTACTGAGGTAAATAACTCATAAGATTGCCTAACCACCAGTACCTGATTTGAAAAGATGTTCTATATAGCTGCCTAGCTATAAAAATAGGGACATGTGGATTTTATACTAGGTAAAAATAGAGGAAATGCAAAACTTTCTCCTTTTATGCAACTACTTTCAATATAATAAAGAAACAAAGCAAAAACAGTAGCCTTTGATTTAGGAATCCAAGATCAAAAGTTCACCAAGCTGAGCAATGATCATTCCTATGTGATTCTCATCATTTCCTGTGTCTACTTGCAGATAGGACTACTATTTTATGGCTTAAAATAATGAGATGTGTGCACTGTGTATTAGGGTTTTCAACACACTCCCTGCCAAATCGTTATGCACTCATTATGAGACTTCTATAGTAAAACGGAGAGAGTTGGTTCAAACTCTCTCTAGCAGACTTTACAATATCCCCCAGAGCACAAAAACATTTATCTCTGCCAAGCTCAGAAGAAATCTGAAACTAGGATAAAGAAAGCCTAAGATGGGGTGGGGAGGAGAACTAGCTATTTGCATATCTGCAAAACCTCAGTATCAAATTAAATTTATCTGGCTTCTGAATAAGATTATCCAAGATTATCTAATAAGATTATGGAATATGATCATGAATTAGGTTAACATGCTTTTTTATGGTATGGAAGAAACAAAATACATAGCTATTTCCAAAGAAACTATGTTAGGAATGCATTATTATTAGTATGGGAAAAAATTAAAGAACAACATTATTTGAAAATACTGGTCTGGCTTTCCACAATGGAGGCACTGATTTACCCAAATGTTATTGATATAGAGAACGTTACCAGATATAAAGATGTTTTAAATGAAAAGGGGAACTTAAAACTAAGCAGGAACTGAGTGAGCAAGGGATTGAGATAACATGGTGGTCATATGTGCAGATACAATCTAGATACGAGAAGTAAATGTATGGTTAAAATGTATGGTTTGTATAAAGAATTAACAGAATTAGATCAGATATTAACAGGGACAGATGAAAAATTAATAAAGAAAATATATAGCTACTTGTTAAGTATTAAGATGGAAGAGGAACAAGTAAAAGAGACTGATAGTATGGGCTAAAAACTTTGGCTATTCGGTTGAGTTAGATAAATGGCAGAAATTATGGGATAGAAATTATAAATTAACAATGTCTACTGCATACAAAGAAAATCTTTATAAAATGTTTTATAGATGAAATTTTCCACCCTCAAGGTTAGCAAATTCAACATGTGATTTTTAACATCAAGATTTACAGCAGAAAAAGCCAGGAGACTCGGTTGGCAAGTATTTAAACTTAACTCCAATGTTGATTCTCATTTCGGAAGTGACAAACTAATTGAGTTAACAAGCAACAAAATGGCGATTGAAGTTTCAAAGGGCGTGAAAAGTGAAAGTTAAAAGGAAAGTTTCATTTCGCTAGTAGCCCTCTGTATGAAAATGCCTGACTTTGATGAACTTTCTCTTTTCTTTCTGACTTTGGAGTAAAATAAAAAGTCTAATTTTAAATTTTAAATGGCCTCAAAATCTGGAAAGATTGTTTTTAACAAAGGATTTGATAGTCCTCCTGCTCATATTTCAAGAATGCAACCTATTGTTTATTCAACACCCCCACAGACTTTAACGTTTGGAAAGTTACAAGAAGCCTTAAAAGTCATGAAGGATGAACTTCTTACGGAGTTTAATTTAAAAATTAATGAAATTAATGAAAAAATACAGGTTGTCTCAGAGGAGATTGTAACTCAGAACCAGCAATTAAGGGAAGATATGTTATTGGTATTTAAAGGACTGGTAGAAAATATTGAAATTTTGGAAGAGGAGGTGGAAGAAATTAAACAATCTGTGACAACTTTGGGTGACGATATAGAAGAGACTCAAAATAAAATTGAAAAGTATGAAGCTGAGGTATTAATGATTCAATATAGAAATATGGAGTTTGCTTTAAGAGTAAGAGGTGTAAAGGAGAACAAACAAGAAAACCTAAAAGAAATGATGTTGGAGGCATTTGTGCAAACGTTAGGGGTGACAAAAGAAGAATTGGGTATGCAGATTGACAAGATATATCGTGCCAATTCCTGGGTGGCTAAACAGAAACATCTGCCAAGAGATATTGTAATATATTTTACTACAAGGACATTACGTAATGAAATCTTACAGGCGACTTTTAAGAACAAGCTTCAGGTAGATGGACAGGAGGTGATGACAATGAAAGAAATTCCTCCCAAAATGTTGAGAGCCAGAAAGGATTACACCTTTCTGGTTGATGAATTGAAAAAACAGCAAATTAAGTATAGATGGGAAGCTCCAGCTGGTATAGAGGTGATACATCTGGGAAAGAGATATCGGCTCAATACGATATGGAAAGCAAGAGATTTTTATATAAAAGTGCTAAAGGCCGAGATATCCAAAATACCAGAAGGAAGAAGAATGGAGGAAGTCATGGAAGGAGAGAAGAGTCGTCGACAGTAATTCAAATGGGAGGAGCTTTGATAAGTCAAGGTGATTTACAGAATCAGAGTGATGTTCATAATTTGGATGTATTTGATATACAAGAAGAGATAAAGGATCAGAGTCAGACCAGAGCAGCGGCTATATGTAAGGAAAAATCAAGACAACAACAATTCAAGTTGACAACTCAAGAAATTACTAAACTGGGTGGAAGAGTTAGATCTAAAGGTTGAATGAGAAGAAGAAACAACTAGAATTTGGTTTCAGTATGGGCAGTCATAGGCCAGATGGAGAGAAGATCAAAAATTGGTATTTTGCAGTAAGATGACAATTTGACAATACAAATAAAAGGTAACAGTTAAATGTATATAGAAGGTTGTATAATGTGTTAATGGAATTAAATTTAGAAACTGAGTTCAAGGATTGTATGAAAATGGGGTTAAAATAGTGGAAAAATTATAAGGATGGAAATATGGGGAAAGACTAAATCTATAATTTAAATGTTGGTGATGTGAAAATGTTATGTATTTTTGTATATGATGGTTATGTTAAAGAGGAAAAAAAAAGAAAATTAAGGCTTTTTGGATAAAAATATGGTGGACTATTCAAAATATTTTATAGAAAAGATCAAGTTTATAACACAGTTTTTTTTTGTTGGGAACAACTACGGACTGCATTTTAATAGTAATTAAGTTGATTTTAAATGCCAGAATATTGGAGGTATAGTGTTGGAAGAAGGAAGATTCATCTATTATCGAGGAATTGACACTGATGATTGTGCATCTGGCCGAGATGGCAGAAAAAAAAAGTTTCCCCCCCTCTTTTTATTATTATATTTTAAAGATTATTTAAATGAAAGATATATAGTGTGAGTTATACGGAATTAAAGATCTAGAATAATTGTGAATTAATAATTTGATATATTGGAATGTTAGTTTATTAATGATATATGCCTAATTTTTTAGATTATGTTTAAAAGGTTTTGAGTAACAAGGAGTTAAAGAATTAGAGAAATTTTGAAATTAATAATCTGTTAGTATATTTTAATTTTATGTTTATTGAATACTATACCCTGTGCTTTTTCTGGGAAGTCGGGGGTGGGTGGGTGGGTGAGAGGGGGGAGGGTAAAGGGGTGGGGGGTTGGGGGGAAGGGGGGGAGAAAAGAGAAAAATGTTTGTACTTTGTACTAATAAAATTTTTTGAATTAAAAAAAAAGGTTAGCAAAGATGTTTAAGGGTAATTCTGCAAAATGTTGGAAATGTCATCAGACACCTGGTTCATACTATCATATGTGGTGCACATGTCGAAAAGCGAAAACATATTGGAAGAAATACATACATGGCTGGAAAAAATGATAAAACAATATATAGGTTTGAAACCAGAGACATTTTTGTTGGGCATTGTACCAGTCAAGTATAACAAAGGGAATGTATATTTGATTTTACATGTATTGACTGCAGCGAGAATGATATTTGCACAACACTGGAAAAGTGAAGAGATCCCAACAGATGATGATGTGATTAGAAAAATATTAGAATGTGCAGAAATGGATAAGCTAACCCTTACAATTAAGGAAAAGAAAGAAACTGAATACTTTTTACTTGGGACTTATTTTATCAATGGCTAGCTGATAAAAACAGGAGCTAGAAACAGGGAAATATATGGAAGGATTAGTGATATAAGGAAGATATGTTAACTTGGTATAATAATAATAATAATAATAATAATAATAATAATAATAATAATAATAATAATAATAATAATAATAATAATAATAATAATAATAATAATAATAACAACAACAACAACAACAACAATAATAATATAATAATATAATTGATATTAATGCAAGGAATATTGTTGTGAACACTTTGATTATTATTTCCTAAAATGATTTGTACCCAGACAACATACTGTTCAATTGAAATTGGAATTTTTGTATGTTATAAAATAAAATAAAAACTTAGTAAAAAAAAAGAATATCCAACAGTTATTTCATGGATGCAATCGTAAATAATGATTTTACAGGCATGATTGAAAGCTGTTTTTAAATTATATCCATGCACGAATGAGATAAATAAATTTAATCTTGAAGATTATCTGGCTCCTACCATAGGATATATTATAAAGAAGTCTAGTCATAACATCTCCAGCCAACTGTATCATCAGAGACAAATATAACTCTACTGTACATCATATGATATATAAACTGCATGACTTCTAAATTTGATTGCAGCTTAAGGGCTTAAGAAGTAATATATAACCTAACAAACCTGGACATTCTGTTCAATTTAGGCTAGTTGGAAATTGAAAAATGTGTTCCTATCTTACATCTTAAGTCATGACAGAATGGAAAAGATTAAGCCAATACATTGGTCATTTTTGAAGCTGTTATCAGGTTCAGTGTCACAAACCCTCTGCACATACAAACTGTATAGCAGATCTTAATAAATCATGAATGAAAAGCATGCTCTGCTTTTCAGATCTCATCTGAACAGGGGACTAACTGATTCATTACCTCTATTTCAAATCTGTTTGCTTTTTCCTAATTTGGATGTTAGCAATTTGGCTGCAAGTAAAGCATATTTTCGGGCCCAAGTGAATTTATTATTACAATAAGTGTAGCCCGTGGTGTAAAGTGAGGTACAGTATAAATTACTATGAAAATATTCAAATGGAGACCTTTGGATGCCATTGTAATGAATACAAGAACAGAGCCATTTTGAATATACAGTAATCCCTCGCTATATCACGGTTCACCTTTCACGGTCTCGCTGCTTCACGGATTTGCATCGTGCATTGTGTTCTGCATTCTGATTGGCTGATTGGTAAAACAGCTTGCCAAGAGCAGTGAAATACACGTGAGGCCAGGGGTGAAATCCTCCCGGTTCGCACAGCTCAACAACCTGGTGGCGTTCGCGGAGCGGGGCTTCCCCCACCCACTTCCCCCGCCCACCTGGATGTCAGCATCTGCGTTCTTTTGCCCTCTGCGCATGCGCAAAGCTGAAGTTACTACTTCACAGATTTCGCCTATCACGGGTTCTTTTTGGAACGTAACCCCAGCGAAAAACGAGGGATCACTGTATAAAGTGGAGGACTTCAGAGAATAAGCCATTTTAAGATTAGCAATGTCAATCATCTAACATGCTGATTTACATAACACCCACTTATATTTTTCCATATAAGGTAATTCTTTTTAATTCAGGGCTTATCTAAAGTGGTCTGCTTTTCTGAATATTCCTACAATCTATACACTAACTCATTATGAATGAAGGCAAATATACATGTCCTAGGACACATTTTGGTGAGAGAGAAATTCCCTGAGGATGGGCTCCAGCATGAGACTGAAAGCTCGGAAGGCTAAACCTCTGGTCCCAGTGACCAACCCAGATCAGATCCTGAAACTAACGTCATTCCTCATTCCCACTTTTTTAATAATCATGCTAAGATATTTGCTGGGTTTTATTTACAATGAAGATGTCAGCCTCCACACTGCCTGCTTGCTTCGGCTGCCATAGAAACGGGGAGTGGAGGGAAGGTTAGGTATTTGGGTGGGGTATGGGGAAGTGTGCTGGAGATGTCTCTACTTGTGTTTGATTAGGAAGTCTCATCACGTACTGCCAGGCTACATGGACATGTTTATAGCCTGCTCAAGGTCAACGGCTTCAAGGGACCAGATGTGGAAGCCCAAACGGCCGGTGCACCCACCTGACATCTTGAGACATGAGGATTGGATGAATTATCCAAGGGGCCTATGAGGGAGGGTTTTTGGATTCTTTGTATATGCATTTACGCGCCTTTTGCCTTAAAACTTGCTTTCCTTTTGTTGCTATCAGTTCTTGGCCAGTAAAAGTACTCATCTCTATCAACATGGAGTTGGGGTTTTTCTTTCTGGACTTTGAATGGAAGCACGCCTGACAAAAGAAAGGATTTCTAAAAGCACTTAATGATTGACTCCAAATTTAATCATATTTGGAGTCCCCATAAAAATCACCCATAAAAATCAAATGGTATGCACCAAGTAGAGCTAATTTTGGATTTAATATGATATATATGATCCCTGAAATAATCAATACTTAAGCCTTCTTTCAAACTTTCCATTAATAAATCTTTTGGTAGAGTCAGAGAGAAATTGAAAGAAAAATATAGCCTTTTTAAATAAGCTTTAGTTGTTGTTCAGTCGCTTATTCATGTCCAACCCTTTGCAATCCTATGGATCATAGCAGGCCAGGCACCCCTGTCTGCCACTGTCTGTCCAAACTCCTGCCCACTGCATCAATGATACTATCTAACCATCTTATCCTCTGCCATCTCTTCTTCTTTTGCCTTCAATCTTTCCCAACATCAGGGTCTTTTCCAATGAGTCCTTTCTACTCATTTGGTGGCCAAAGTACTTGAGCTTCACCTTCAGTATCTGTCCTTCCAAAGAATAGTCAGAATTGATTTCTTTTAGGATTGACTGATTTGTTCTCCTTACAGTCCAAGGTACTTTCAAGAATCTTCTGCAACACTACAATTCAAAAGCATCGATTCTTTGGTGCTCAATCTTCCTTATGGTCCAACTCTCACAGTCATAAATTACTACTGGAAAAACATAGCTTTGACTATATAGGCCTCTGTCGGCAAGGTAATGTCTCTGCTTTTTAATATGCTGTCTATATTTGCTACAGCTTTCCTCCCAAGGAGCATGCATCTTTTAATACTATATTCGCTTTGCATTATATTTCATTGACATAAGTATACTGAAGCAAAGCACTATACTATATACCTGACTATAATCTATCTTTAGTTGCTTAGGATCAATAAAGAGCAATAGCTTATTATTGAAGAAAGTTTCTTATATCAGGGAATCTTGGACAACATGGTCTCAAAAGTTCTCATGTCTATTGGTATGGGGATATTAGCATTAAATTAGACAAGATTGTTAGAATATTCATGACTGGGAGACCCAATGGTAACAAGGTCAGCCAATGAATAGGCATAGCAACTAAGTCAGCCAATGGGAGCTAAACACATCTGAGTCTGTGCAGAGAATCGAAACTGAAGCTAGAAGGCTGGGCATGGCTCAGCCTACTCTGTACTCTCAGTCTGCTTTGAACTCTGAACTAGAAGCTGCTTGCATTTTGCTTGTAACTGCTACTATGTTGAAGAGGAACTCTGCTACTGGTATTGTAAATATATATACTATATTACTATGTTTATAAAGAAGTAAATAAATCCTGCTGCATCAGTCTGCCTGTGTGTGCTTGTTGGATTTAATTTTCTGCAACAAACTCTGACAAAGATGCTATCACATAATGTCCTCAAAATAGCTTTATACTGCATTGTTGTCCAGATGAGTTGGGCTGTCAAAATTACCAGCCAGCATTTTCTGCTTGTCTATACAAGTTGAGAAATCTGGAAACTTTAGTCTTAGTTTTTCTGGGAAGGTTTTAGGATTGTGACTACTACAGTGGAATAGTATGGCAAATCTAACAGGTATAATCGTCTAGTGTTGTGTTGCTTGGAGTACTAAACTGGCATTTATTTTTAATGTGAACCTTCTGCAGATGACACTGATAGACTCTTCCCTAATTGCCATGTATTGATTTCACTTCTGAGGCTATGCGTTTGTTTTCCAATCCCAGGAATGTAAACAAGTCATGTGTTAGGTCACAGACGTAGTCCCAATGTACCACAACAATGGAAACTGAATGTGAAATCTGTATTACCTCTGAGCAGATACAAGGAATGAAAGAATTTCTTCTTCCCCAGACAAATGGCTTGTGTCAAAAATAATACTGAATTCATACTAAGGGAAACAGAAAGCAACATTTAGCACATTGTGGATATTCGAATAAGAATGATTTCTATTTGAATATCTTCCTTTCATTGCATCGTTGCATTTTTTCCAAAAATATATATTTAACATCATTTAATCATATTCCAGATTTGAAATCTCTATACATTTTCAAAGATGAGAAATCATATGTTGATATCTTTCTGTGTACATGCCCAACTGTCCTACTCTGACTAGGCATAATAAACACAAGGAAAAAACTTCTGTGGCTGACTCACAGCTGTATTGTAAATTTACGTATGTAAATAGTGGCCAGCAAGGGATTCGCCAGTTGAATTCAATCATTGCACACAAATAGTATAAAATAGATACTAATCATTCAAAAGTGGAATAGGAGCATTAGATTTTACCTTTCCTGCTGGCTTCTCCCACAGAAAGCTGATTGGTGTTGTTGTCATTTAGTTGACATACCAAATCAGGACTAATTTTGTAAGCCTGTCAAGGCCATTGTGCTTCAACTGTGAGGTTCATCTTTGAAATGTTTTGGTAAAACAAATAATGTAATTTGGATTTTACAATCATATAATAAAATCTGAATATACTTGTTAATATTTTAGTAGTATACTGAAAATATTTATCACTGACATCTCACAGTGAGGCAACACCCAAAACTAAAAAGAAAGATGAACTATCCATAATAAGGGCTTTCCAGTAAGGGTTTGAACACACCTTTGTCTTTTTCTTAGTGAAAAGCATGGACTATATCTTCAGCTGGAATATATATATATTTAGTCTGCATTTCTGTTGCATTTGAAATAGACTTTTGAACAATTTGCGCACAAATATATAGAGGGCAGAATACCTATATCTTGGCCTCTTATAGACCTGTTAGCTTTGATCTAGCCATGGTACTGGTGGAAGGAAGGCATGGTTGTTTGGTTTATAACTTTTCTGAAACCCAAATCTTGTTCTAGTAGGAGAAATTATGCTTAGGAAAAGCAACCATCAATATAATATTCAGCTTACATATTTTACTGCAATAAAACCTGCTGTAGTATTCATTTCATTTCCCTTCCTAAACTGAAATGACATGGATAGGAAGTGACCAAAAACAACAAGAACAAAAATGACAATCTAGCCATGCTTATCAAAAAATGATTTTACTCAATTGGAGACATACAGAATTAGGTCCAATTATTGGAACTATTTAAAGATAGTTAAATTTTAATTTCAACACAATTGTTTTTTCCCTCCCGGAATGAAAAATGACGCTCAATGACTTATCTAATTAATTTTCCTGCCTTTTGGTATTTTGCATATTGACAATGGAGTATGGGTGCTATTTGTTACTATACCTCAAGGAGCAAAGTCTCTTAAACTGATCCAGTACAGAATTAAGAGCCGAGGTGGCACAGTGGTTAGAGTGCAGCCCTGCAGGCTACTTCAGCTGACTGCTAGCTGCAGTTCAGCTGTTCAAATCTCACCGGCTCAAGGTTGACTCAGCCTTCCATCCTTCTGAGGTGGGTAAAATGAGGACCCAGATTGTTGGGGGCAAAATGCTGAACTCTGTAAACCGCTTAGAGAGGGCTGTAAAGCACTATGAAGCGGTATATAAGTCTAAGTGCTATTGCTATTGCTATTGCTATTGCTAATTAAGCTTCAAAACATTCAGAAACACTGTAAAAATATAACAGCATAATCTCCAGAGTTTATTTAACAAATGCAACAAATAAAACTTGAAAAGAAAAAATATTTTATTTTTATTGGCTCTGTGCTATATTCATCTGAACTTTAAATCCTTTGAATAGCAAGCAAAAGTATAAAACATGGCTGAGCAACTAGGGACACCAATGGTAGACAGCCATCTTTGAGGGCTTTGCCAAGGATAGCTTTACAGAATCATTTTCTGGCAGCTAAAAAAGATTCCCTTTTGAATTCCTAATCAACTTCCTTTAGGATTCTGTGGTTATGAATAGTTGTCACTGTCCTCATGAGGAAAAATTAGCAGCTCCTTCTAAGAAAAAACAAAGAGTTAGTCCAGTGCTGAAAATGAGACTTGAGACCGGTCCTTGAAGTTTCAGCAGTCAAAGTGTCCCTGCAGTCATGTGATCATGATTTCAGTGCTTGGCAACTGGCACACATTTAGTATGGTTGCAGCACCCCATGGTCATGCAATTGTTATTTCAGACCTTCTCAGCCAGCTTCCAACAAGAAAATAAATGAAGAAGCCAGCAGTTGTAAACCATAGACAAGTGATGGCACATTTAACCACCCATTGTGATTCATGTAACCACTGCAACCAGAACTGATATCACAGCCTGGCATAGTCATATTAATTTTCACTTAATGACTGTGTTGCTTAGTTGTCTGTCCCAAGTGCAGTTGGTAAGTGAGGACTATCTGTCATCTATGGTCCACAGATTTTTAGCACTGATGCTGTTACCTAGTTTGGGTAATGGAACACCTGCAAGAAAACAAGCAAGCTCAAAGAGCACCCCCCACCCCACACATTTCTTTGCTATGCAGGGAAACTCACTGTTGTAAGAAACCATCAAGCAATACCTTGGATTTAGATTTCATGAAGGGAAAGCCCACACTGCACTTAAGGAAATCTGAGTCCGGTTCCAACAATTCACAAGCAATACCCATCTCATCCTGAAACAGAAGGAAAAACTTTTTAAAAACATTTCAGTAAATGAGTATATAGCAGAAAAAAAAATTGGTGAGATCAAGATTAATTCAGCAGCACAGGGGCTGCATATCTACTCACTTATCTAAGAGGAAGCTACTACAGTGAAATTTACTCTGGATAAATAGATTTATCTTGAATCTTCCTAGTGAAATTAGTGGAATATATGTTATGACTAATTTTCTCTTTTAATTTTAGTGTAAGGAAATAAACAAATAGATAAATACCAAAAACAAAAGTTACAATGAATAGAAAACCAGAGAGAGAGAGAGAGAGAGAGAGAGAGAGAGAGAGAGAGAGAGAGAGAGAGAGAGAGAGAGAGAGACAGAGAGACAGAGAGACAGAGACAGAGACAGAGACAGAGACAGAGACAGAGACAGAGACAGAGAGAAATCAAGCACTCTACTAGTGCTAGGAAACATATCCAGAGTGTGAAATGGTCATAAGAAAAAAATATTCAGCATCATTCTGTCAATTTTGTCTACAGAAAAAAAATCCTATACATAATGGTTTTTTTGAATTGTATTTCTAAAACCATGGATAGTTTCAACATCATGGTTTGAGATTCATATTTTGTTCATTTTGGCCCATCTTTCTTATTTTTAGGCTGCATCACTTTCTTGAATTGTAGAGTGTTTTAAAGAGGTAATCCTACAACTTAAAACCCTTGCTCTGCTTGCTGAATTTGAGGCTAAAAACACAACTTTTAAGCTCTTTCAGAATATAATTGCACCTTCACCTTGTTTAATACCATTTTAAAACATCAGGATACTTAAATGCATTATATTCTTCTTGTAAAATTCATTTCTTGGATTTCTCACTTATTAAAACAAATAAATTGCTCAAATGACCTAATTAGATATGGCTTGCTGATCTATTAGCGTGTTTCCCCCAAAATAAGACCCTGTCTTATATTTTTTTAAACCCTGAAATAAGCGCTTGGCCTTATTGCCATGCACTCAAAAGCCCAATTGGGCTTATTATCAGGTGATGTCTTATTTTGGGGAAAACAGGGTATATATTGGTTACCTGACTTGCCTTTCTTAGTATTATAATATTACATATGTGCACAGATCAGAGGGGAAATGTCAATCACACAGTTTTTTACACATTCACAGAAACCACTATGTGACCTCATCATTGATTCACTTTTTGGAGTAGATTGGTGCAGTGCTCTTGACATTTCTTCTAAAAAGAGGAGGAAGAACAAAAACAAAGAAAGAATATTTTCTTTGGCATTAGGCACAGATGTCCTGTTTCTTTCCATGTTCTCATTAGTAATTCCGAGGTGTAGATATGGCCCCCATTAAGTGAGGTAAACCCATGCCCCCCCAAACTAATTAATGATTTACATCATTGATTTCCTGTTTATTTTAGGATAATTCATTCAATAATATTAATTAAAGAAAAAAAAGTTCACTCCCTCACCACATACACATGCCCTTTGGGTGTAGTTGTGGCTATTTTTGAAACATGAGATCACAGGTGTTGACATACACAAGAAGACTGCAAGTGGCTTCCGGTTTTGGCTCCGACGGCGTCGCTGACGCTCCTCACAGGGCGTCCTTCCGACCTTCTGTAAAAGCCGCCAGAACAGCTGTCTGGCGGCTTGAAAATCTCTCCCCGGGCGAAGGGGAGAGATGAGAGCGAGATAGGTGGGGTAGAGCCCCCCTAGTGCCCTAAAAGCCAACTTAGGGCGCGTAGGGTGAGGGCTCCCCAGGTAGCCTGTCTGCTGCTCCGGGAAGTTGGAAGCCTCCGCTTTAAAAGCGGAGCAAGATGCCGCAACCACCGCTGCTGCCGCAAAGGAAAGTACAATTATTTTAAATCTATAGAGAGCAGCCAGAGAAAGACAGGAGTTCAGGAGGGCATTAGTTTGATCTTTAACTCCATTGCTGGATTTTATTTTGGAAGCCACAAAGTAGCTTAACAAGGAGTGGCAACAATATGGCGATTGGAGACGTTGGGTGTAGAAGAGAAAGTTATTTCCGCTTTGTTACCAGCCCTTTCCTCTGGAAATCTTTGATCTGAAGAATGATTTTTTCTTCTTTTTTTCTTCTGAATTAATCTACAGTTTTATAAAAGATAAAATTTAACTGGCTTTGGACTTGGAAAGAATTTTTTTAAGTAAAGATCTGGGCTTTTTTTCCTCTCTTCTTTGTCTTTCTTTTTTGAAATCATTGAAATGGCTTCTAAACTTGAAAAGACTGTAGTGAATAAAAGAACTGAGTACTCCTTTGATCATATTTTAAAGAAGCAATCTATGCCTGATTTAACATCATCAAAGTTTTTAACACCTGAGAGTTTTCTTAACACCTTGAAAGTAATGAAAAATGAGCTGATTTTGGAATTTAATTCAAAAATTGCTGAAATAGAAAAAAAATGCAGGCTGCTATGGAGAAGATGAATTTACAACTGAGAGTGGATGTGGTGAAAGTTTGTAAAGGATTAGCAGTAAATATGGAGATTTTGGAGAAGGATTTGGAAAAAAATAAGCAAGATTTAACAATCTCAGAGGAATACATAACCAAGGTTCAAAATGATATACTAAATTTGGAAACAGAGGTGATGATGTCCCAATTTAGAGAGATGAAATTTGCCATAAGAGTTAGGGGCTTGAAGGAGGAAAAATTTGAAAATTTGAAAGGAAGAATGACAGAGGCACTGGAGCAGGTGTCTGGACTGTCTAAAGATGAATTGGCTATGCAAATTGATAAGATATATAGAGCTAATTCTTGGTATGCAAAACAAAATCACTTGCCAAGGGACATTGTAATATATTTCACTACCAGAGCTCTGCGGAACAGAATTACACAGGCAACTTTTAAGAATAATCTTCAGGCAAATGGTCAAGAAATAAGGATATGGAAAGAAATCCCTTCCAAGATGCTTAAAGCTAGAAGAGAATATTCCTTTTTAGTCGAGGAACTAAAAACACGAAATTTACAGTACAAATGGAATGCACCAACAGGAGTAATTGTGAAATTTTGGGGAAAAAGATATGGACTTAATATAATAAAGAAAGCTACAGAATTTTACATCAATGTTTTAAAGGCTGATATTTCTAAAATTCCAGTAGAAAGAAGCATGGAAATAGAGGAGGAGAAGAAGAAAAATCCAGACATACGTGGTCAAGAGGAAATAATTCCAAAGATTCAAAGTGATTGGCAGAGCCAGATTGATGTTTGTGACGTGGAAAAGGAGACGGAGGATTAGGATCAGATGAGAGCTGAATCGACAGATTTGAAATGGCCAAAGGATAGATGGTGTTGAAGCTTATAGGATGGTTGGAAAGATGAACAAGATTGTAAACATTTTTTCTCATCTTTTTTTATTAATATTGTTTGTTGATGGTATTTTCCTTTTAGATTATTTTATATGTATATATCATATATTTTGGAATCATAAATTTGATATAGTGTAATATTTTGTTATCAATATTTTGAGGATTTAGGGATTAAGTTCAAGGTCTTTGAGGCATAAGGGGTTGGTTCTTACTCTTTATTATTATTATTATTATTATTATTATTATTATTATTATTATTATTATTATTATTATTATTATTATTATTATTATTATTATTATTATTATTATTATTATATACTTTGATTAGTATTATTATTATTATATATAATATATATTTTGAAGTCGATACCTCAAGGTATAGAAATATTGTTATTAATGTGTTTGATTTTATGATTTTATGTTTAGAAGAAATGTTATATATGTAATATCATGTTATTAATAAGTTGTTGGACTTTAGGTTTAAGTTTAAGGGTTTTGAAGTATAAGGGGTTAGTTTTTATTTATTTTATTTTTTATCATTATTAATATATATCTTATATATTGGGAAGTTAATATTTTGATATATTGTAATATTATGTTATTAATATTGTTTGATTTTATGATCAAGTTTAGTTCTTGAGGTTCATCTTTGTTTCTCTTCTATTTTTGTTTTCCTTTTTTTCTTTCTTTTTTCTCTTTTATAATTATTAATATAGATTATGTAAAAGATAGAGGTTTAGAGATGTGAATTATAGTATGAGATTTTGTGTGATTTTTTTTTAATTGTTTACTTTCTTTTTAATTATTTACTTTCTTTCTTTTTTATTATTTTTATCCTTCTTCCGATTATGTTTTGAATAGTCTAGAAAAATTCGGAGTTAAAGATTCCAAAAAATGGGGAAATTAAGAAGTTGTTTTAACTTAATTTAAATTTATTTTATTGAATATTATGCCCTGTACTTTCTCTGGGAAGTCTGGGGGGGGGAAGGGGGGAAGGGAAGGGAGTGGGCTGGGGGTAGGGGGTAGGGGGGATGGGGGGAGAAAAATTGAAAAATGCTTGTACTTTGTACTTATAAAACTTTTTGAATAAAAAAAAAGAAGACTGCAAGTGAAGGAAGGAAGGAAAGACGGGGAAAAACTTCACTGGAGGATTTCAACAAAGTTCACCTTCCCACACTTTTAAACTGTAGGAAGAAATGCTAATAAAAAATAACTTAAAGGGTATTGATGCTAATGTGTCCAAAACAAAAGTGTTGCATCAATCTGAAACATGAAACAAAACATACAAAAGCAGACAGATCATAGCGAATATATTTGCATGGGAAAATGGGCAAGTGAGATGTATATGTGAGAAGTACAAAGTGATCTAGCAGAAGAAGAAAATTTGCAAATACTTTGAAAATGACATATCTGATTCTACATTTTCTGAAACAAAATTAAAGCTGTATTACCTTAAATATCTCACTTGCCCATTCTTGAAAGTGTTTGTACCTGCTTCTTAAGCTGCTCTTTAAACATTTCCAGATATTTAAATTAACATACCCCAAAACTTTAATTCTATTTCAAAAAGATACAGGGCCACATATCTCATTTCTCAAGTATCTGCAGATCTCCTGGAACAGCTGTAATTCAGCCTCTTCAAAACTGATCCATTTCTGTACTAAAGTCAGAACAACTCAGATACAGCAATGTCTCAAAAGAATTAACTGCTCAAATATCAGCACTGTGGAAAACAGATTTCTGCATGCTTGAGCCCTTTCCTCATTTCCCATCTAAACAAATCAGGTGTGTGTGTGTGTGTGTGAGTGCGTGTATGCGTGCGTGTTACAGTTACTCAGGAAATCTGTTCTAAAACTTTGGGGGAACACTTGAAGTGGCAAAAGTACTCTGCTGTTTTCATAGCAATATAGATATTGCCACTTTTTGAAGAGTATGTTTTTTTTCCTAATCAAGGCAGAAAAGCAGAACCTGAAATATTTTCCTTTAATTTTATATGACACTCCAGACAAGTTAGGCAAGATTCCATCACATTCATTCAACTATTCTCAAATTGGCATAATATTTTAAACTTGTGCATAGCTAGAGCCTTTATTAACTGCAGCAGATAGTGTGTGTGTGTGTGTGTCTCACACACACACCTGAGGTCCTAGATAGGAAGCTTCTCTCTCTCTCTCCCTCCCTCCATCGACAAGTTCCTTCTGTTTTCTTGCCAAGTTTTACAGAAATGGTTTGCCCTGTTACCCTGTTACTAAATTAACAACTGAAGTGATTCACTTAACAAATATGGCAAGAAAGGTCATAAAATGGTGCAAAATTCACTTAACAAATATGTCACTTACAACAGAAATTTAGGCTCAGTTGTAGTCATAAGTTGAGGACTACCTGTATATTGGTGTTAAATGGCCTGGATGTGAGGAATATCTGGATCTGTTGGAAGCAGGAAGTTCTGAAGATACGACTTTAAAACAAACACAGAATATTCTGCAGGGGCAAGACTCTGAATTATTATTTGGGATTGATTGATTGATTGATTGATTGATTGATTGATTGATTGATTGATTGATTTATTTATTTATTTATTTATTTATTTATTTATTTATTTATTTATTTATTTATTTATTTATTTATTTATTTATTTATTCTTCTATGCCGCCCTACTCCCTAAGGACTCAGGGCGGCGTACAGCATTTTAAAGAACACCAAACAATAAAATCATTAAAAACAATTTTTAAAAAGTTAAAAAAGACATACAACAACCATGCATACATGGGGGAGACCTCAGATGTAAAATTGTCTCAGAACCCTGCCTGCAGGAAGAGCCATGTCTTAATGGCTTTTCGGAAAGCCAGCAAGGTGGGGATGATTCAGATCTCTGGGGGAAGTTGGTTCCAGAGAACAGGGGCTCCTACAGAGAAGGCCCTCCCCCTAGGCCCCACCAGTCGGCATTGTTTAGCTGACGGGACCCGGAGGAGACCCACTCTGTGGGACCTGACCGGTCGAAGGGAAGTATGAGGTAGAATGCGGTCCCGGAGGTAACCTGGTCCTAAGCCATGTAGGGCTTTAAAGATGATAATCAACACCTTGAATTGTACCCGAAAACCAATGCAACTGGCGGAGTATGGGTGTTACGTGGGTGTATCTTAAACACCCACCACAGCACGCGCAGCCGCATTTTGCACCTATTGTAGTCTCCGAATAGATTTAGATTTTAGATTTATTATTAGAGTTGGAAGGGACCTTGTAGGTCATCTAGTCCAACCCCCTGCTCAAGCAGGAGTTCCTACACCATTTGAGACAGAATACTTTTCAAGGGTAGCCCCATGTAGAACACATTACAGTAGTCCAATTGGGAGGTGACAAGGGCATGAGTGACCGTGAGTAGAGCCTCCTTCTCCAAGTATGGTCACAATTGGTGCACCAGGTGAACCTGTGCAAAGGCCCCCCCTAGCCACAGCTGTAAGGTGTTGGTCTAATTTTAGCTGTGGATCTAGGAGGACTCCCAAATTGCGAACCCGTTCTGAGGGAGTTAATTTTCCTCCCTCAAGAACCAAGGAGGGACAGTCGATATGGTCCTTAGGAGGCAATATCCAGAGCCACTCAGTCCTGTCGGGGTTGAGTTTGAGTCTATTTCTCCCCATCCAGATCCTAACATCATCCAGGCATCGGCACATTACATCGACTGCCTCCCTGAATTGAGACAGGGTGGTGATGTACAGCTGGGTGTCATCAGCGTACTGTTGAAAACTCACTCCGTGTCGACGGATGATCTCCCCCAGTGGTTTCATGTAAATGTTAAACAGGATGGGCGAGGCACCCCACAGGTCAGGGGCCTAGGAGACGACCTCTGCCCTCCTGCTAACACCGACTGCATCCTGTCGGCGAGATAAGAGGAGAACCACCATAAAACGGTGCCTCCTACTCCCAACTCGCCGGGACAATGCAGAAGGATATTATGGTTGATGGTATCGAAAGCCGCTGAGAGGTCAAGTAGCACCAGGATGGAGGAATTACCCCCATCCCGGGCTCGCCAGAGATCATCCATCAGGGCGACCAAGGCAGTTTCTGAACTGTAGCCGTGCCTGAAACCCAACTGATAGGAATCTAGATGATCAGTTTCCTCCAATAGCCGAAGAAGCTGAGAAGCTACCACCTGGATCCAGGGAAGGCTTCTTAAGGAGGAGTCTCACCACCGCAACCTTTAAAGGCTGTGGTATGGATCCCTCCCTAAAAGAAGCATTGACCACCATCTGGATCCAGCCGCGTGCCACCTCTCTGCTGGCCGAAACCAGCCAGGAGGGGCACGGGTCCAATAAACAGGTGGAAGAGCTCATCGCACTCACAGCCTTGTCCACGTCATCAGGAGAGACAGGCTCAAACTCCTCCCACAACGCTGGACTGAGACTTGCCCCTGTAAACTCAATGTACTCTGTCCCGCCGGAGTCCAGATTTGACTGGATCTGAGCGACTTTATCCATCAGAAACTGTGCGAATTCCTCAGCTCTACCTTGCAAGTGTTCCTCGCTCCCCCCTTTGGCAAGGAGGGCACGAGTCACCCTAAACAAGGCGGCTGGGCGAGAAACTGCGGCTGCAATAAGAGCAGAAAAATGAGATCATTTTGCTGCCCCTATCGCCACTAGATAAGACTTAATGAAAGTTCTTAGAAGTGTTCGGTTGGATTCGGTTTTACTGGCTCTCCAGCGTTGCTCCAGACGTCTCTTGTGGCGTTTCATCTCCCAGAGCTCCTCGGTAAACCAGGGAGCTTTCTGGGATCCACTGCCACGGAGACGTCGCAAAGGCGCAATCCGATCTAATGCCCCTGATGCTGCGGTGTTCCAGGCAGCCACCAGGGACTCAGATGAATTGTGGACCAGGGTTTCCCCAAGTTCCCTCCATTAGGCGCCTGCGGCGGAACCACCTAGTTGGTCCCGCCTCCCTGCGTGGGAGGAGTGGGGGTGTGAAATCCAAACTCAGTAGGAAATGATCTCACCACGACAACAGGGTGGTGACTATATCTCCTACGTTCAGATCATCTCTCCACTGCCCCGAGAGAAACACTAGGTCAAGCGTGTGGCCTCCCTCATGAGTCGGATCCTGGATTACTTGGGTCAGGTCCATGGTTGTCATGGAATCCATGAACTCCTGAGCTGCACCAGAGGTTTCGCCCGCCGAAGGCAGGTTAAAGTCCCCCAGCACCATAAGCCTGGGGAACTCCACCGCCAGGCTAGCTATTGCCTCAAGCAGCTCAGGCAGGGCCTTAGTAACATAGCTGGGAGGCAGGTACGCTAACAGAAGGCCCACCTGAACCACTAAGTCCAACTTCAGAAGGAGCGTCTCACACCCGACAATCTCCGGGGCAGGGATCCTACGAGGATGCAGATTCCGGCGTGTTATAATAACCACTCCTCCTCCCCTTCCCTGGGGTCGTGAATGATGCTGCACTGAGAACCCGTCTGGGCATATCTCGGAGAGGGCTACTCCCCCCTCCTGGCCCAGGCAGGTCTCAGTTATACATACCAGGTCCGCCCCCTCATCAGTGATTAAATCACATATCAAGGGGGCTTTGTTGACAATTGACCTGGCATTCAACAGCATCATCCTGAGCCCAGGGCCCTGAGAACCCTGGTTGCCAGGAACTCGGGGTGAGCAAGATGGAACCACATCGGAGGGGCCGGAACAAGGGATCGCTTGTAAACAGCGAGGTCTTATTCCCCGAGAGCGGCCCACCCCTCTGCTCCCGCTATACCTACCTCTCCCCATCATGACCGGAATATTCCGGCTCTCTACCCCCCCAGACATATCCTTCCCCTCCCCACTGGTCCACCTCCCTTCCTGCAGGCCATCCATACCATTCACACTGAGCTGGGTAAAAGAGCCGGACCCCACTCCGCTTCTGTTTGCACACTCAATGAAGGGGGTCTGGGCCTCGGTTCCCGACTCACTCATTCTAACAAGCCATTCTTCTACAATCTAAACAATTGTTCATTCAATCATAACTGGCAAAGTCCACATCAACCACACTGCTTCCGGGGTAAAAATTTGCAATAGTTAATAGTCAATATTAGCATTTAAAAAGTCAATAAAAATAATTCAGTCAACTCCATCAGTCAATTTCATTCCAATTTCAATCCTTAAAAACATCCAACCTCCACTCATACCAACATACACACTACCACAGGGGAAGAATTTAAAAACAGCAATAATAAGAGCCAATAAGAAACCCTTACAAGCCCACAACCAGAGCCAATAGATTGTAAAGTTAATTTTCATAGGTGTAATAGTCCAACTAAGAGTGTCAGTTAGCCAAAGAGTCTTCTTAGTGGGGGAGAATATCCAGATAATCCTAGGACCCCCAACTAGTCCACAGGGATAAGCAACTATATGTATTTTTATTCAAAGCAAAACTCCAAATGTTTAATGGATTCTCATATGCTAAGTTTTAAACCTGGATGCAATTTTAGTTCAGTGTCGGCGTCAACAGATTTCTATTTGTAAGCTCAGTGGGATGTGCTAATGTAAGATTATCATCAGCCTAAATGTCAGTTTATTAATTTTCTACCAAAAAAGGAAAAGCTCGTTCCTTCTACTAGCAAGCCAGAGAATTTTAACAGACGCTTTTTGAAAGAAGTCCTGGCAGAAATCTAGTTTGGACTGTGTTTTGTTTTTTTCTGCCTGTTGAAATCCTTTCTGGCCTCTTTTCTTTTTAAAGAAAAGTAGGTCATTAAAAAAAACAGCTCTTTAGAAGGAAAGCATCACATACTATGGGTTTTCAAATGAGTTCATAGGTGGCTGGGTCATTATGACAAGGCATCAATACTTGCTGTTAATATAACCATTGAAACAGTAAGATGCTTTAAATGGGCTAAGAGTAAGAAAATGCTAATGAAGAACAAAATGTTCTCTTATAAACATTGATTTGCAGTTTAGGGAAAGAAAAAAGTTTTGTGCCACATAAATATTCAGGCACACGTGTTTCTTCCTCAATCTTCCAGTTCCACTTCCAGTTTTCAATTTCAGCTTTTAACAGTACTATCGCTTACATGGTATCAGGAAGTTTTTATATTGTAATATAATGTCCAAAACAGTTGTATAGCCCCAAAGCAAAACAACCCTTAAGAAAAAAGTGGCCAAAGCAATTATGAAATATCAGTAAGCCGAATAGGAATGCAATAATTTGGTTTCATAGTCAAGCAAATTCTGAAAGAAACACATTATTTTATACTATGTTAATATTTCCTTTTTACACATATCACCTAGTTCACATGATATGAAAGCATTAGGCTTAGCATCACTAGTTTTATTTTTCTTTGGAAAATATCAGCAAAAAAAGTGAGAATTGACCAGCAAAGCTATGTGCATTAGTAGGAGGTCTGTACCAACCCTTACAAAGCAGGAAGGAAATGTACTGAAAGTTGTTTATATTCTCAATTTTCAAATTGGAACATGCCTAGAATAGAGAATATCATGGAGAACAGGCAAAAATCATGTCTCTCTCCAGCTATGCTATTGTTTTTTAAGATGTTTTAAATTAGAGGGGAGGAGAGGAGAGGAGTCTTCCTAGTCTTCCACCAGTTCACTAATATTGGATAAGAGGCTGTACTGGTAGAAAAAACAAAAACTATCATTTCAATCTTAGCTTCTTTTGTGCCTCTTCAAACAAGATAAGGATCCTTTGCTTTTTTGCAGGGGGGGGGGAGGAAGAGGGAAAAAATATCTACCTGCCCTGGTTAAACCTGCCATCACAGCCTTTGGTTTAATTGCCTGTGACCTACCAAAAACAGAAACTCTAAGTTAAATGAAAAGTAAACAAAATTTTCATGACACCTGAGAAATGAATATATTTTCTTTATTGTATATAAAATATGGTAGAAGGATTACATTTCAGAACTGCTATTTATTCCTTGAAGAAATAATATAGTCCATACCAAAAAAAGAAGAACAAAATGAAGTTGTTGTACTCTGTATACCTGTGTTTTTAATAACTGTTGGTTTTTGTTATATCTGTGAAAGAAAGAAACTGCCCCCAAAAGAGGGATCTCGGTGTTTCTTATGATGTGACAGAGTATAGTATTCTTCTGCATTGGTGTTGTTGAGCTTCCAATTGGGAATAATTTTTTTTGTACTTTGTTATAGGTAATTAACTGTTTTCTGAATACCAAGGAATTTGATAGAAAACAATCAGACACAAACTCATGTATTTGGCAAATGCTGTTGTCCTATAACCGTGATGGCGAACCTATGGCACGGGTGCCACAAGTGGCACGCGGAGCCATATCAGTGGGCACACGAGCTCAGGTCTGGTGTGCACCGGCCAGCTGATTTTCGGGCCTTCTGGGCCCACTGGGAGTCAGGAAACAGGCTGTTTCCAGCCTCCAGGGAGGGTGGGGAAGGCCGTTTTTGCCCTCCCCAGGCTCCTAGAAGCCTGGAGAGAGCAAAAAATGGGCGTGCCATTGCATGCTGGGAGTGGGGGGGTCATACGTGCATGCACGGGGGTGCATGGAATTATGGGTGTGGGCACGCACACACGTGATCCCACGCATCCCCCCCTTTTGGGCACGCGAACCAAAAAAGGTTCGCCATCACTGTCCTATAACAATGCTTTTTGCACAAAGTCATAGCCAGCACAGTTCTAATATTCCTTTAAAGTCTGGCTTGAAACATTCATCATCAGATGAAAAAATCAACCACTGATAAGTTTACTGCAAACATTTCAGTAACTGGAGCTTCATTTTTTTACATGATTATATGTAAAAGGATAGATTTCAATTAACCATTTGTGTTAATTTTCAGATTTGGGCAATTTTCAGATTTGGGCAATTTTAGAATATATAGCAACCTTGGCTAGATGGACAGAATTAGTTTCTAAATATACTAAAACTTTACTATCTCTAAAAAATTATGTCAGCTAGAAAGTTATGCAATGTAATGTCTAATAAAAAAGATCTGACCTTTTCTCATGTCAAATTCTCTTTATGAGGAAAACCAACTTTAAAAATTGGGAGAAGAATGGTGATATGGAAAATTAAATTGAGATAGGGATATTGCCTTGACCAATTGATAGACAATCAACTTTTAACATATTCTGTATTAAGAGATAAATATCATCTGGCAAATATAACCCAATGACAATATTTACAATTAAAGTAATTGTACAGTCATCTGTTGCAGCGGCCCCCAACCTTTTTGGGCATCAGGGACTGATTCTGTAGGAAGAGGTTTTTCCGCAGATGGGGTTTTGCTTGTTTGCGTGGCCCAGTTTCTGGCATATTCAGTGCAGATCCACGGACTGGGGGTTGGGGACCCCGATCTATTGTATATTTGCTGAAAAGGGGCGTTGGCTTACCTGAACGCCTTTTCTCAGTAGGTTGCGCAACAGTCCAGGAATGGGTTGCTACAGTCTGATCTGCCTAGTTACTGAGTCTATGTTTTTCGGCCACTCCTCCATGCCTCTCTGTGCATTTTTCGACAAAGTGATGGCTGAAAAGGAGACTTGCACATAATGTTAGAGACAAGGAGGCTCCAGATCCCACGAGTGTTCTGTAGGGTGGGGCTGGAATATTGCGCAACTTGAGAAAAGGCGTTCAGGTAAGCCAATGCCCGTTCTCCATTATGATTGCGAAATAGTCCAGGAATGGGATATACCAAAGCCTGGGATCCCTAAGGGCGGGTAGCCATTGGGACTGGAGCCCCCAAGGCTAAGTGTACCTGTTGTAAAACCCGCCTCCTAAAGGAAGCCTCCACCGAGGCGAAGACATCCAGCTTGTAATGTCTAATGAAAGGGAGGGGGTGGCCCAAGTGGCTGCCCTGCAGATATCCTCGAGGCCTGCGAGGCTCATGCAGCAGTGGTAGCTGCACTTCTTATGGAGTGTGCGGTGATGCGTCTGGGAGCCGGGAGAGACTATGCTTGATACGCTTTAGTGATGCACGCTCTGATCCAGCGACCAATAGTCGAGGATCCAGCGCTCATGGAAGAGGGTTGGAAAGAGACAAAGAGAGCCTCTGATCTCCTGGTGGGTGCTGTCCGCTTGATATAAATTTTTAAGGTCCTCCGTACATCCAGTTTATGCCATCTTCGCTCCAAGGCATGAGAAGGCCGAGGGCAGAAGTTCGGCAGAACAAACTCCTGGGCCCGGTGGAAATGGGAGTTGATCTTGGGAATGAAGGAGGGATCAAGTCTTAGAGTTACCTTATCCTGGTGGAAGATGCAGAGGTCAGCCAATTCAGAGATACGTTGGGTGGCACCCAATTCAGAGATACGGTGGGCAGATGTTACGGCAACCAGAAACGCCACCTTGAGCGTCATATACCTGAGACTGATAGTCCGCAGGGGCTCAAAGGGAGGCTCTGTCAAGGCATGAAGTACCTTGGGAAGATCCCAGGTAGGGTATCTGTGAACCGGTGAGGGATGCAGGTTGCTGGCACCTCTGAGAAAGACTCGAATGTCAGGATGGCGTGACAGAGGGGTCTTCTTTCCACAGGCCAGCACAGTAGACAATGCTGCGACCTCTGTCGCAATGTGCCATGAGCCAGGCCTCTGTCCAGGCCGTCCTGGAGGAAATCTAGAACCTGCGAAACAGAGGCTCAGACAGGGTCAATGGAAAGTGGTCTGCACCATTTGACAAAGGTTGCCCAGGTGGCATTACCGTATTTTTCGGAGTATAAGACGCACTTTACCCCCCAAAAAAGGGTCAAAAACTGGGTGCGTCTTATACACCGAATGGTGTATTTTCTGGGGGGGGGAGTTGATGCGACCCTGCCTTAGTCACCGCCGCAGCCGCCGGAGTGCAGGGACACTGCCGCCACAGCCAACAGCGCCGTCGGACCGCATGGACGCCGACACTGCCGCCGGACCGCCGCCGCCGGAGTGCATGGATGCCGCCGCTGCCGCTGGAGCGCAGGGACACCGCCGCCGCCGCCCCTGTTGCAACCCCCACCCCCACCGCAGGACACGCCACGGCAGCCGCCGCCGTTGCAGCCCCCGCCCCCACTGCAGGACCCGACGCCGACGCAGTCGGTGGTGGGGGTTTGGGCCAGTAGCGGCGGTGGCGGCTCACTTCGGGTAGTGGCGGGGACGCCGGCTGGGACAGCGGTGGGGGCGGGGACAGCGGCGGCGGCTGGGACAGTGGCTGGGACAACGGTGGGGACAGCTGCCGCCGCTGTCCCCACCCCCACCATTGTCCCAGCCGCTGTCCCAGCCACCGCCGCTGTCCCTGCCCCCACCGCTGTCCCAGCCGGCGTCCTCGCCGCTACCCAAAGCGAGCTGCCACCGCCGCTACTGCCCCAAATCCCCACCACCACCTGAAGCCTGCTCCCGAGGCACCTGAGGACCTTGTGGACTTCAACTCCCAGAATTCCTCCTCCAGTCATCCTAGCTCAGGAATGGTAGTTGAAGTCCACAAGGCTTAAACTTGCCAAGGGCGTGCAAGGGTCTTCAAACTTGTGGACTTCAACTCCCAGAATTCCTCCTCCAGTCATGCTAGCTCAGGAATGGGAGTTGAAGTCCACAAGGCTTAAAGCTGTCAAGTTTGAAGACCCCTGGGTTAGGGGTTAGGGGTGCAAGGGTCTTCAAACTTGGCAAGACTTTTTACAACCATGTACACTTTTTACAAACTTCAAACTTGACAGCTTTAAGACTTGTGGACTTCAACTCTCATTCCTGAGATAGCATGACTGGAGGAGGAATTCTGGAGTTGAAGTCCACAAGTCTTAAAGCTGTCAAGTTTGAAGTTTGTAAAAAGTGCACATGGTTGTAAAAAGTGTACATGATTGTAAAAAGTATTCTGCTACACTGGTATTTTATTAAATAATATATTACTACACAATTTGGTTCAGAATACTTTTTTCCTTGTTTTCCTCCTCTAAAATCTAGGTGTGTCTTATACTCCGGTGCGTCTTATACTCCGAAAAATACGGTATATATCCTGATGGTGGATTGTTTCCTGGTCACCTGCATAGTCTGAATGACTTTCTCAGAGTAATTTTTCCTCCTCAAGCAGGCCCCTTCAAATGCCAAGCGGCAAGTTGGAGCCACTGAGGCTCCGGATGTTCCAGGATCCCCTGGCTGAGGGAGATCCACTGAGGAGGAATCCTCCAGGGTGGAGATGCAGAGAGGCTGATGAGATCCACAAACCATGGCCTGCGAGGCCAGTGAGGGGCCACCAGTATTATCACTGCTCCTTCTGCAATGACCTTCCGAATCACCCCTTGAATTAGGGGGAGAGGAGGGAATGCGTACATGAGCCCGGGGAGCCAGACGCACCTGAGAGTGTTGGAGCCCTCCGGCCCTGGAGAGGGGAACCTTGAGAAGAAGCGAAGTAGTTGGGTGTTCAGGTGCGTGGCGAATAGATCCACCTGGGGAGTCCCGAATCGGTGCAAATCTCTTGAAACAAGGTGGGGTGAAGACGCCACTCGGCATTGTCCACCATTGTCTGGCTTAGATAGTCTGCCTGTATGTTTAGAGTCCCAGCAATGTGCTCCGTTGTCAGGGAGAGGACAGTCCGTTCCGCCCACCAACCTATCAGCTGGTACTCCACCATGAGGCTTTTGGATCGAGTCCTGCCCTGCCGGTTGAGATGGGCCTTTGCCGAGACATTGTCTGTCTCCATGAGGACGTGACGTCCATGCAATTGGTTCTAGAAATGCAGAAGTGCCAGGTGGATTGCCTGCAATTCGAGCCAATTGATGCTGTTAGCTAAGTCTTGCGCTGACCAATGGCCCTGGGCTACCTGACTGCCCAGGTGAGCACCCCAGCCGAAGAGGCTTGCATCGGACATGAGAATCACTTGGTCCGGCTCTGTGAAGAAGCTGCCCTTGGTGATGTCTGGGGAGATCCACCAGTGGAGCTACCTCCTGACTTCTAGAGGGACCCTGATCTGGGAATGGGAATGAGTGTCTTTGCCCGCTGATATGGCAGTAAGAACCACTGAGGGCTTCTCATGTGGAAATGATTCCAGGGCACAATCTGTATGCAGGACACCATTTTCCCCAATAGTTGGGAGAGGGCGGCTAAGGAAACCCTGGGGTGTTGCAGAATATGACTCACTATGTCCCTGATGCTCTCTCGTCTGTCTTGAGACAGGAATACCCAACCCAAGGTGGTGTCTATGATGGCCCCTAGGTGAATCAGCCTGAGGGATGGGGCCAAATGGCTCTTTTGGAAGTTCACAAGGAACCCATGATCTTGCATGGTCTGTTCGTCAATTCAAGATCCCTTTGTACCCTGATGAGGGAGGAAGCCTGAACCAAGATGTCATCCAGGTAGCATTGCAGCCTCACCGGGACACCTCTCAGGTGAGCTGCAATGGCGGCCAGGACTTTCGTGAAACACATTGGACCCGAGGCAAGTCCAAAGGGGAGAGCTCGATACTGTAGATGTCTGCCTGCATAATTGAACCTCAGAAATTTGCAATGTTCTGGCAGGATTGGGATTTGGAGGTATGCCTCCAAGAGGTCTATGGATGCCAGGAACTCCCCGGGCTGAATTTCCTGGAGGATGGACGCTAGGGAACTCATCTTGAACTTCTTGTAGACCAGGTGCGTGTTGAAAATCTTTAGATCCAGTATAGCTCTCCATCCACCCGAAGACTTCGGTACAGTGAACAGGGTTGAGTAAAATCCCTGTCTCCACTGGTCCTCTGGAACAACCTCTATGGCTTGAATGTCCAAGAGGTATTTTATGGCTTGTTCCATGAGACCCCATTTGGTGCTGTTGCTGAAGACAGGGCACTGTACAAAGCGATTCGGAGGGAGGAACTCCAAGGATAGGCCGAATCAAACTGTATTCAACACTCAATTGTCGGTGGTCGTTAACAGCCACTGATCTACAAAGAGATGCAGCCTGCCCCCTATGGGGGGAGGGGCTGCCAAGTCATTTCTGTTTGCGGAACTGGCGGGAGCCGGTGCCACGAAATGGCCATTTGCGGAATGTACCGGATTGGACCTGTCACGAAAGGAGGCCCTATCCTGCTGGTGGGGCTGCGAATATGATCTATGTGAGGGGGGGTCCTCCTGAGAGTAGCGAAAGGACTGCCTCCTGAAGTAGGGAGCAGACCTGTCCACCCTCCGGGTAGAAGATGGGAGGAGTTTACGTTTCTCCCTGTTTTCAAGAAGGAGCGGGTTGAGAGCTCCCCAAAAAGCATCTCCCCGGAATAGGGGGAAGCAGCCAGAAGCCACTTTGTTCTCAGGTCAGTATTACAACTGCGCAGCCACAGCAAGCGCCTGGAGGTGATGGTGGAAACCAAGGCTCGAGATGCGTACTTGACGGCATTAAGGGTCGCATCAGCCGAGAACTGGGTTCTCTTGTTGAGGTCTTGGTTCAAACGGCTATCCTGAGGGGACAGCCTTTCCCACATTTCCTGGAGCCACAGGAGAGTTGACCAATTAAAAAAGGACAGCGCTAAGGCGGCCTGAATGGCCTAGGCATTTGACTGATGAGCTTTTCTATAAGCTGATTCAAAATTCTTATCATCCAGTTTCAACCCTTCCGATATGTCACCTGCCATGTAAGGGGAGGAGGAAGACAAGGCTGCACCGGGCTGTCTATTGACGGGAGTTGTAGCATTTGAGCAAATTTTGGAGCCGTGGCATAGAATCTTTTATCATTGCCACTTGGAGTTGGGATAGAAGCTGGGTTGGACCATTGCTTTTGGACAACATCCTGGAATAGCTTAGGGGCCGGAATGTACAGCTGTTCAGCCACAGGTTCAGAGAACAACGCCTGACCATGACGCTGAGTGAAGGACTCAGGGTCAGGAGGAGATTCATCCTCCGATAGGCAGGCAGTAGCCTTTGCTTTATGAAGATGGGACTTGAATAATCCAAGAGGGAATAAGCCAGTAAAGGCAGGCGTTTCAGGGGAAAACCCCTCATCATCAGATAGATCGGGGTCCCTCAATATCTCTTCCCCTGTGAGAAGGTCCTCCTCATCCCTGGAGAGGAACACAGAGCCCTGAGGAGGGGGTTAGGCTAACCAACGAAGAGCGCTTGGATTGATAAAACGATTCTGACATGATGGATGCAGAACGTTGCTGTCTGAGGCCCGCAGCTATGCCCCTGGAGATAGCCTGAGATATAAGGGATTGGATCCCCTCAGGTAGGTTGCGTAGATCGCTATCTTCCAGCTTCTTCCAGATCAGAGTTGTCGGAGTGGTCTGATTGAGGCCTCGCGGGAGCCTGGCAGGCAAAGGGGCCCTCACCTCCGGCCAAATGTCTGTGCTCCCTGGAAGTTGTGCCTGGGGAGGCTTCTGGAGACAAGGCCTGTGAAGAAATCACTGGATGCTCCTGCATGGAGGGATTAGAAACAGAACAATCACTGCCTGTATTCTATGGCTGCCTGCTGGCCCATAGCAGGCTGAGGCTTGTCTTTTCACTTGGAAGACCTTTTGCCCTCCTTGTGTGACTTACCTGAGGCCTTTCTGGATACAGAGGCCTCCGCCTGCTCCGATGCATGGGAACAATCTGCCGCTGTGAGAGACAAGGCCACTAGCAAAGGTTGGAAGGCCGGGATCAGTGAAGTAATGACCGAAGTCAAAGATCCAACTGGCGAGGGCTGGTCCAAACCTGAGCAGCCACACAAAGAATTGATGGCTGAAGGCTGGAACAGAAAAGGTGAAGGTCTAGTAAGACTAGGCTGCACCTGGCTATGGATTGGCTCCTAAGAGACTTAGGCCGAGGCAGGGCTGACCAGTACCCGCACACAGTCACAATCAATTGAGTTCAGTGAGCCTGATAAGTCCAGCCGGACCAGGCCTACAATGAGGAGAGCCGAGAACCAGACGCGGGACTCTGGTATGAGTAGTCCTCCAAGGCAGGCAGAGGTAAAAGGGCCAATGCACTAGGAAGCATACAAAATGGCTGCTTGAGGCTCCTAAAATGGCCACCGCAGCCTTGAAAGAAGGCGTGGGCACAATATGGCCACTCAAGGCTCTCCAAATGGCCACCGCAGCCTTGAATAAGGCGTGAGCACAGGGCCAGGTGATAAGGTACTTCAGAGGGCTCTGGATGGACCCCTGAACAAGCGGTTTCACTGGCTTCTAATGCGAAATCTCCGGTGGAAGGAAGAGCCAGGGGAAAGCAATCATCACTGTGTAGAACGGTGCCTCGCTTAGTGCTTGCGCGTGCCCAACTCCGCAATCGAGGAACTGAGGAATTTGGAGGTCCACCAGGCACAGCATATAACGGCGAAAGAGTGCCAGCGGAGTTGCCAATGGATCAGAGGCAATCGGACCGCGCTGTGAAGAAAAGCCTCCTTCAGATTTTAAATGCTTCCAAAATGGCCACCGAGGTTCATATGATCCAGTGGCTGGGAGAAAAGACTACGGCCGCAGAGGTAGACGTCTGCTGGGAAGGTGCTGAATGGACACCACTTTATTTTTTGTGAACTTCTGACAAGCAAAGTCAATGGGAAGCCATATTCACTCAATAAGCATATTACTAACTTAACAACTACAGTGATTCACTTAACTGTGACAAGAAAGGTTGTAAAATGGAGCAAAATTCACTTAACAACTGTCTTGCTTAGCAACATAATTTTTTATCTCAATTGTGATCATAAGTCAAGGATTATCTGTGCAATTTTTAATTCAAATGATGCACTAAAGCACTATACAATTGCTCTAAACAAACTAAAAATAAAACAACTCTTGGTCCATCCTACTTGGTCCATATGTCCATTTCTCATAGGAGCATTTTAAAAATAAATTTAGAGTAAGATTGTTTTAGCAAAATAGGGTTTCTCCAGTATGGTTGCGAAATAGTCCAGGAAATGAATTGCTACAGTCTGATCTGCCTAGTTACTGAGTCGCAAAAAGTGATCACATGATCCTGAGACATGACAGCCATCATAAATATGAATCAGTTGCCAAGTGTCTGAATTTTGATCATGTGAGCATGGGGATGCTACAATGGTCGTAAGTTTGAAAAACAGTCATAAGTAATTGTTTTCAGTGCTGTTGTAACTTTAAATGGTTACTAAATGAATGTTGTAAGTTGTAAGATATTGCCGGAGTGTCTTCATAAGTGGAACAGGATTTATTTACAGAGGTTAGTAAAGTGTATCCAAGCACATCGTTCGTTCCTGGGTGATTCTACACGTCTCAGAACTATTCCAAAAAGTTCCCAGCATGAAACTGCTTCACGCTATCAATATGAAACTTACTCCCCAGACCTGTCTTCATCAGGACAGAACAGTGCAGAAAAACAGATTAGTTACAGTTATAGCCAATTGATAAAAACCCAGCAGGAGCAGATAAATTCCTTACAAAGAGAATTGCAAGAAACTAGACTATATGCATTTTTCCATGCTGAAAAACAAGATGTCCGCCCACCTTCAGGCATTCCAGAGCGGGGCCATGATCCCCCCTCCTTTCCTTCTTTAAACAACTTAGAACAACGCCCTTGGATGGGCGCGTCACAATCACGTGGGCTGGAACATTTTGATGAAAGGGACTTTGCATTTCCCAAAAGTAGTGCTGCACTGCCATCTAGTGGCGATGAAAAAATGGAACAAATTTTAAAAGCTTTGCAGCAAACCTTTGCTCCTGATGCAACTGCCCAAGAAATATGGACTCAATTAGAACGTTGTTTTCGCCCAGTTTCAGCTGAGTCCACAAACTTACTTTTGTCACAATTTCATGGAACAAAACTTAAACCTACTGGCAATATGGGGGCACATTTAGCAAAGATGAAGCACATGAGGAAAGATCTTGCAGAACGTGGCTACCCAATGGACGATAATCAAGTGGTCAGTATTATTACCAATTCCTTGAATTACACATGGAGGGAGGCCATCACACAAATTAATCAAGTCCCTCTTGCCCAAAGAACTGTTGATCATGTTTGTAGAATTTTAACAGAATATAAAGCTTACATGCAGGCTACGCCTCACTTACAAGCGCCACCTAGATGATCCTATGGATGAACCTATGCACCAAGGGTATTAAGATGCCAATATTGCAATACAAGCAGAGATTGTCTTCAATTGCAACGCACTCAAGTTCCTGTCCAGCCCAGAGGAACAGTCTACAGACGCCAGTACCAGCCCAGAGGAACAGACTACAGAGACCAGTACCAGCCCAGAGGAACAGCACCCAGAGGCAGCAGAGTCAGAGGACAGCGCCGACCCGGTCCCAGGCGTGATTTCCCACCTCTATACACCATGCTAGCAATCACCCATGATCCACAGCCAAAGCAATACGACCGGTCTCTCTTGTGGACTCTCGATAGTGGAGCGGCTGTTCACATTACTTACAGAAAAGAACCTTTCAGAGAGCTACATGAGCCTGAACCAGAATATCGTGAACTGTACGCATTTGGTGGCCACCCCTTCAAAGTTGAAGGAAAAGGGACTGTTTTTATTGAAGAGTTAGGTACCCTAGTACCAAATGTTTATTATATTCCTACAGCTAATTGTAATTTGCTTAGTCAGAATCATTTATCTGCTGTTTTACATTTTTATGTCCATTTAGGTAACGCCAGTTATATTTTTAAAGATGGTCATATTATTGCTGACACAATTGTGATTGGTCAGGTCTACTATTTGAGGCCAAAGGCAGAACCTCAAATTCAGGCAAGTATAAACATCTCAATAGAGAATATCACAGGCCCAGAGAGAGATACCCCAGAGAGAGATCCTGTGAATACTCCAAAGGCTCCTAAAGCCACAAAGCAACAGGTAATCAAATCCAAGGTTCCTCATGTTAATGCTGCAACCTCACTTACTGGAATTCCTTTACATGACAGATGTATACATAAATGGCACAGAAGATTAGGACATCTGAGCTTTGAGGATCTTTAAAAAATGCCATTTTTCGCACAAGGTTTGAATTTCAAAGGATGTAAGGTACATTTGGATTGTGCTGTTTGCAAAAAGGCAAAATCAAGGGCAGCAGCCGTTCCAAAACATGCTACACGAAGTCAACACGCATTTTTTATTTGGTTCATACAGATATAGTGGGTCCTTATAGGCCTACAATTGGCGGTAAAAAGTATTTCTTAACTATTGTTAGCACTTAGCAATAGCACTTATATACCGCTTCACAGTGCTTTACAGCCCTCTCTAAGCGGTTTAAGAGTTCAGCATATTGCCCCCAACAATCTGGGTCCTCATTGTACTGACCTCAGAAGGATGGAAGGCTGAGTCAACCTTGAGCCGGTGAGATTTGAACAGCTGAATTGCTGAACTAGCAGTAGCCTGCAGTGCTGCATTTAACCACTGCGCCATCTCGGCTCTTAATTTATATGGCTGCCAGCCAGATCTTAGACACTTACACATTTTTGGTTCATATGCCATGGTCAACATTCCATTGGCCCAAAGAAAAAAAGGTAGCCCAATAGCAAAGAGACTGAGATATATGGGTGTTGATGACAATTCTAAATGGGGAAGATTCATTGACTCTCACAATATGATAACAATTTCTAATTCAGCTAATTTTGAAGAAGATTCAGATTGGTCCAGGATACATTCTAATGACCCTGGAGTTTATTTCCCTAGAACTGAAATTGTTGATACAGTGCAACCAGATGACCAATGTTCATCACCTGATATCCCATCCTACCACGCCGTGGATGCTGAAGCTAGTGACGCTGATGGAGATGTGGACAACAAGGAAGACGACTGGACAATCATTCCGAGACGTTCCAAGAGAACTACAAAAGGTATTCCACCAAAGAGATACACAATGCAATTGACAAACACACCATCGCCATTGATCTGTAATGTTACACTCCCACCGGAGAACTTTTCACAAATTAAATATCTTTCTGAAGATGAACAACAAAAATGGTATGAAGCCATGCAAGTTCAGATGGATAGTTTGCAGAAACTCAAAGTATACACATCTGCAACACCTCCAACACACAAAAAAGTCATTGGCACAAGATGGGTCTACAAAATCAAACAAAAACCAGATGGTGAATTATTATACAAAGCAAGACTTGTCGCACAGGGTTTCGCACAAAGCTATCCTGAAGATTACACAAACATTTATTCACCTACAGTGCGAACTGAAAGTGTGAAAATTGATCTAACCACTGCTTCTATCCTTGGACTTGAAGTTTTCCAATTTGATGTTGAAACAGCTTACCTACATGCTGATCTAGATGAAGAAATCTACGTCAGATCCGCTCCCGGCTTCCGGGACCGAGAAGGGGATACTTGGTTCCTAAACAAGAGTCTCTATGGTCTGAAACAATCAGGTCTGATGTGGTACACATGTCTAAAAGACAAACTAAATTTAATGGGCTTTATTAAGCCCGACACTGATGAATGCGTGTTCACAAAAAGGTATGGAAATATTTATGAAATTGTTCTTGTTTATGTTGATGATATTATTTACATTGGTCCAAACAAACACATGAGTGAGAATTTTGTTAAAGGTTTGCAACAATACTTCACACTGAAATCATTAGGACACATCAATGAATATTTAGGAGTTCACATTGAAAAGACACAGAAGGGGTTTAGCCTCTCACAAGAAACTAAGATAGATCAACTTTTGCATCATTGCAACATGACAGATGCAACACCTACACAAACACCTATGCAAACCGATTTTCACAATTTGAAAGATGCATACAGTCCTGAGTTCAAGGATCAAACACTTTATCGTTCAGTAATTGGTTCACTACTTTACATTAGTGGATGGACTAGACCAGACATAGCACTTAGTATTAATTTACTTTCAAGACATATAGGCAAAGCAACAGAGTTTCACTGGTCATGTATTAAGAAGTTATTGAGATACTTGATACGCACAAAACACTTCAAACTGAAGCTAGAACCAGAACATACAGATTTTGCAGACATGTATTGTTATGCAGATGCAGATTGGGCAAGTGATAAGGAGTCAAGAAAAAGCACATCAGGTTACATAATGTTCCTGAATGGATGTCTAGTTTACTGGAACGTAAGAAAACAAAGTTTTATTTCCTGCTCATCAACTGAAGCAGAGTATGCATGTGTGTCTGATGCATGTAACTTTCTAACTTGGTTTGATTCCTTAGTTACAGATATCTGGATGAAGCCGGAAAAACCGATCACTGTGATGGAAGATAATCAATCAGTAGTTTACATTTCCAGAACTCACTTCACAGGTTCAAGGTCCAGACACATTGACATTCGTTACAAGAATGTTAGAGAGTCAGTAAGACAAGGTCTCATAAAATTAGAATATGTGCCAACAAAATATCAGATAGCTGACATTCTGAACAAACCATTACCTATTGCTCAGCATAATTACCTCAGATATTTACTGTGTGTTGAGTGACACATTATATTAGCCCAACTGACAAAGAAGGGGTGTCATGATGTGAATAATTGCCAGTTGTGCACCTCTACTGTTTCCTAAGGTTTATTGTATTTATAATCAAGCAGACATGTGATATGTTTTACTACGCATGCGTGCATTCCAGGAGTTTTGTCTACTCCCACTTCCTTTTCTTCTTCCATGCCTGCCGAGGCAGACGTGAATCCATTAGCTGAAAAGATGTAGCTTATTAAGGGTTTATTTTTATTACTTTTGTACTGAAATAAATATTTTGTTAATTAGATTTGAATCTCGGTTTTATTTTCTAAATACAAATGACTTCAAGGAAGCAAGATCCAAAGATCGCCTCTGATAGGAAAAATTCCTATCTTGTCAGTTCTACATTTAGGCAAGAAAAACAAAATGCACAGGTACAGTATATGTGGTAGTAACTCAACAGTAGTAACTGTGAGAGGGATCTTGGAGTCCTAGTGGACAACCATTTAAATATGAGCCAGCAGTGTGCAGCAGCTGCCAAAAAAGCCAACACAGTTCTAGGCTGCATTAACAGAGGGATAGAATCAAGATCACGCAAAGTGTTAATACCACTTTATAATGCCTTGGTAAGGCCACACTTGGAATACTGCATTCAGTTTTGGTCGCCACGATGTAAAAAGGACCTCGAGACTCTAGAAAGAGTGCAGAGAAGAGCAACAAAGATGATTAGGGGACTGGAGGTTAAAATATATGAAGAACGGTTGCAGGAACTGGGTATGTCTAGTTTAATGAAAAGAAGGATCAGGGGAGATATGATAGCTGTGTTCCAATATCTCAGGGGTTGCCATAAAGAAGACGGAGTCAAACTATTCTCCAAAGCATCTGAGGGTAGAACAAGAAGCAATGGGTGGAAACTAAACAAGGAGAGAAGTAACTTAGAACTAAGGAGAAATTTCCTGACAGTTAGAACAATTAATCCGTGGAACAGCCTGCCTCCAGAAGTTGTGAATGCTCCAACACTGGAAGTTTTAAAGAAGATGTTGGATAACCATTTGTCTGAAGTAGTGTAGGGTTTCCTGCCTAGGCAGGGGGTTGGACTAGAAGACTTCCAAGGTCCCTTCCAACTCTGTGGTTGTTATTATTGTTGTTATTATTATTAAGAAGCCACCCAGGTTAATAGTTCAATTAACTTTTTAATGGCCAAGATCACAAACAGGGGCTCTGTAACATAACAAGAAGCGAACTGTAGTATTTAGAGTCATGTCGCAAACAATGGACTCTGGAAAAGCAAGCTCAGGAGTAACATTAATCTTATGGGCTTTTTGTAAAAAAATTGCACCACCACCACCTCTGTGATTTTCATGGTCAGACCAAAAAATATAATAACTTGTGGTAAAAAATGTCTAGAAAAGGTGCGTTCAACAAGGTCTCACAAACAAAAATGAGGTCAAAAAGGGACGTGTTCAAGAGCAGAAGGAATTCAGACATTTTGTTTGCGAGTTTTCTTGCATTAAATAGTTTACACATTAAACCAGTAGGCGTGGACCTTAAGGAGATGGAGGGCGTGCATACCTAACATTGGTGAACAGGAGCATGAATGTTGGCCATAGGCCAATGTTCTTATGTTTAATACAGTCAGAACGGTACTTGACATAGATCTGTTTCACTTTTGTCCAAATGTTCTTTAAGCTCTGCACGGAGCTCTCAGGTGTAGATACATTGTAGGATGGACAAAGCAGGCTGCGAATGTAATTTCTTGTGGTTTATGCTGCTTTTGGCAAAGTAATTTATTGTAGATATGAACTCCCGTTTACAGGCTTCACTCTTGCAAACTACTTTGCAAAAACGCGGCACCACCGTGCCATTGTTATTCTTATACTCGGGGCCTTCACGGGAAACATGAAGGATTAATTTTATTATTGAACAACTACAGTGCTCTCGGTCAATCCAAAATGTTAATAAACTTCAAACCTGAAATTTAAGAAAGTAAAAGTGAGGTTATGGCTTTCTTAGGAGAATATCTACGTGTGCACAATTATTGGGCAACTATTAGTGTGCAGAATTATTATGCAACTTAAATGAAAAATGGAAATTTTCCCATCTAATTCATTTATTTTCATCTGTTAAAGTGAGAATAATAAACAAACAACTCAAATTTTACAAATAAACATTTCTGACAGTTAAAAAAAAATAGTGATCAATATAGCCACCTTTCTTTTCAATAACAGTCATAAGCCTTCCATTCATGGAGTCTGTCAGTTTCTTGATCTGTTGACAATCAACTTTTTGTGCAACAGCAACCACAGCTTCCCAGACGCTGTTCAGAGAGGTGTACTGTTTTCCTTCACCATAAATCTCCCGTTTAAGAAGGGGCCACAAGTTCTCAATAGGCTTTAGGTCAGGTGAGGAGGTGGGGGCATGTCATTATTCTTTCATCTTTCATCTTAAGGCCTTTACTGGCTAGCCACACAGTGGAGTACTTCCATACATGTGATGGAGTATTGTCCTGCATAAAAATCATGGTCTTCTTGAAAGATGCAGAATTTTTCCTTAAACCAATGTACCATTGCTTAAAGAAAGTGTTTTAAAAACCGGCAGTAGGTTTGGGAGTTGATTTTGAGTCCATATTCAACCTGAAAGGGTCCAACTAGCTCAACTTTCATAATACCAGCCCATACCAGTACCCCACCTTCACCTTGCTGTCATCTGAGTCTAAGTGGAGCTCTATGCCCGTTACTGATCCAGGCACGGGCCCATCCATTTGGTCCGTCAAGAGTCACTCTCATGTCATCAGTCCAGAACACCTTTGAAAAATCTGTCTTCAGATATTTCTTAGCCCAGTCTTGCCATTTCAACTTATGTGTCTTGTTCAATGGTGGTCAGATTTCAGCCTTCCTTACCTTGGCCATGTCTCTGAGCACTGAACACCTTGTACTTTTGGGCACTCCAGGTAGGTTGCAATTCGGAAATATGACAACACTGGAGGATAAGGGGTTCCTGGTAGCTTCATGTTTGATTCTTCTCAAATCTTTGGTAGTTAAAGTGTGTCCTTTTTTCTCAACAAGTTGACTATTTGTACCCTGTTGACCATGTTGACTATTTGCAACAAAACATTTGATGATTCTGTGATCACGCCTCAATATCTTAGCAATTTCAAGAGTGCTGCATCCATCTGAAAGACTTTTTACAATTTTTGACTTTTCAGAGTCAGTTAAATCTCTTTTTAGTCTATTTTGCCTGAGGAAAAGAAGCTGCCTAATAGTTATGCACACTTTGATATAGGGTTTTGATCTCATGAAGAGATCATTACACAAATACACATCACCTGATATGCTTATATCCACTAAGCATTTAAGTTTATACAGCTTGGAGGTGGAAAATATGCATACAAAGGATGATATTATGAGCTGAGATAGCGCAGTGGTTAAAAGCAGCATTGCGACCTTCAGCTGATTGCTAGTTCAGCAGTCCAGCTGTTCGAATCTCACTAGGCTCAAGGTTGACTCAGCCTTCCATCCTTCCGAGGTGGGTAAAATGAGGACCCAGATTGTTGGAGGCAATATGCTGAACTCTGTAAACCGCTTAGAGAGGGCTGGAAAGCACTATGAAGCGGTATATAAGTCTAAGTGCTATTGCTATTGCTATTGCTATATGGTCACTTGCCTAATAATTGTGCACATAGTGTATGACCATTGTAGTATCCCCACAGTCACAGTCACTTGATCAAAAATCAGATGCTTGGCAACTGACTTATGTTTATGGCATTGCAGTGGCTCCAGTTATGACTTTCTTACAAGCAAAGTCAACAGGGAAGCCAGATTCGCTTAACAATCATGTCACTAACTTAATAATTGAAGTGATCCACTTAACAATGGTGGTATCAAAGGTTGTAAAATGGGATAAAATTCATTTAACAAATGTTTCACTTAGCAACAAAAAGTTGGGGCTCAATTGTGATCATAAGTCAAGGACTACCTATATTATTATTTGTACTATTTTTATTTATTTATCAAATTTATATGTCACTCTGCAAAGTTACTCTGGGTAATTTTCATTTAAAGCTGTCCTTACACTAATGTCTTAGGCTCCCTACCTATCTTCATGTGTTCCCTTTGGGGCTATTTTTTTGTTATTTGCTATATAAGCAGAATAAAGTGGTTCTGTTTGAAAAGAAAAAGAGAATGCCACATGACTGAAATAAAAAAATAGCAAAATTCAACTACAAGATAGGCAGAGATTGTTGAAATCAAGTGGTTAAAAATACCACAAAAATTAATATGCATATTGTTCATGTTATGCACATATATGAAGTAATATGTCATTGAGACAAAATACTCCAGAGAAAAGCTCATAGAAAGCCAACCCTGTAAAGCAGGGCTGTGAAAATCCCAGCCCGCAGGATGGATGCTTCATGCGCTGGCCATGCCCACACCTAGTTTAGCGAAGGGGGAAAAAGTCCCGATACCTCATGTGATGCCGCTGTGACGACATGCGTTTGACATCCCTGCTATAAAGTGTTAGAGGAAACAAGTTCAGGTATGATAGTATTGCTGGTTATTACTACTTCTATCTCTCCACTAGCCATTTCTAAAACAGCAATGCTAGGGTAATGGTGCGAAATAGGCAATGTGAATAAATAACCACACAGATCTAGAAGTTCATCTCATAAAGAACTTCTTCAATGATACACATTTGATGAAGCTTCTAACTACAGAAAATACCCATTTAGTTTATCCGTTGCCATGTATTTTACTTGAATAGCTGGGTGGACTGGACATTAACATTTGAACTACTATAAGTCCATGTATTTGCCACAATACATTTATTTGCTAAACAAACAAACAAACAAACAAACCCATTTAGAGTGTATCCATGTTGCCAGGCTGCAAAGGTGTGTGTGTGTGTGTGTATGTGTGTTTTTAAGGGGGATGAATTAGTTCAATAAATGAAGCCTTTTAAATATCACTCAGCATGCCCTTTCTCACCCCAATGAAAACGACCAAGGGGTTACCAAGAAATTCCATTAGCATGGCTCATAAAATTTCACAGCTAAAGGAAATGAAAGCCAGCAACAGTAATAATGGCTGTAAGTTCTTGCCTCTCCAATCTTCCCAAGAAAGCAGGATTCTTGAAACTGCAGTTGTTCCAAAAGGAGCTTTTATTGAAAGGTTTGTGATAACAAGAGATCTAGGCAAGAACTGAAGCTTCTCACTTAAAACCAGCTATTTAAAGCAATGCTAACCAAACCCCTCCCACACTACATCATTGCAGGGAAACAAAAACAGAAACTTCATATAGAGATTAACACAGTAATGCAAGAAACAGAAACTTCGTATACAGATCACTCCATTCCTCCCCCCTTCCTCCCACCAAAATGCCAGCATCCCTGTAGAAATATTTGGGACCTGATATGCCCCCCCCCTAGAAAAACAGGAAATCCATCTGAAAGAAAACAAAAGAGGGAAGGGGAGACAAAGGAAACATAAAATCAACGAGGTTTGTCAGGGTATAATTGATGAAATATACATACTAATTTAGGGGCATGCACACGCTTTTTGTGAACCCATTCATTGTATGAGAAGGGGAGGTGTTTCCAAGCCACCAGGTACTGAGTGGTCCCATGGAATTTCCTAGAGTCAAGAAATGGGGCAGCTTGCTACATAACTTTCTATGTCCTTTTTTAATGAGGGCCACCAGAATTGCCGTTTCAGTAAATGTAATGTTTTTACAAAACCAAAGTGACCAGCTAATTTGGAGTTGTGACAAGCTTGCATAGTTCTCAGCCTTTCCCTAGCTGGGACATACAGCTTATTTCCCACCCAAGCTAACCTCTCTTTTATTATCCAAGTATGTTTATTGACACTAAACCACTCATCCATTTCTAAGGCTTTTTTGAAATCTGTGGTGGTGGCATTGTCTAAGGTGGAAGGTTCGTTCTTCGCCTGAGAGCTTGTGACAACCTTAGCTGCTAATTGGAAGGTTGGGATCATGGGCTTAATTACTTCCGCCTTGACACTGTTGTATTGTGGACAAGGCATCTGCCAAAAGGTTTTTCCCTCCCGTAAATACTTCAAAGTGAAATTAAAGCGTTGGAAGTACTGTGCCCAGACTTGTTTTGGAGACATTTTCCGTGGGGTTTTGAGTGCTTCCAAGTTCTTGTGATCGATCCATATTTGGAAAGGTATTTTACTTCCTTCCAAGAAATGTCTTCAAGTTAGGAGTACCCACCTAACTGCAAAAGCCTCCTTTTCCCATATTGCCCATCTCTGTTCAGTTTCAGTTAACTTCCTAGGTGTATGCACATGATTGTAATTTTCCTTCTTCATTCTCTTAGAGTAAAACTGCATCGACTGCCACATTGCTGGCATTGGCCTGGATTACAAATGGCTTCTCTGGGTCTGGGTGTTTTAATATAGGTTCAGCCGAAAAGAGTTTTTTCAGTTTTTCAAATGCTGCTTGGCAGTCCATAGTCCAATTCAGTGGTTGGCTAGGTTTTGGTTTATCTATCCCCTTGGTTTTTAACAGATTTGTAATCAGCAAGGCTATTTGGGCAAAAGAGGGGATAAACTGCCTATAAACGTTAGCGAACCCCAGGAAGCTCTGCAATTGTTTGTGAGTACGGGGGGGTTTTCCACTCGAGGACTGCTCTGACTTTTGCAGGGTCCATTTCCACCCCATGGTGAGAGATTCTGTACCCTAGGTAATCTATCTTATCTTGGTGAAAATCACATCTGGAGAGTTTGGCAAACAACTTAGCTGCCCTTAATTTCTTCATTTAAACGCTGTTTTCCATTCGTCCCCTTCTCGGATCCTGATCTGGTAATAATCCTCCCACAAGCCTAGTTTTTAAAAAAACTCCCCTTTGCCAGATGGGCCATCATGTCCTTCATTAAAGGTAGGGGTTAAAGATTTTCCTTGCAAATAGCATTTAAATTCCTATAATCCACACATAAACGTAATTCTTCTCCCAGAATAGGATGGGGGCGGCCACCTTGGGTCTTGTTGGTTCGATGAACCCACACTCAAGGTTTTTGTCTATGAATTGCCACTTAAATGTATTTTAATGTTTTTTACTTGGCTGTTCACCGCCCTGAGTCCCCTGGAGAGGGGCGGTATATAAATTTAATTAAACTTAAACTTAAAACTTAAACATTCATCTAGTTCCCGGGGAGTCATAGTGTAAAGTTTTGGCTTAGGTAGTTTGGCCCCCGGTAAAATCTTGATGGCACAATCCATAGATCTATGGGGGGGGAAGAGTTCATCTGGGGCCATTTCATTGAAAACATCATCAAATTCCCTGGGGACGCCCGGTAGGTGCCGCAGCTACCTCCTCACTCTGTTGTATTTCAGTTCTGGTGGGGTTCCTCATTCCGAATTAATTCATCATTAGGGAATTGGAGGGTCCCCTCTGTCCAGTCCACCATTGGGTTCCACTTCTTTAACCAGGTTAGTCCCAGAACTAGGGCCCAATCCATCCCTGATGTCCCAATGAAAGCAATGGTTTTGGAGTGATTTACCATCAATAGTTCAAGTGGTTCAGTGGCAAACATGGCCGGGGCATCCCCTGCAATGGACCTATCAAGTTGGCAGAACGAGAGTGGGGCCTTAGTTGAATGCCCAGTTCCCCAACAAAAGTTAGGTTTATTAGGTTTCTCATGCACCCCAAATCTAGCAATGCTTTAAGTCTCACTTTTCTCTCCATTGCTGGAATTAACAGTTCTATAGGGGTTGTAAAGGGTTCGACAACCCCATTCACCAAAGGATCTTCATAGTCGCTCTCTAATTGACTGGGTTCCTCCACTGGAGGGGTCGGAGTTCCTCGCACCATAATTGATTCCAACAGGAACTCAATGCCCGCATGGGTCTTCAGGGTGATATCTTTGGAACGCGGTGGTGGCTTTGAGGGTTTCCCTCTGACCTGCTTCTCTCCCTTTTGGGTGGACATTCTCACACATCACTCATTTGCATGGTGAGCTTCCTTCCCGCAATGGAAGCAGGTGGCTGAGTGTGGCGGGGCAGAGCGAGGTTTGGTTTCCTCCCTTCTCCCTTCCAGCAGGGATCTCTTCCAGGAGCAGTTTGCCCATACTGGTTTCGAGCTTGGTCGATTTCCGCTTCCTCAGCCAAGACAAGCTGTGCAGGCAGACTGGGGCTCCACAGGCAACGCAGGCATTGTACAGGTCATAGTTTAAGCCATCTTTGAACCAACTCACGAGTTTTCCTCTGGCCAATCTACATGGCAAGTCAGATCACGAAACTCTTCAATGTACTCGGGAACTGGACAGTGTCCCTGTCTGATGTACTTTATGCGGTCTCTAGACTTGCGGTTGGCTAGGGGGTCCTCAAATCTCCATCTCAGGGCTGTCATGAAACAGTTGAAGTTGCGGAGCTCTGGTGCATCTGCATTATGGAGGATCACCATCCAACGTGCAGCTGATCCTTCTAGAGCCAGGGTGACAACCCTGACTTTGGCACCTTCTGTATGGAGATCCCTCCCATACTCGTGCATGTAGGTCAGTATGTGTGCAAGGAAAAATCCCCGTTGCAAAGCCTTGCTTTGCGTTGAGATGTCTCCTGGGCAGATCTTCCATGGTGGAAATGGGTTCATTAGTAGCTCCCGCGGTTTCAGCTCCTGGGGTTGGGGATCCCTTTCGTTCATCGGTAGTCCCCTTTTGTAATCCTAACTGGCCTGCAGTGCAAGCCTGGGCATCCTGGATCTGCATGCCATGGATGGCCTCCCTCATGAGGTTCATGGCTTCCCTCAGGAGTTGGTTTGGCCAGTCTGTGGCTTCTTCCAGTTCATCATTGTCATAAGGTCTCCCATCTCCTGCTTCCAACTGTCGTTGGCTCCCATGGATGAAGGTGACATCTTTGGTTCTGCCACCCCAGCCATCCATTTTCCCAACACCGATGGGCCATCTTGGCTTGGCAGCAGTGCTTGAGGCAATGTTCTCATTGACCCAGGCATTGAAGGCCTCAATTGAGATTTTGAGAGGGAGAGTTTCTCTCCCAGTCTTCAGCCTCTTCGTGGTCACAGCCTTGGGTAGACATGGTGTGCACGGTCCACATGGTAAGGCTGTTACCTCTCTGGGTTGACCAGTTTGCAGTTCTTGCCTAATGTAAGGTCTTGCCTCTCCAATCTTCCCAAGAAAGTAGGACTCTTGAAACTGTAGTTGTTCCAAAAGGAGCTTTTATTGAAAGGTTTGTGATAACAAGAGATCTAGGCAAGAACTGAAGCTTCTCACTTAAAACCAGCTATTTAAAGCAATGCTAACCAAACCTCTCCCACACTACATCATTGTAGGGAAACAAAAACAGAAACTTCATATAGAGATTAACACAGTAATGCAAGAAACAGAAACAGAAATTTCATATAGAGATTAGCATAGTAATGCAGGAAACAGAAACTTCATATACAGATCATTCCATTCCTCCCCGCTTCCTCCCACCAAAATGCCAGCGTCTCTGTAAAAATACCTGGGACCTGACAGTGGCAGGGTAATTCAATGCCACTCCAACAATTACTGAATCAGAGCATAATTTTTCCTTTCAATCATAATAGTAGATATATGGTGTCTCTACACCTAATATACTTTTACTGAAATTTACATAAGATATTTGAAACAAAGAACCAGTTACCAGCTCCATATATTGTAACTGTAATACAGTAGGTAGTTGAAAGCCCATTACATTAAATCTACTAAAAAGCAGATAGGAGTCATATTGGGGGGGGGGGACACAAGCCAAAGAAAAAGGCAAGACATGGTATATTCCAGGGTTTTTCTAAATGGGGCTATATAGACTTGAGATGGAATTTGGAGGGTGAGTTCTAGCACTCTCTAGACACATGTTTCTGCAGCCATGTGAAATATATATGATGAGTCAATGCAGATATTATATAAAGTCAGGCATGGAAACCATAGACATTGTGTTTACCATGTGAAAAACTTTCAACAGCTGAGACTGAGCACCTAATCTTCTGTAAAAAGAAAAAAGCTTCCCCTGAAGACAGATAGAGGTTTGGGACTCTGTTAGCCACTGAGCTTTTCTTCTTAGTTTAATTATTCAGCTAATCTTCCATGGGATTTGAGAAGCAGGGAAGGTTAGTTAGAGATAATAGGAAATACCTTTCCTATTTCCATCCACTGAGTGTCAAGAGGGCCTGAGTAGTACAGAATGATATGGAGTGGCTGGTTGTTTTTGTTGCCAGGGAAATGGAGTGTTATAGTGATTTTGTTTTTTTAATTAGTATTTTATCCTTGTAAGGCACCCAGAGTTACTGATGAGATTGAGTTGGGTGGCTATTTAAATGTCCTTAAATTACTAAATGAGAGGAAACCACATAAATCTCATCAAGAAGAAAAATAGTTAACTTAACGTGGTGGGTATAACTTTTTCTTTTAACAAGAAAATTGAATTATTTCAATCCCAAGGAACAAAAAATAATTACCAATTAGACCTTGAAAGAATGCAGTAAGGGGAACTTCTAATATCTATCTAGCTTAATATATATAATATGCATACATAATGCAACATAGTAATATATATTTAGGAATGGTCATGTTTTATGAAGCAAGGTTATATGGAAGCCAAGAAGTTATAAAATAAAATCTGCATTTCCTAAATTAAATTACAATATTTAACAGATTTAACAGATTAACAGAGTTGGAAGGGGTCTTATAGGTCATCCAGTCCAACCCCCCGCCCAAGCAGGAGACCCTACACCATTTCTGACAGATGGCAGTCCAGCCTCTTCTTGAAAGGGACGTTGGTCTTACCTGACACGTCCTTTCTCATGCAGATTGACGGGAGAGTCCAGGATCGGTCACTCTAGTTCTCTAGCTCTATGACTGGGTTGAATTTCGGAAGACACGCCTCTCTGGTAACTGTTTCCAGTTGACAATGAAGTCAAAGCGAATCCAGTAGATCTGTATTTGAACTAAAGAGAACTTGTGGACCAGAACAAAACAACCTCCACCACCACCCGGCATAGACACCATACCGAACACCGGGCAGGGCTGCACTCTCTCGTCGATCCACATGAGAAAGGACATGTCAGGTAAGACCAACGTCCCTTCTCCATACTCTGATCGATGGGAGAGTCCAGGATGGGACATACCAAAGCAGTTTGGCAGTCCTAAGGGCAGGAAGCGGTCTGGTCCGGAACCTCTGCCTCAACCAGAACCCGTTGAAGGACCCTCCTGCCAAAGGCAGCCTCAGCCGAGGCATAAATTTATTTATTTATTTATTTAAATAGATTTGTATGCCGCCCAACTCCCGGGGGACTCTGGGCAGCTCACAACATGTCAAATCCATTTATCAATATAAAATCATAACAATTAAAAACTACAAAAGTTAAAAAACATCTAGCATTCATAACCAGGGGGGAGACCCATATATAGTCTGATTGGTCTCACTTTCACCCCGCCTGCCGGAAGAGCCAGGTTTTTATTGCTTTACGGAAGGCCAGCAGGGTGGGGATAGTCCTGATCTCTGGAGGGAGTTGGTTCCAAAGGGAGGGAGCTCCCACAGAGAAGGCTCTCCCCCTCGGCCCCGCCAACAGGCATTGCTTGGTCGATGGGACCTGGAGGAGGCCAACTCTGTGGGCCCTAACCGGTCGTAGGGAGGTGTGCGGCAGGATGCGGTCCCGAAGGTAACCTGGCCCTGAGCCATGTAGGGCTTTAAAGGTCAAAACCAACACCTTAAATTGGATCCGGAGACTAATGGGCAGCCAATGCAGCTGGTGGAGGATAGGTGTTACGTGGGTATCTAGGCACACCCACCACAGCTCGCGCAGCTGCATTTTGCACCAATTGCAGTCTCCAGACACTCTTCAAGGGTAGCCCCATGTAGAGTGTGTTGCAGTAATCCAGCTGGGAGGTGATAAGGGCATGAGTGACTGTCCTCTCCAAGTAGGGTCGCAATTGGTGCACCAGGCGAACCTGTGCAAAGGTCCCCCTAGCCACAGCTGAAAGATGTTGCTCCAATTTTAGCTGTGGATCTAGAAGGACACCCAAATTGCGAACCCGTTCTGAGGGAGCTAATTTCTCCCCTCCAAGAACCAAGGAGGGACAATTGACAGAATCCTTGGGAGGCAATACCCACAGCCACTCAGTCTTGTCCGGGTTAAGTTTTAGCCGGTTCATCCCCATCCAGACCCTAACATTGTCCAGGCAGTGGCCCATTATGTCCACAGCTTCCCTGAATTGAGATGGGGTGGAGATGTACAACTGGGTATCATCAGCATACTGCTGGTACCTCACCCCGTGTCGTCGGATGATCTCACCCAGCGGTTTCATGTAGAGGTTAAATAGGATGGGCGAGAGAACCGAGCCCTGCAGCACCCCACACAGTAGGGGCCTAGGGCTCGACCTCTGCCCCCCTGTCAACACCGACTGCGTCCTGTCAGACAGGAAGGAGGAGAACCACTGCAAAACAGTGCCGCCCACTCCTACCTCGCCGAGACGACACAGAAGGATACCATGGTCAATGGTATCAAAAGCCGTTGAAAGGTCAAGTAGCACCAGGATGGAGGAATAACCACTATCCCGGGCTCGCCAGAGATCATCCATCAGGGTGACCAAAGCCGTTTCCGTACTGTAGCCACGCCTGAAACCCGATTGAAAGGGATCCAGAAAATCAGTGTCATCCAACAGCCGTAGGAGCTGGAGCGCCACCACTTTCTCTACAGCCTCATTTCCTACTGAGGCTGGATTTCACGACCCCATTCCTCCCCCGCAGGGAGGCGGGACCGACTAGGTGGTTCCGCCCCAGGCGCCTAATGGAGCCGGAAGGATTCCAGAGGGAACTTGGGGAAATACCTGAAACCCTGGTACACAATTCGGCTGACTCCCTGGTTGCTGCTTGGAACACCGCAGCATCAGGGGCTCTAGACCGAATTGCGCCTAAGCGACCTCTCCGTGGCAGTGGATCCCGGAAAGCTCCCTGGTTTACCGAGGAGCTCCGGGAGATGAAACGCCAGAAGAGACATCTGGAGCACCGCTGGAGGACAAAGAAAGCCGAGTCTGACCGAACACTATTAAGAATTTACATCAGATCTTATTTAGTGGCGATAGGGGCGGCAAGACGATCCTATCTTTCCGCTCTTATTGCGTCCGCAGATTCTCGTCCAGCCGCCTTGTTTAGGGTGACTCACTCCCTCCTTGGAAAAGGGGAGAGCGAGGAACACTTGCAAGGCAGAGCTGAGGAATTTGCTGAGTTTCTGTCGGATAAAGTCGCTCAGATTCGGTTGGACTTGGACTCTGGCAGGGCAGAGTCCATAGAGTTGACAGGGGCTAGTCTTAATCCATCTTTGTGGGAGGAGTTTGGCCCTGTTTCTCCCGAGGATGTGGACAGGGCTGTGGGAGCGATGGGTACCTCCACCTGTTTATTGGACCCGTGCCCCTCCTGGCTGGTCTCGGCCAGCAGGGCGGTGGCATGCAGCTGGATCCGGGCGGTGATCACCGCTTCTTTGAGGGAGGGATCCGTACCGCAGTCGTTAAAAACTGCGGTGGTGCGACCCCTCCTGAAGAAGCCTTCCCTGGATCCAGCTGATTTGAAGAACTATCGTCCAGTCTCCAACTTACCTTTCTTAGGGAAAGTTGTGGAGAAGGTGGTGGTGACCCAGCTTCTGCAGCTACTGGATGAAACAGACCATCTAGATCCTTATCAGTCGGGTTTCAGGCGCGGCTACAGTACAGAAACTGCCTTGGTCGCCCTGATGGATGATCTCTGGCGGGCCCGGGATGCGGGGAACTCCTCCATCCTGGTGCTACTTGACCTCTCAGCAGCTTTCGATACCATCGACCATGGTATCCTTCTGCATCGGCTCGGCGAGTTGGGAGTGGGAGGCACCGTTTTACGGTGGTTCTCCTCTTATCTCTCCGATCGGATGCAGTCGGTGTTGGCAGGTGGGCAGAGATCGTCCCCTAGGCCCCTATTATGTGGGGTGCCCCAGGGGTCGGTTCTCTCGCCCATCCTGTTTAACATCTACATGAAACCGTTGGGTGAGATCATCCACAGACATGGGGTGTGTTTCCATCAGTACGCTGACGACACCCAGCTGTACATCACCACCCCGTCTGACTTCAGGGACGCAGTGGATGTAATGTGCCGATGCCTGGACGACGTTAAGGTCTGGATGGGGAGGAACAGACTCAGACTAAACCCCGATAAGACTGAGTGGCTGTGGATATTGCCTCCTAAGGTTCATGAAAACTATCCCTCCTTGGTCTTTGAGGGTGCGAAACTGACCCCCTCAGACCAGGTCCGCAACTTGGGGGTCCTCCTAGATCCACAGCTAAAATTGGACCACCATCTTTCTGCTGTGGCTAGGGGGGCCTTTGCACAGGTTCGCCTGGTGCACCAGTTGCGGCCATATTTGGAGAAGGAGGCGCTACTCACGGTGGCTCATGCCCTTGTCACCTCGCGCTTGGACTACTGCAACGCGCTCTACATGGGGCTACCCTTGAAGAGTATCCGGAGACTTCAGCTGGTGCAAAATGCGGCTGCGCGTGCTGTGATGGGTGTGCCAAGGTACACCCACGTGACACCGATACTCCGCCAGCTGCATTGGTTGCCCATCGGTCTCCGGGTCCAATTCAAGGTGTTGATCACCATCTTTAAAGCCCTTCATGGCTTAGGACCAGGATATCTTCGGGACCGCATTCTGCCTCATACTTCCCTTCGACCGGTTAGGGCCCACAGAGTTGGCCTCCTCCAGGTCCCGTCGGCCAAGCAATGTCGGCTGGCGGGCCCTAGGGGGAGAGCCTTCTCTGTGGCTGGCCCTGCGCTCTGGAACCAACTACCCCCAGAGACCCGGACTATCTCCACTCTGCTGGCTTTCCATAAAGCCATTAAGACATGGCTTTTCCTGCAGGTGGGGGGGACAGCTTAATTCCACCTGAGCCCACCCCCCAAGTATGTATGTGTCGAATGGATGTTGCTGTTTTAAATAATTGTTTTAAATTTTCGTATCTGTTTTTAAATCTTATGTAATTTTTTGTTTATTCTTGTATTTTTCCCTGCTGTAAGCCGCCCCGAGTCCCTCGGGAGTTGGGCGGCATATAAGAATAACAAAATAAATAAATAAATAAATAAACCTTCCCCACAAAGGGAAGGTTGGAGACCGGACGGAAGTTCTTTAAATCCGCCGGGTCCAGGGAAGGCTTCTTGAGGAGGGGCCTCACCACCGCAAATTTTAAGGGCTGCGGGATGGACCCCTCTCTCAAAGAAGCGTTGACCAACGCCTGGAGCCAGCTGTGTGAAACCTCCCTGGTGGCCGAAACCAACCAGGAGGGACACGGGTCCAATAAACAAGTGGCAGAGCTCATCGCTCCTATGGTCTTGTCTACATCATCAGGAGTCACCGGTTCAAACTCATCCCATATAACGGGACTAAGGCCTGCCCCTGTCATCTCGGCCTGTACTGCCCAATCAGAGTCCAGGTCTGTCCGAATCTGAGTGACTTTGTCCTGCCAGAAACTGAGAAAATTCCTCAGCTTTGCCCTGCAAGGGATCTTCGCCTCCCTCCTTAGCAAGAAGGGAGCGGGTCACCCTAAACAGGGTGGCTGGGTGGGAGTCGGCGGACGCAATAAGGGCGGAAAAATGTGAACATTTTGCCGCCCGTATCGCCACTAAGTAAGACTTAATGAAAGTTCTTAAAAGTGTCAGGTCAGACTCAGCTTTACTAGATCTCCATCGTCGCTCTAGACGTCTCTTATGGCGCTTCATCTCCCGGAGTTCCTCAGTGAATCAAGGAGCCCTCCTGGATCCGCTACCACGGAGAGGCCGCAAAGGTGCAATCTGATCCAAAGCCCCCGCTGCCGCCTGATTCCAGGCCGCAACAAGAGACTTGGATGAATTGTGTACCAGGGATTCAGGTATTTCCCCCAGTTCCCTCTGAAATCCCTCGGGTTCCATTAGGCGCCTGGGGCGGAACCACTTAATCGGTCCGCCTCCTTGTGGTGGAGGAGTGGTCCATGAAATCCAACCTCAGAAGGAAATGATCTGACCACGACAAGGGTACTGTGACTAAACCCCTCAGCCTCAGATCATCTCTCCACTGCCCCGAGAGAAACACAAGGTCAAGCATGTGACCTCCCTCATGAGTCGGACCCTGAACTACTTGGGTCAGGTCCATGGTTGTCATGGAAGCCATGAACTCCTGGACTGCCTCCGAGGTTTTGCCAGGCGATGGCAAATTGAAGTCCTCCAGCACCATCAACCTGGGGAACTCAATCGCCAGCCCCGCTACCATCTCGAGCAGAACAGGCAGGGCCTTTGCAATGCAGCTAGGAGGCAAGTACGTTAGCAAAAGGCCCACCTGAACCCCTAAGTCCAACTTCAGAAGGAGCGTCTCACACCCAACAATCTCCGGGGAAGGGCTCCTTCGAGGACATAGATTCTAGCAAGCTATAATAGCCACTCCTCCACCCCTTCCCTGGGGTCGCGGCTGATGCTGAACTGAGAACCCGTCCGGGCACATCTCGGAAAGGGGAACCCCCCCTCCTGGCCCAGCCAGGTATCAGTAATGCATGCCAGGTCAGCCCCCTCTTCCAGGATTAAATCCCGTACAAGGGGGGCCTTGTTTGTAATCGACCTGGCATTCAACAGCAGCAGCTTGAGCCCGGGGCCCTGACATCCCTGGTTACCAGGTACTCGGGCTGAGCTAGATGGAACCAAACCAGAGGGGCCAGAACAAGGAATCGCTTGCAAACAGCGAGTTCTCATTCCCCGAGAGCGGCCTACCCCTCTGCTCCCGCCATACCTACCTCTCCCCGTTATGACCGTAATGCTCCGACCCTCCCCCCACCCAGAGATCCCCTCCCCATCTCCGCTGGTCCTCCTCTCTCCCTGCAGGCCATACATACCATTCATACTGAGCCAGGGGTCGGAATCAAGGCCCCCTCCGCTTCTGTTTCCACACTCAGCAGAGGGGGTGGGGGCAAATCCTTGTCCCTGACTCACTCATTCTACTAAACTAATCAGTTAACTAATTTAAACATTTCATCCATACACACATATCCTCACACATTCACACATACACACCTCTTCCAGGGTAAATTTAAAATTTAGTATATAAATTTATATACTAGTCAGCCACTCCCCCCTATAAAAAGATAAAACCAAATTAAAACAGGATGATAAAACAGGATGATTAAAACTTGATGATAAATTTCCTATTTTAACTGCAACCCTACATGGCTTGAGAAGGTAATCTGTAGAGAAATGAATAATCAGAAAGAAAACACCGCCTTGATATGGACTGTCATTAGGACCCATAATTGTAGCTTGCCAATGAAACATGTCCTTTCCAATAGGGCCTACAGAATACTGAACTAGTTTCCTCCAGTGGAGGGAGAACAGGCAGGCTCAGATGGGAGACACAAACAGGCTTTGCAGCAGGCAAGTAGTTCTTTCTGTGTTTCTTCTTCTTTAATTCTTCCACAAGCCTCCTTCTAAAACCAAATTCTTGTGGCTCCGGTGCTGTCTTCCCAGCAAGAGGGGGGGAGGGCTCCTTTTTCCAGCCTGCAAAAGAAGCCAAGATGCCAGCATCGGCAGAGAGCTTCCTCCCAGTTCCAAAACCAAGCCCAGATGGCTCCAAGTTCCAAAACCAAGTTCAGGTGGAAGAAACAAACAGGCTCTGCAGCAGGCAAGCAGCTCTCTCTGTGTTTCCCCTTCCCAATAAACATCTAGGCGATAATGTCTGATAAACAGAGAAGGTGACGACCAGGTCGCCACCCAGCAGATCTCCTCTACAGACACCTGGGAAGCCCAAGCAGCGGAAGTGGCCGCACTCCTAGTGGAGTGGGCCATGATGTCCCTGGGCACTGGGAGCGATTGAAGCTTGTAGGCCTTGGCTATACAGGCTCTCAGTGACCGCCCCACCATGGAAGGTTTACCTTTTGGCCCAGAGTTGACGGCAGGAATGAGACAAACAGGGATTCAGACTTACGAAAAGAAGAGATCCTAGAGATGTAGATGCGGAGGGCCCGCCTCACGTCCAGAGAGTGCCACTTGCACTCCAAGGCATGACTAGGCCTTGGGCAGAAGTCTGGCAAGACCAACTCCTGAGCTCGGTGAAACCAGGAGTTGATCTTGGGAAGAAAGGCGGGATCCAGCCGCAGGACCATCCTGTTAGAATGAAAGACACAAGAGATCCCCATGGACCGACAGAGCCGCCAACTCTGAGATCCATCTTACCAACGTGATAGCCACGAGGAAGACCACCTTGCATGAGAGGAATCAAAGGCTGGCCTCCCTAAGCAGCTCAAAGGGAGGAAGGATGAGTGCCTGTAAGACTTTGGATAGATCCCAGGAGGGGTACCCATGGACCACTAATGGCCTAAGGTTGGATACCCCTCTGAGGAAGGCACGTCCTTAGCTAGTCTGGGGTGACTAGCTAAGGAACCCAGTGGAGGGATCTGCAGAACCAAGCCCAAAGCCGCCACTTGGCACCTCAATGTGTTGGGGGAGAGACCCTGAACCAGGCCCTGTTGAAGGAAATCCAATACATCAGCCACTGACACTGATATCGGATCCCTATGCCGCCTGGCACACCAGTCCAAGAAAGATCGCCAGGTTGCCTTATAAATACAGATTGTGGATGGCCGCCTGGCCGCCTGAATAGTACAGATGACCCCCCCCGAGAAAGGTTTTCCCCCCTTAGCAATTGTCGTTCATCCTCCACATGGTGAGTTGGAGCCACTGAGGCTCGGGATGGAACACGAGCTCCTGGGACAGAACGACATTCTCTGGGGGAATGCGCCATGGACGTTCGACCGACAGACCCACAAGGTCGGCGAACCATGGCCTCCGGGGCAAATAGGGAGCCACCAAGATGGTCTCCGCCGTCCCCAACAGAACCTTCCTGACCACAGCTGGGATGAGGGGCAGGGGAGGGAATGTGTACAACATCTCCTTGCGCCATGGGAATTGAAGGGCATTCACCCACTCTGCTTCCTGAACCGGAAACCGGGAGAAGAACCACGGGAGCTGTGAGTTCATCAGGGAGGCGAACAGGTACCAGGCTGGATGAGAGAACCGAGTTGACAGTTCTGAGAATAGACTGGACAACAGATGCCACTCCGACTGGTCTATTGTGGCCCTTCTCAGCCAGTCTGCCTGGACATTCGACACCCCCGCAATGTGGTCCGCTTTCAGGGACATCAAGTTTGCATAGGGCCTCCAATTCCTCCATGAGTAGGAAGGACCGAGTTCCCCCCTGCCAAATTATGTGGGCCTTCGTGGATACATTGTCTGTCAGGAGGAGAATATGGCAACCCCGGATGTCTTGCTGGAAGGTCTTGAGGGCTAGTTGGGCCGCCCTGAGCTCCAGTCAATTGATATTGTGTTGGAGCTCCTGTTGAGTCCACCAACCCTGGGTGACCTTCGACCTGAGGTGGGGCCCCCATCCTAGCAGGCTGGCATCGAACAATATTGTCAATCTGTCCTGGTCCCTGAAGAAGCAATCCCTGGAGAAGGTGCTCGATTCCCACCAGAGCAGGGAGCAATGAACCCTGGGCAGCACCCGAACCCTCGTCTGAGACGTGACCTGACCCCTCTTCTGGCAGGGAAGAAGGAACCATTGGAGGGGTCGTGTGTGAAAGCATGCCCAGGGCACAATGTCCAGACAAGAAATCATCTTCCCCAGAAGTTGGGACAGCAGTGCTAGAGGGGCAGACCTGTCCCTCCGAATGTGGCCTGATAAGATCCTGATGCTGTCCTGCTGCTCCTGGGAAAGGAAAACTTGACTGGAGACAGAGTCTATTAGAGCTCCCAGGTGCACAAATCTGGTGGAGGAAACCAGGTGGCATTTGGCAAGATTTACTGAAAAACTGTGGTCCCGTAGGACCTGAATAGTAGTTGCCAGGTCTCTCTCCGTAGCGACTGGGGAGGCCGCCTGGATAAGCAGGTCATCCAGGTAGCACTGGATCCTGATGGGAATTGTCCTGAGGTATGCTGCCAGAGCTGCCATGACCTTGGTGAAGGTATGGGGGGCTGAAGCCAGTCCAAATGGAAGGGCAGTATATTGAAAATGGTGCCCGGCTTAGCAAAACCTCAGGAACTGCCTGTGACCTGGTCGAATCGGCACATGAAGTTAAGCTTCTGTTAGGTCCATGGAGGCTAGGAAATCCCCCTCCCTGATTCCCTGGAGAATGGAAGAGAGGGAATGCATCTTGAACCTTCAGTAAACCAGATACCGGTTGAGCCCTCTGAGATTCAAGATTGCCCTCCACCCTCCTGAGGATTTTGGGACGATGAAAAGATGGGAGTAAATTCCCAGCCCCCGCTGGTCCAGAGGCACCGGTTGAACTGCCTGTATGTCCAACAGATGGTCGATGGCCTCCTCCATGAGATGATGTCTGGACGGGTCTCTGGAGATGGGGCAGCAGAGAAAGAACCTTGGGGGGGAAGAAAGGAACTCCAGGGAGAGACCGTACCTTATGGTCCCCCTGACCAAGGCATCTGGCGTGGTTTCCTCCCATTGCAGATAGAAGAGGCCGAGATGACCCCTATGGGAGGGTGGGGCTCACTGTCACTTTTGATGCTTGATCGGAAGGACGAGCCACGGGAGGAGCGCTTGCCCTGGGACTGCTGCCTGCCTCTGCCTCCGAAGGCGGGTCTGCCAGATTGGTAATTAGATCACGGGAAGAAGGGCCTCTGCTGATGGGGAAAGCCTGCCCCGGCTCCCCCCTGCCTGAAGGAGGGCCGCCTGAAATATGGTGACAAGCGGAAATCCGCCCAGCGACCCTGAAAGGGGAGCACCTTTCTCTTGTCCCTGGTTTCAATTAGAAGAGGATCCAAGGATGGACCAAACAGGCTGTCACCCTTGAAGGGGACAGAGGCAAGTTTCCATTTGTTTTTGGAGTCCATGCGCCAGTGGTGGAGCCACAGCAAGCGGTGAGCCATCACTGAAGCCGCCATGGCCCTAGCAGAAAATTTGGCGGCTGCCAGAGAAGCATCCACCGTATATTCTGCTGCTGCAATGATTTTACTTAAAATCCTGATGGGCTCTAAGGTCCTCAGTGGAAATCCTGCCTTGCAGCTGACGAACCAAGCGGACTGAAGCCCTTGTGAAGAAGGAAGAAGCAGTAGCCGCGCTGATGGCCCAAGAGTCAGCCAGGTGGGCTCTGAGAAGGGCCATCTCCTCCTTCTTGTCCGCCTTAAGGGCATCCTCCGCATCAGGCGGAAGGACGGAAGAGGAGGTCAGCGCTGCTACTGGTGAGTCCACCCTAGGCACCTGATTCAGATGCTCAAGGTCCGAGTCTATACAGAACAGGGAGTTCTCCTGACTGCTGGGGCAGGAAGCCAGGGCTGGGTTGGACCATTGTTTCTTAATAAGGTCCAGAAACATCCCCAGAATAGGGATGCAATCCAGAGTCCTGGTACGTTCTGTAAACAGATAGTCCTCCTGGACCCCTGTCTCAGAGGCAGGCTCCTGGAACCCGGAATCCTTGCCCAACTTGGCCGTGGCCCTGGCCTTGGCTAGCAGCTGATGGAATAGTGCTGGGTTAAAAAGCCCCTTAAACGAAGTTCTGCCTGGTGCATCCTGCTCCTGATCAGAAAACTCCCCCTCCTCCAGCAGCTCGCCTTCAGAGAGAGATTGTTGGCTAATTCTCAAAGGGGCGGGGGACCCCGGAACCTGATAGTTCGGCAGCCTGGGGCCAATGACCCTTTGATGAGGTCTTTTCAGATCGGCCCATGTATGTATGTGTGAATGGATTGTATTTTAAATATATTTTTAAATTGTTTTTCTTATTTAAACATGTATTTCTACTTGTTATGAGCCGCCCAGAGTCCCCTGGGAGTTGGGCGGCATAGAAATTTTATTAATAAATAAATAAATAAATAAATAAATAAATAAATAAATAAATAAATAAATAAATAAATAAATAAATAAATAAATAAACAAACAAACAAATAAATAAACAAATAAACAAATAAACAAATAAACAAATAAATAAATAAATAAATAAATAAATAAATAAATAAATAAATAAATAGTCTTGATAGGCGGCCTCATACTCCGAGAGGTCTTCCCGGGAGGGCAGGTAGGCCCCCTGTCTAGGTTGCTGCTGCAGCCCCTCTGTAATGCCCTCTTTGATGGCTGAGGATATCCAGTGCCTCAATCCGCCAAGGCGGAGAGCCGGCTCCAGCTGAGTAGATTCCTTCTGGCTCCCATCCGCCTCTGCGGAGAACTCTTCAGGGGAAATCCCCACGTTTGGATGCCTCCAGCAGTTGCTGCAGCAGCAGGGAGCTGTTTGTTTGCCTCGCTCTCCTTTGAATTCAGCAAGCTATCCAGGCTGAGGATATCCTGTTCCTGCCAAGACTCAGGGCAGATCCCAGCCACAGTGGGGTAAAGGTGGCCTCAGGGGGTCTGCGGATTTGGGGTGCTGGGCCCTGGTCTGGAACTGTGTTGAGAGCAGTTGGGGGAAGGGACTGATGCTCTAAAGCCCCCTGAGCCTCAGAAGGAAGGCCTGAAGCTGGAGGGCCCCCCAGGGCTTCAGGGCTTCTGGGGACCAGCCAGGGTCAGCAGCCAGATGAGCCTGTGACCCCTGCTCAGGGGAGCAGTGTGCCAAGGGAGCGTCCATCACCCTGCTGGCCAAACAGCTGTGCCTGGCAGAGGAGTCTCCTATTCTGACAAATTCCTTCCCCAAGGCTTTTTGTCTCTGCTGGTCTGCCTTTTCCTCCTTCCTTGATGAGGACCAGTGCATTGAAGACTTGGCCCTGATTTTGACAGCAGCGGCAGCCCAGCCGCCCTGGGCCTGGCTGAGGCTCTGCTAGAAGCTTCAGATGCAGGCGGGGACCACGAACCCCTTTGTGACCTTCCAGAGTCAGATCTGTCCTGCTCCATTGAGAGGGAGCCAGGAAGCACAGAGCCTGATAATAAAGGAACAAGCCAGGTGGAAAAGCTGGCAGGCCTAGGCTCTAATAGGCAAAAACCTTGCCAACAATCAACTCAACCAGGTGTGAAGCTGATTTGAGGATACTCTCTGACCTCGCCGCAAAGAGAGGCAGACTGATGCGACTTGTAATTGCCACGGCGACCGGAGAAGTGAGAGTGGTGAAAGGCAACCAGAACTCTCTCTCTGATTAGGCCTGGTCAGGAGCTGCAGGGAGAGGGAAAAACAAACTGTGCATAAATACAGGCCAGCCTTAAGCATGGAAGCTGCTGCTCGCAGTTCCCTCTAAACCCAGGTCAAGGGAGTAGGATTACTCTAACCCCCACCTGCTTAGGGCCCTCTAAAATACTGGTCTGTCTCAAAATGACGTCCTCCTTCCAAGATGGCCGCCACCATGTGGCGAAGCTACTCAGTGAGCAAGGCTATAATCCGCCAAGGCGGAGAGCCGGCTCCAGCTGAGTAGATTCCTTCTGGCTCCCATCCGCCTCTGCGGAGAGCTCTTCAGGGGAAATCCCCACGTTTGGATGCCTCCAGCAGTTGCTGCAGCAGCAGGGAGCTGTTTGTTTGCCTCGCTCTCCTTTGAATCCAGCAAGCTATTTACAGGCTCCTCGAAGTCTGCTGGAGCTGGAGAACCAGAGGGGAAGGAAAGGCTTCCCCCTCCGAAAGTATCCCTTGTGCTGGCACCGCAGCCCTAGTTAATAAGCAGGGAATCCTCAGTGATAGAAGCCTGTCCGCTCATCAGCTGGTGAAGCAACCAACAGAGAGCGCTGCAAGGCTCGCAGAGCCCTTGATGCAAACTGCACGTTTCTTACTGTTCCCTCTGCAAGAAATCAGCTGCGATCGAGGGAGAAAGGAAGGGTCCTAGAGTTCTCTTTCCAGGGAAAATGAACAAACTACAGGAGCTCAAACACAGGAGCTAGAAAACTCACGTCCAAGAGCTGAGACTGAGTTGATTAACTGGAGACCGTTACCAGGGAGGCATGTCTTCAGAAATTCAACCCAGTCATAGAGCTAGAGGACTAGAGTGACCCATCCTGGACTCTCCCGTCGATCAGAACATGGAGAAGCCTCCAGTGATAAAGTTCCCACAACTTCCAAAGGCAACCTGTTCCATTGGTTGATTGTTCTCACTGTCAGAAAATTTATCCTTCTTTCTAGGTTGAATCTCTTCTTGTTCAGTTTCCATACATTATTCCTTGTCTGGCCTTCAGGTGCTTTGGAAAACAGGTTGACCCCCTCTTATCTGTTACAGCCCCTCAAATATTGGAACACTGCTATCCTGTCTCCACTGGTCCTTCTCTTCTCTTCACTAGACTAGCCATGCCCAGTTCCTGTAACCGTTCTTCATATGTTTTAGCCTCCAGCCCCCTAATCATCTTTGTTGCTCTTCTCTACACTCTTTCTACAGTTTCAGCATTTTTTTTATAGTGTGGTGACCAAAACTGGATGCAGTATTCTAGGTGTGGTCTTACTAAGGTTTTATAGAGTGGTATTAGTACCTCACTTGATCTTGATTGAATCCCTCTGTTAATGCAATTTAGGATTACATTGGCTTTTTTGGCTGCTGTCGCACACTGTTGGCTCATATTTAATTGGTTGTCCACTAAGACTCCAAGATCCTTCTCACAGTTATTGCTATTAAGCCTGGTATCACCCAGTCTATAAGTGTACTTTTGGTTTTTCTTTCCTAAGTGCAAGAATTTACTTTTCTCTACATTGAATTTCATTTTTGTTAGATAGGGTTAGATTTAATTACTATATTTACTATATTAGAAAAAATGTCAGCAGAAACTCTAAGACCTTTGATGAACTTGTTAGGAGCCACTCAGAGGTGCTTAACATGGGAGTACATACTAATCTTTTAAATAAATAAATGTCAAATAAATATGTAGTAAAGATTTTTCAGTATTTGACTTAAGTAAGCATTCTTGGAACTACTGTTTCTATTGGCAATTATTTATTGAGAGAAATTTATCCAGACCATCAAAATAGAAGGATGAATTAGAATACAAGAAGGAAAGAAGAAAGAAACAGGTGTTTATGGTGTGACAAATGACAAAATAAATGTTAGACCATAAAGATAGACACTCCAATCTTTTCGTATGAACCCTGTCACATTATAAAGGATGGAACTTCTGTTGAGATGTTTGATTTATTAAAGAAGGAAAGAAGATAGATCTTTTAGCTAATGCTCATAAATAAATAAATAAATAAATAAATAAATAAATAAATAAATAAATAAATAAATAAATAAATAAATAAATAAATAAATAAATAAATACTGAATAGAGAGAGCCAGTTTGGTCAAGTGGTTAAAGCAACAGTCTAGAAAGTGGGAGACTGTGAATTCTAGTCCCATCTTAGTCATGAAAGCCAGCTGGATGACCTTGAGCCAGTCACTCTCCCTCAGCCCAACCCATTTCACAGGATTGTTGTTGGCAAAACAAGAGAAGGAAAGTATGTTGGATATGTTCACCACCTTGGGTTATTTGTAAAAATAATAAAGGTGGGATACAATAAATAAATAATGAATCAGTGTTATGCTGAACAGTATGCTATAATTTTATGTGATTTCATCTTAAATTAGGAATTCTGCATAACTAAGGTACTCAGAGATGGGTTCCGGATTCTTCTACTGCCGGTTCATACTTTGTTTTTTACTTTCATAACAAAATACTTCAGACAAAATGCTTCAGAAATGAAAGATTTCTTTTTAGCCTTCTTTTTATTTAGAAGACTTCATTTAAATTTAAGGGAAAAATCAATCAAAATAAATAGGGGATCCAGGCACTCTTGCCAATACCTTATTTCTACAATACAAATGGTGAATACTAATTTCAATTACTTCATTTTAACAACAATAAAAATGATGAGCTTGCCCGTCTGATATACTGATTGTGCCTACCTTTTGCCACATTTTGATAAAGAAAAGCTCTCTGGAAAAGTTGAAAGCAATGTTTGTGTCATAAGCATCATCCCCAATGTTAGAGATGGTGATGTTCAGCGAGATATTCTTCACAGCTCCCAAAGCCAGATAAGGAGCCCTGTCATCAACACTGCAGAAAAAGAGTAGAAAATTATTTATTTATTTATTTATTTGATCATATTTGTATGCCGCCCAATTCCCAAAGGACTCTGGGTGGCTCACAGTCAGGACAAATATGAATCAATACAGAAAAGAATATCATAACAAAATTTAAAAGCATGTTTAAAAATTTAAAAACAATCAATCATTACATTCATTCAGGGGTGACCTTACTGATTAGCTCTGTCGGGTCACTGGCCCCAAGCCTGCCAGAAAAGCCAGGTCTTAAAGGCTTTCCTGAAGGCCAATAAGGTGGGGGTGGTACGAATCTCCGGCGGTAGCTGGTTCCAGAGAGCCGGGGCAGCAACAGAGAAGGCCCTCCCCCACGGCCCCGCCAGCCAACACTGTTTAGCTGACGGGACCCGAAGGAGCCCAATCCTGTTCGATCTCACCGGTCATTGGGAGGTACATGTTAGGAGGCGGTCTCGGAGATAGCCTGGCCCTAAGCCATGTAGGGCTTTAAAGGTGATAACCAACACCTTGAATTGTGTCCGGAGACCAATAGGCAGCCAGTGCAGCTCATGGAGGATTGATGTGACGTAGGGTGTATCTAGGTATGCCCACAATCACTCACGTAGCTCCATTCTGGACTAGCTGTAGTCTCCGATAGTCTTCAAGGGTAGCCCCATGTAGAGCGCATTGCAATAATCAAGACGTGAGGTGATGAGGGCGTGAGTGACCATGAGCAGTGCCTCCTGATCCAAGTAGGGTCGCAATTGGTGCACAAGACGAACCTGCGCAAAGGTCCCCATGGCCACAGCTGTTAGATGTTGGTCTAATTTGAGCTGTGGATCCAGGACACCCAAATTGCGAACCTGTTCTGAGGGGACTAGTTTCTCTCCCCCCAGAACCAAGGAAGGACAGTCAACATAGTCCTTAAGAGGCAGTATCCACAGCCACTCGGTCTTGTCCGGGTTGAGCTTGAGCCTGTTGACCCCCATCCAGACCCTCACCTCGTCCAGGCACTGGCACATCACATCCACTGCCTCACTAAATTGACGCGGGGTGAAGATGTACAACTGGGTATCATCAGCATATTGCTGGAACCTCACCCCGTGTCGACGGATGATCTCACCCAGTGGTTTCATGTAGATGTTAAATAGGAGGGGAGAGAGGACCAAGCCCTGACATACCACACACACAAGAGGCCTAGGGGTCGACCTTTGTCCCCCCGCCAACACCGACTGCGACCGATCAGAGAGATAGGAGGAGAAACACCATAATACGGTGCCTCCCACTCCCAACTCTCTTAATCGGTGCAGAAGGGTACCATGGTCAATGGTATCGAAAGCAGCACCAAGATAGAGCAATAACCTCCATCTCGCCAGAGATCATCCATCAGAGTGACCAAGGCAGTTTCCGTGCTGAAGCCAGGCCTGAAACCCGATTGAAAAGGGTCTAGATCAGTAGTTCTCCACCTTTCTAATGCCGTGATCCCTTAATACAGTTTCTAATGTTGTGGTGACCCCCAACCATAAAATTATTTTCGTTGCTACTTCATAACTGTAATTTTGCTACTGTTATGAATTGTAATGTAAATATCTAATATGCAGGATGTATTTTCATTGTTACAAATTGAACATAATTAAAGCATAGTGATTAATCACAAAAACAATATGTAATTATATATTGTAAAATATTTATTTCTAATTACAAATAAATGAAATTTCCTTCCCCCCTTCCTTTCCATCCATCCTTCCCTTTCCACCCACCCACCCACCCTTCCTTCCCTTCCCACCCTTCCTTCCTTCTCTTTCCATCCTTCTCTTTCCTTCCTTCCTTCTTTCCTTTCCACCCACCCATCCTTCCCTTCCCTTCCCTTCCCATCCTTCCTTCCTTCCTTCCTTCCTTTCCATCCATCCTTCCCTTTCCACCCACCCACACATTCTTCTTTCCCTTTCCATCCTTCCCTTTCCACCCACCCAACCAACCTTTCTTCCCTTCCTTCCCTTCCCATCCCATCCTTCCTTCCTTTCCATCCATCCTTCCCTTTCCACCCACCCACCCTTCCTTCCCTTCCCATCCCTTCCTTCCTTCCTTTCCATCCATCCTTCCCTTTCCACCCACACACCACACACCCATCCTTTCTTCCCTTCCTTCCTTCCCTTCCCATCCTTCCTTCCTTCCTTTCCATACATCCTTCCCTTTCCACCCACCCACCCACCCACCCATCCTTCCCTTCCCATCCATCTATCCATCCATTCTTCCTTCCTTCTTTCCTTTCCATCCATCCTTCCCTTCCCACCCACCCACCCATCCTTCCTTCCCTTCCCATCCTTCCTTCCTTTCCATACATCCTTCCCTTTCCACCCACCCACCCACCCACCCATCCTTCCCTTCCCATCCATCTATCCATCCATTCTTCCTTCCTTCTTTCCTTTCCATCCATCCTTCCCTTCCCACCCACCCACCCATCCTTCCTTCCCTTCCCATCCTTCCTTCCTTCTCTTTCCATCCTTCTCCTTCCTTCCTTCCTTCCTTTCTTTCTTCCGCCGCGGCTTCTCCCCCGTCTCCTCCCTCCATTCATACGACACACATTTCCAAGCCTTCCCCCCCTTCCACTTTCCCCACTCCACAATCAAACCTGGGATCGCGCGAGGGACAAAGAGGGAGCTCGGATTGGCTCTTGCTCTCGCTTGGCGGCCACTTGCCTCGTAAATCTCGCCTCGCTGCGCCTCGCCTCCACCACACACACACGCCTCCCCCCCATGCCCCATCGCCGGCCGCCCCCCTTTTGGGCCCTTTCAACAGCGGAGAAGAGAAAGAGGAGATAAGAATTGAAAAGGAGGTGGAGGGACACGGAACGGGAGCAGGACCTGGACCTGAACTACTTTCCGCACCTCCTGAAGCCGATGCCACCACCGCCGCAGCACCTGCAGACACGCCGGGCTCCGGGCGGAAGAGGCCGGGGACAGTAGTGGGGGCGGCGGCCAGGGCGGGTGGTGGGGAGGGGGTGGCTGCCGGGGGCACAGGGGTGGCGGGGATAAGCGGTGCCAGCATCGCCATGGTCACATCAGAGGAGCCAGGTTAAGGCGAGGGGCGCTCCAGGTGCTGCCCCACCATGGTCCGTGCCAACTTGAGCCCAGCACCGGCTGCTTCTGCTGCTGCCTGGCGGGACCTGCTTGTATTCTTTCCCCCAACAGTCTTTTGTTTCACCGAAGGCTCACAACTCTCGGGGACTCTAAGGCAATTAAGTCTTTCCTACCATTTTCAACTTCTCCCCTCCAAAGCTACGCTTCCTGTTTGATTTTAGATTTAGATTTATTATTAGAGTTGGAAGGGACCTTGTAGGTCATCTATTCCAACCCCCTGCTCAAGCAGGAGTTCCTACACCATTTGAGACAGATGACAGTCCAGTCTCTCCTTGAAGGTCGCAAGTGTTGGGGCTCTCACGACCTCTGCTGGCAAGCTGTTCCACTGGTTGATCGCTCTCACCGTCAGAAAGTTTCTCCTCACTTCCAGGTTGAATCTCTCCTTGGTCAGCTTCCATCCGTTATTCCTTGTTTGGCTTTCTGGTGCCATAGAGAACAGCCTGACCCCCTCCTCTCTATGGCATCCCCTCAAGTATTGGAACACTGCTATCATGTCACCCCTGGTCCTTCTCTTCGCTAGACTGGCCAAGCTCAGTTCCTGCAACCGCTCTTTGTATGTTTTATTTTCCAGACCCTTTTATCATCCTGGTTGCTCTCTTCTGCACTTTTTCTAGAGTTTCAATGTCTTTTTTGTAGTGTGGTGACCAAAACTGGATGCAGTACTCTAGGTGTGGTCTGACCAAGGCTTTATAGAGTGGTACTAGTACCTCTCTGGTCCTTGATTGTATCCCTCTATTTATGCAGCTCAGGACTGTGTTGGCCTTTTTGGCTGCTGGCTCATATTTAGTTGGCTGTCTACCAGGATTCCGAGATCCCTCTCGCAATCGCTGCTATTGAGTGTGGTTTTGCCCAGTTTGTAAGTGTATTTTTGATTCTTCTTGGTACAGAGTTTTACTTTTCTCTGTGTTAAATTTCATTTTATTGGTTTGGGCCCAGTGTTCGAGTCTGTCGAGGTCCCTCTGGATTTTGAGTCTGTCCTCTGGGGTGTTTGATACTCCTGCCAGCTTGGTGTCATCTGCAAATTTGGTTAGTTCTCCTGCTATTCCCTCATCTAGGTCATTTATATAGATATTGAAGAGTACTGGGCCTAGGACGGAACCTTGTGGTACCCCACTGCTTACTTCTTTTCATGTGGACTTAGAGCCATTGAGGACTACTCGCTGGGTACGGTTAGTCAGCCAATTGTTAATCCATCTGGTTGTGTAGCTGTCTATTCCGCTTTTTTCTAGCTTATGAAGGAGTAGGTTGTGGTCTACTTTGTCAAATGCTTTGCTAAAGTCCAGGTATATTATGTCTACTGCATTACGCTGGTCTACTAATTTGGTCATAGTGTTGAAGAATGAAATGAGGTTGGTTTGGCATGACTTGTTCTTAACAAATCCGTGTTGGCTGTTGGTTATTACTTGGTTTGTTTTTAGATGATGGGAGATCTGGTTTTTAATTATTTTTTCCAGTATTTTCCCAGGTATTGATGTTAGGCTGATTGGTCTGTAGTTTCCTGGGTCTGTTTTTTTACCTTTTTTGAAGATGGGGACCACGTCAGCTCTTTTCCAGTCCTCAGGTAGTTCCCCTGTGTTCCAGGATTTGTGGAAGATGTGGTGCAGTGGTTCTGAAATGACTTCTGCTAGTTCTTTTAGGACTCTGGGATGTAATCCGTCTGGTCCTGCTGCTTTGTATTCATTAAGTTCAGATAGGTGATCTCTTACTGTATTTTTGCTTAGGTTGAGTCTTGCTTCGAATCTGTTTTTTATATTTATGTTGCTGTGTAGTTGAGCTGCAGTTTCCTTTTGTGTGAAGACTGATGCGAAGAATGTGTTCAGTAGCTCTGCTTTGTCTGTGTTGTCTGTTACTTCTTTGCCGTCTTCTCTCTTTAGTGGACCAACTGTTTCTTTGATTTTTTTTCTTGTTGTTAATGTGTTGGAAGAAGCTTTTTTTGTTGTCTTTGACTTTTGTTGCGAGTCTTGTTCGTTCTGGGCCTTTGCTGTCCTGATTGTTTCTTTACAGATTCTGGCTGTCTGTTGGTACTCTGCCTTGGTTATGTGCTCCTCTTTCCATTTTTTGTATTTATCTTTTTTTTCATTCAGGTTATCGGTGAGTTTTTTGTTTAGCCATGCTGGTTTCCTTTTGGATTTCTTGTTTTTCTTCCTCATCGGTATTGTGGTGTTCTGGGATTTTATGATTGTGTTTTTCAGGATCTCCCAGGCTTCTTGAGTTGTTTTACCCTTTAGTACTTCCATCCAAGAGATCTTCCCCAAGTTTTCTCTGAGTTTATTGAAGTCAGCTTTTTTAGAGTCTGGGATATAGGTGTCGTTATGTTCAGTTATTTGTGTTTGCATTATGGTGAATTTTAGTATTACGTGGTCACTCTCACCCAGTGTTCCCGCAGCTTCGACTCCTTCTATTGTTTCTTCTCTGTTTGTAAGTATTAAATCCAGTATGGCTGCCCCTCTAGTTCCCTCCTCCACTTTTTGGACAATGAAGTTGTCAGCTAGGCTGGTTAGGAATCTGTTAGATTTCTCACTTGGTGCTGAGTTGGTTTTCCAGTTGATATCCGGGTAGTTGAAGTCTGCCATTATTACAATGCTATTTTTCTTGCATATGTTCTTTAGCTGGTTGGTAAAAAGGGTGTCCATTATTTCTGTTTGGTTTGGTAGTCTGTAGTAAACTCCTATTGTTGTGTCGTTCTTTTTTTCTTTTATGTTGACCCATATGCATTCTAATGGGTTTTCTTCCTTGGTTACTTGTAGCTCTGTAGCTACATAGTGGTCCTTTATATACAATGCAACTCCACCTCCTTTTTTGTGTGATCTGGTTTTTTTGTAGAGTTTGTATCCTTTTATCTGTGTGTTCCAATCGTGTGATTCATCCCACCAAGTTTCTGTTATTCCAACTATGTGATGTGTACCTTCGTGCATTAACATTTCAAGTTCACCCTGTTTATTCCCTAGGCTTTGTGCATTTGTGTAGAGGCATTTGAGTTCTTTGTGCCTGGTTGTGGATGTTCTTTCTTTGTCTCTTGTTTGGCATTTGGTTTGTTTTCTTCCCCATCTCTTTTTGGTTCGTTGTTTGTTTTGTTTGCTTGGGGTCCATTCTTGGAGTTGGGTCCCAGGGATCCTGTAGATTGGTCACCCTCCCCTCGTGATTTTAGTTTAAAGTCCTCCTGACAAGTTGGGCCAGTCTTTTTCCGAAGACATTCTTCCCAGTCTGTGAGGTGTAACCCATCCCTTGCCAAAAGTCCATCTTGGAGGTAGTACAGTCCATGGTCCAGAAATCCAAAGTTTTTTTGGCGACACCAACCCTTTAGCCAGTGGTTTACTTGTAGGATTCTTTGTTCCCTTGCTGGTTGTTTTCCTCTTGTTGGTAGTATGGATGAGAAGACTATTTGCGCACCTAGGTTTTTGACGTTCTTGCCTAATTGCTCATAGTCGTTCTGTATTGCTTTCAAGTTCTTTTTTGTGTCATTTGTTCCTACGTGGAGTAATAGTAGGGGGTAATAGTCTGTGGGTTTTATTATTTCAGTTACTTTCTCTTCTACGTCTATGATTTTGGCTCCTGGGAGGCAGCATACCTCTCTGGATTGGTTATCTGGTCTACAGATGGTGGGTTCGCCTTTTCTTTTTGCCTGGAGTTGTTTGGGGAGTTTCTTTCTTTGTCGTAGTGGTGTTTGGTGGTGCTTGCTTGAAAGTGTCCACTGATTGGCTGTTGCAGTGAAACTGGAACGACAGGGTGCATGTGCGACCTATTCTTCTCCCCATTTGTTACCTAATCTATAGTATGTGTTACAGAGCAGCTCTATAAATTCCTTCTTCTTTTGCTTGTGTTCACCTGACTTAGGCAACCCCCATGAAACTGTCGTTCGACCCCCAAAGGGGTCGCGACCCCCAGGTTGAGAACCGCTAGTCTAGATAATCAGTCTCATCCAACAACCATAGGAGCTGGAGTGCCACCACCTTCTCTACAACCTTCCCCACAAAGGGAAGGTTGGAGACTGGACGGAAGTTCTTTAAATCAGTTGGGTCCAGGGAGGGCTTCTTGAAGAGGGGTCTCACCACAGCCACCTTCAATGGCGGTGAACAGACCCCTCCCCCAAGGAGGTGTTGATCAAAACCTGGAGCCAACCTCGTGTCACCTCCCTACAGGATGAAACCAGCCAGGAGGGGCACGGGTCCAACAAACAGGTGGAGGAACTCATCGCTCCCATGGCCTTGTCCACTTTCTCAGGGGTCGCGGGTTCAAAGTCGTGCCATAAAATAGGGCTAAGACCTCCCCCAGTCATCTCGGTCTGAATTGCCCAATCGGAGTCCAGGTCTGTCCGAATCTGAGCGACTTTATCCGCCAGAAACTGTGCAAATTCCTCAGCTCTACCCTGTAAGGGCTCCTCTGTTCCCTCCATATTAAGGAGGGAACAAGTCACCCTAAAGAGGGCAGCTGGGCGAGAATTAACTCCTGGGTGTTCATTCTTCTCTTTTTTAAAATTTTACAGTGGAAAAAGGCTATATGAAATAAGAGCCAAAAAACCTCTTCTGTTACCAGATGACAAATGGAAACAAAAGAAGGATATGATGACTCTCCTTCTAGACTATCACTGTTTTATATTTTATATTTATGGAAATACAATGAATAAACAACCATAATGTTACCAAGGTACCTGGGTTTTTCCTGCAACCAGAAAGAAGTCTAATCTTCCTGGTAGCCTGTCACACAGGTAATTGTTCCATATCCTAGATTTGTTCCACCTAGTGATAGGGCTCAAACTCTACCACAAATGACAGAAATTAATTGTTTAAAAATTCTGAATTAGAGACTATTGTTTTCTAAGAATGTAGAATGTTATCAAAATAATGCAGTTTACAAAACATTTGGAATAAATGGGGGAAAGAACAAAGTTTGTCCATCCTATGGCCTCATCCCTTCAATGTGTTCTATACCTTTGATGTGATTCTTAAATATATTTATTTATGTGATTGAAAAATTTGTAAGCTGGCATTCTTTAGAACAGCCTGTAATAATAAAAGATAGGTCTGCCCTTCAATTCAGCCATAAACAGAGGATTTGGAATGTCAAACAAGATCAGAAAATGATTAACAAGAAGGTAGTAATATAGTGATACAGGTTTAATATGATTGTATTAATGTGAATATCTGACAATAAAAACCAAATTGCCTAGGGTTGCCAACCCTGCTGGAACAATTAAATAGGCAACCACTGCCAGTACTATAATCTAAGAAAAGCAATCCTCTAAAATATTCTGCATTATCTTATGGCCAGATATTTTTAAAGCAGCAAATTGAAAGTGAGATGCCATTTATTTATTGTTGGCTTACTTACACTATATTAATTCCACCAGATTCCTTAAGGACTCATGGCAGTTTACTATATAGTACAAAACCATGGCAGTTTACAAAAAACATTTCAAGGAACAATGAACAAAAGCTAAAGTATTAAAACTTACTAAAACTCTAATTCTCCTCATCATACAAGTATTATCTCTGGGACTATGACATTAAAAGCTGTATAAAATAGCTATTTTTCACAGCTTTCCTAAATATTAGGAGACAGATTCCCAAAGTGAATCTATCCCAAAGGGTTGGAGTCTTAACATGGGTTTCTATTTCTCTAATGATATTCACACTGGAGAGAAACCTACATGGGACTATGGACTGAATAGATACTATAGGTTCTATTTGGAGCTGACAGGCCAGGAAAAACAATACTTCATACATTCATCACCTCTTGGCTAGCTTACTGCAATGTGCTCTACATGGAGCTGCTTACAATGGTCATTCAGAAACTATAGATACAGTTTCTTAGATGCAATTCACACTTAACAATGTTATGCTTTCTACTCTGCATACTAGTAGGTTTTCAAGTATCATTCAATCTATAAAGCTGTTAAAAGTGACTAAAATATTGATAAGTAGTTTTGCTACAGCTCTTCAGTATCTTGAGAAGAACCAATTAAAATGATTTAAATCTTTAATGCAGTTTGATTAATGAATTCAGACAAAAATGTAAGTTTTTTCAAACATTTAAATAATATGTTAACACTGAAATGATGCATTTATTTTTCACCAAGATGCATATGCATTGTAGGCCAGTATCTTTAGCTACTAGATGATGATAATCAACATCATCATCCCCCCCCTCAGTGAGGCACTACCTTGACGTGGTTGTGGGGCTTGTGTGCTCTGAGGAAGATGAGAGCTATGCCAGAGGTTCAACTATACTGGGCAGGTCTCATCAGAGGAATCAGACAAAGAGTGTCTCTCCCATAAAAAAATATGGTAAGACATAAATTTCAGAAAGCCATACTGGCTCAGATGTCTCCCAGGTTAACAAGGTCTGCTCTAGATGTTGGAGTTCCTGGATATCTGATGAAAAATGGGTTACATGACTCAGGACTGTTGGCTGAGTAACCAGGGTCAGCAGCTGCAGAATTACTGGAAGAAAAGGTGTTCACCCATCGCAAATATACAGTGATTGAAAACAAAGAAATAATGATCTGTTATTACAGAGCAAGACCAACAAGAAGAGGATATTTGAAAAGAATGTACCAGTTCTGGAAAGAACAACATCCAGAATCAGAAATAACAGAACAGAGGCAACAGATCAACGTCGATTTATAATACGAAATAAAGTATTCACAGAAGTAGAATTGTAAGAACTGCGAAGTTTCACCCAGGGCAAAGAAATCAAAGGCTTGCCAGAAGTAATTCAGAATGTAGAGGCAAACCAGGGAGAGTTGGTAATAGAAGACTCCAACAGAGATATACAATTGTTTTCATTTAGAAACCAGGCAACCATTCCTCTGCCACAGGAAGAACAAAACTCTGTAACAAAAGAAGTAAAAGAACTGAAACAAAGAATACCTGAGCATCTAGAACAACACAAAAACATCAGGATAAGGCTGCCTGCATTGAAGCTTGTTCCAAAGAAAGAGTTAGCACAAGCATTAACAGATGCAAATACTGCAATATCAAGCAAAAGCACCAACTCACTGCACAAAACAAACTAACTAATGTACAGCACAGCTGAGATCAGATGCAAGCAAGCTAGAACAGATGAAAGAAAAGAAGCTGAAGAACAAGAAGACCAAATAATACCTAATCAAGAAATATCACTTAGAAACAAGGAAGATCAAGGAAGCACTGGAAATAATAAAGTAGCAAATAACAGCAATATTCAAGAAGATTGCAGATATGATGCTTGAATTGCAAATTATAGGCAGAACCCCCAATTTCAATCCAATCAGAAATGTTTCTATCAATCTATCTATGGAGAAATTGCAGTGAATCAGTCATTACCTGACAAGGAAGAAAAAGTGCAGTTCTGGATGCAGATATGGGATAACTCAAAGAAATACAAGAAGGATGCAGCTTGGTTAAAAGAGATGGATAAGAATAAACGAGAAATTGAAATGAAAGAACTAGTAATAATGGCAGAAATTGTAGAGAAAAGAGCAAAGAAGATCAAAAATTGGTCAGCACCAGATGAAGATGAACGGCATGGTTTTTGGCTGAAACATCTAACTGGTTTATACCCACTCATTGCCAAGCAGTTTAACAACATACTATAAGGAGGTGAAATTGAAATGTGGCAAAACCTACCTGATAATGAAAGATGCAGCAAAAGGCAACTACAGGCCAATTACATGCTTACCAACAACTTTCAAATTGTTAACTGGTGTGATAGCTGATGCAGTCCAACAGCATCTAGTTGAAAACAATCTCTTTCCACCTGAGCAGAAAGGAAATCACCTCAATAGCAGAGGAACAAAAGATCAACTCCTAATTGGAAAAATGATTTTGGAAAACTGCAAGAAAAGAAAGACCAGAGACTTCCGGCGATGACGTGATCGTGAAGCGGGCAAGGCAACGGATTTCCGTACCCGCAACCCGAAATTTCTCTGCCATGAGCCTTTTAAGGGCACTGTTGATCCCAGAGAGACCAGCAGGATAAAGAGGACACTCTGGAGACGGCGGGGGAAAAGCAATCTCCTCGATTGGACAGAAGGAATCTCTTAAAACTGGTGAAGAAGAAATCAACCATTATGGCCATGCCGGAGTGATGATAGCCGCAAGAGCAGGAAGCAAAAAGTGAAAGGAACAGCCGAGATTGGTGGAGCGAAATATTCCCCGGAGAGGAGGTGAGAATTATTATGGAAGAAATAGAGCAGAAAGAGAGAGACTTGAAGAAGAAGGGCAGGTGTTTGCCCAGAAAGTAGTGGCGACGAAAGAGGGAACAGAGCGGAGATATAGATTTAAATGGTGACAGTGCAAGAAAGGGAAGACCGAAGACATTAGCCATAGCAGTTTCGTGGAAGGTTAAAGCAAGTGCATACAGATCAAGTGGCGATTGATGGTGACTGGTGACTGAGGATTTCAAAATTTTGAGATTCTAACAAGAAAAGTGGAGAACAAGACGTGGAAAATACGAATTAAACCGTTTGAACATTAAACTAAGAACTCTGACATGAACTGTATTTGGAATAACTACAGAGAATGAAGAGTAGTGAAGACTGATCTATATTGATTTATACTGTTGGCGTTTTTCTTTGGATTTTGGATATTTTAATTATAATTTTAAAAAACCCATACAAATATATAACTTTGGGATTGAGAAGTCTGAGAACAGCGAGGAAAGGAAGACTGGAAGAGGCATCATCTAGTGCAGGGGTCAGCAACCTGTGGCTCTGGAGCCGCATGTGGCTCTTTCATCCCTCTGCTGCGGCTCCCTCTCGCCAGTCAGCTCCACAATTGATAGGGCTTTCAGTTAGGATAGGTAGAGGAAAAAGGACTCTGCGCTAGGAGGAGACTCTATGGTGGGGGAAACCAGACTTCTGATTGGCTCCAGAATTGAATGGGGGGGCTTCCGGTTAGGGCCTTTGTGGCTCTTTGAGTGTTTAAGGTTGCCGACCCCTGATCTAGTGGAACGTGCCAGGAGACTATTTGACAAGTGGAAAACTAAAGCTGATGCAACATTGTAAAGTATTGACATAAGTAAAGAGTGGATGAAAAATTGTAACAGTTTGAAACAATATATAAGTGCTACTAATTGAAGAATAGAGATAAGCAATTAATAGAGTTAAGTAATAACAAATAAGTGCTTATAAATTAATATAATTGAAGGATACTTATCTATGTATTTTTAGTTATTTATTACTTATATTTATATCTATATTCATATTTATAATTATAATTATATGCATGTGCATTTATTTATATATTAATTTGTATTGAAAGTAGTGAAAGTAGTGAAAGTATAAAGATATAAGAACTTACCTATAAGATAACGGCTGAAGAAAATTTAACTTAATAGAGAATTTTGATTTATATAGAGATAGTTGAATTTAATCAATTTAATATTTGTATATTGTATACAGCGATATTTGTTATAGTTACATTTATAAGTTAGTCTGGGAGCAGTAAAATTATTAACCAATTCTAAGACCAAAATAGAAATTAAGCTTAAGGGATATATATCCCTTAAGCTTAATTTTTATATATATATATATATATGTGTGTGTGTGTGTGTGTGTGTGTGTGTGTGTGTGTGTGTGTGTGTGTGTGTGTAACATTTTTTGCTGATAAATGAAAATAAAGGGAGACTATTATAGATCTATTTCAAGCTATTTTGCTCTCGTCAGATAGCCATACCTGTAGTGGGAATTGAACCTGGGATTTGAACCTACCTATCTATCTATCTATCTATCTATCTATCTATCTATCTATCTATCTATCTATCTATCTATCTATCTATCTATCTATCTATCTATCTATCTATCGATACACACACACACACACACACACACACACACACATACACACAAAATTTGTATGACATCATGGAAATATATTTGACAAGCAATTAAAATGACAAGTGTGACTACTGTGGCCTTCCGAAAAGCCATCAAGACATGGCTCTTCCTGCAGGTGGGGGGGACAGCTTAATTCCACCTGAGCCTACCCCCCAAGTATGTACGTGCTGAATGGATGTTGTTGTTTTAAATAATTGTTCTAAATTTTTGTATTTGTTTTTAAATTCCATATAATTTTGTTTATTCTTGTATTTCTTCTTGTTGTAAGCCGCCCTGAGTCCTTCGGGAGTTGGGCGGCATATAAGAATAACAAAATAAATAAATAAATAAATAAATACTGTAACCAGGACAGGAAAGAAAATGACCTCAAATCCAACATTAGCAGCAGCATCCCCTTCAAGCCAAAGATCTATCGAGAGTATGTTGGGAATGGAGAAAACAGGATCGGCTTCAAGCATCCAGAGTATGCAAGCGACATTGCTAATGATCCAAGAAGCTATGACCAAAACGCAAGAAGCCAAAGCAAATAACCATGAGGTAACTAAAAGACATCATGAAGAAATTAAGATGGAAATGGGAGAAATGAAAGGGGATATTAAAAGCATGGATGACAAAATAGGAAATATTCAACAAGCGATTGTAGAAAATGAACAAAAGATAAAAATAGTAGAAACAAAGATGGAACAAGTGGATCGGAAAGTGGATACAATGGAGCAAAAATGTACCGTATTTTTCGGAGTATAAGATGCACCTTTTTACCCCCCAAAAGAGGGTGAAATCTTGGGTGCATCTTATACACCGAATGCAGCCCCACCCACCCAGCCACCCCCACCCTTTGGCCTCTGTCTTCCAGCAATTTACCTGCTTGCAGGAAAGAGGGAAGAGCCTGTAAAGCCAAGCAAGTCACTAGCAGCTTCCCGACCTACAGCTGATTAGGTTTGCCACGTGGGAAAATGAAAGTGAAACTAACTACAAAGAGGCAAATAGCTGGGAGAGACACACAGATTTTTATTTTTTGCTGAACTGGATGGAAGGGGGTAAGTGAATAACTCCAAATGTCTGTAGAATGTTCAAATTATTAGACTTATTTTTTAAAGACTGCTTTATTATTGTTCTAGAGCCAGGGGTCTCCAACCTTGGGAACTTTAAGACTTGTGGACTTCAACTCCCAGAATTCAACAGCCAGCTTTGTTAGCTTTACTGGCTGTGGAATTCTGGGAGTTGAAGTCCACAAGTCTTAAAGTTGCCCAGGTTGGAGATCCCTGTAAATCTAGACAACTTAACAAAATAAAGAAGCTTTTTAAAATAAATGCTTGTTCTGAAGAGGCCCAGTGCTATTGCATATTCTTTTAAATAATAGAGAATAATGTATACTTCCAGAAATTTTAATTAATTTTAACAGCTCTGTACAAGTATAGTATGAAATGTAAGTGTCCTGTTTAGTATTAGAGTTTAGTTACCTTGGAGTAGATCTATTTAAATAATTGGGAAGAGTTAGTGTGACTACATTTAAGAAAACTTTCTGGCATAATGTACATTTCTCCAATTCTTTGCTATTTCTATGGGTCAGGCACACATGCACAGAAATACACAGCAAACAGTGTATATCATCTGTGCTGTTTGCTGTTCGCTGTTTGGCAAATTGCTTGGAGGCAGAGGCCTTTTTCCCTTATTTTCCTCCCCCAAAACTAAGGTACATCTTATACTTCGGTGCGTCTTATACTCCGAAAAATACGGTATGTTGGCAACTAGGGAACTTGAAGAATCGATCGTCTTTCTCAAAATGGAAAAGGCATCCTATTATTTAAGATTTCAGAACATTGTGGAAGACAAGGAAGAAGATCTGGAAGAGAAGATGGCAGAGATCTTCGCAGAAATATTACAAAAAGATAAACAGGACATAAGAAGGGATATAAATGAAGTGTACAGAGTACACACAAACTATGCATGAAGATTCAAACTAGCCAAGGAAGTCCATGTAAGGTTCACCAAGAGAACAATAAGAGATGAAATATACAAAAAAACAAGGGAAGAAACGATAACATATAAGGAGAAAGAGATAATAACATTAAAACAAATACTTTTGTTTTTGGAGACGCGCAATGGGGAGCAAGGAGTCGTGGACGGGATTGCTGCGCGGTGGTGGGGATTTGCACCCCCCCATCTCCCGGGTGGGGTATGGATCGGACTGGGGAAGGGGAAGGGTGGGGGAGAAGCAGGAAATTATGGCCGGGTTTCCAGGGCTGCTCTCTCTGGGGTGTGTCCGGGTCTCTTGGGGCCAGCCTTTTTTTTGCACCGGGAGCTTTCTCCAAAGGGTTGCCCCCAAGCGAAGGGCGCCTTTTGGAGAAGGCGAGGTGAGGGTCGGGTGGGCTGGTTGGTTCCCCAGACAAGGTCGGCTCTGTGGGGCAGGCTGGCTTTGCTACAAGTATAGGCAGGGCAGGCATGTTAGGTGGGAGGGTGGGAGGAAGGAAGCAAGGAAGAGAAAAAAGTGAGAGAGGGAAAGAAAGAAAAGAAAAAAGAAAAGAAAAGAAGGAAGGAAGGAAGGAAGGAAGGAAGGAAGGAAGGAAGGAAGGAAGGAAGGAAGGAAGGAAGGAAGGAAGAAGAGGAAGGTTGGGAGGATGGAAGGAAGGAAGAGAAAAAAATGAGAGGGAAATAAATAAATAAATAAACTGTTGAAAGAAGAGCCTTGCAAATTAAAATTGTTGTCTTTGCAGGGGTTTTGGAAAGGGTGGGTGAGCAGGCCCCATGGGGGAGGAAGCAATATGGGGCTGCTTTAAGAAGAAAGAGCTTAAAAGAGGAAATTGGCTTTGGGGACCCTGGCAATGTTTTTGGACCAATCATGTTTTTTTTTTGCACCGTTTGCCTCCTGAAACTTTGGAGTCCTGGGAGAAAGCTACTAAACAGGGATTACTTTGCTGGAAGCTTATTTGATTTCTAGTTTTTCGACACTGCAGGCCACAATTTCTCAACCTCAACAACTTGAATATACCTGGACTTCAACTCCCAAAATTCCCTAGCCAGCTTTGCTTTGAATTCTGGGAGTTGAAGTCCAGACACCTTAAAAGTTGCTGAGATCGAGAAATATTGCTGTACACTTGTTGGTTATCAAGTCTAAATACAGAAATAGACTTGTTGTGGAAGATGATATTCCTTGTGCTCTTGATCTGGCATAATTATATATTGTTTTTGTGATTAATCGCTATGCTTTAATTATGTTCAATTTGTAACAATGAAAATACATTGCATATTAGATATTTACATTACAATTCATAACGGTAGCAAAATTACAGTTATGAAATAGCAACGAAAATAATTTTATGGTTGGGGGTCACCACAACATGAGGAACTATATTAAGGGGTCGCGGCATTAGAAAGGTTGGGAACCACTGCACTAGAGTATTACGAAGAACACCCAGGAAAACAAGTTGCATTGGTTTTCCTTGATGCCCAAAAGGCATTTGACAATTTGAATTGGAAATTTATAATTGCACAAATAAAAAACATGAAATTGGGTGGGAAATTTATGAAAATGGTAGAAAAAATTTACTCAAAACAAACAGCAAAAGTGATAATGAATGGAGATATTACAGAAAAATTTGACATAACAAAAGGGGTAAGACAAGGGTGTCCGCTCTCTCTGCTTTTATTTATTCTGACATTAGAAATACTTTTAATAAAAATTAAGAAAGATCAAGATATAAAAGGTTTAAAAATTAAGAAAGAGGAATATAAAGTTCAAGCATTTAATTTAATTTGCCGACGATCTAGTGTTTATAGTAGAAGAACATTGGAATCTGGACCTAAATTAATCCAAAAAATAGAGGAATATGACGAGGCAGTGGGGCTTAAAATCAACAAAAGTAAAACAAAAATAATAACCAAAAATCTTACCAAAAAACAAGAGAGAGAATTGGAAGACAAAACAGATATGCAAATAGTCAAAAAAGTAAAGTACCTTGAAATTTGGTTGTCGGCAAAGTGCTCTTCAATTAAGGAGGATAATTACAGTAAAATAACACAACAAATAAAGGAAGATTTAGAAAGCTGGAAAAACTTACAATTGTCATTCATAGGGAGGATAGCCTCCGTTAAAATGAATATATTACTGAGACTATTATTCTTATTTCAAGTAATACCAATAAAATTAGGGAAATCCTTTTTTGAAAATGTAAACAAATTAACAACAACATATATTTGGCAAGGGAAAAAACCAAGGATTAAATTAAAATTATTACAGGATAGCAGAGAAAAAGGGGGCTTTGCGCTCCTTGATTGGGAATTATATTATCAGGCCGCAGCACTAATGTGGATCAAGGAATGGATCGAATTAAAAAACAGGAGGATTCTGACATTAGAAGGCCATGATTTACAATTAGGATGGCACATATTCATCTGGGATGGGAAAAACAAGGCCCATAGTTATTTTCAAAGGCATCTAATCAGAAATTCATTATTAGAAATTTGGCAAAAAATAAAGAAACACCATTATACTAAAATACGAAATTGGCTATCCACAATGGAAGCGATGAAATACCCAAACTCAACAGACATAGACAAAACAATAAGGTATAAGGACCTGATAAACGAACAAGGTAATTTGAAAACTAAACAAGAACTGAAAGAGCAGGGAGTAGCCATAGACTGGTGGACATATACTCAAATTCAAAGTAGGTATAATAAAGATATGAAATTATACGAATTTCAAAAACAACAACAGGAACTGGATAAGATCTTGCAAGGGACGGACAAAAAGCGGATTAGAAAAATATATAAATTCTTGTAAAGTTATAAAATGGAAGAGGAGGTGGTTAAAGATACAATGATCAGGTGGGCAATTTTTTTTGGATATAATATAGATTTGGAAAAATGGGAAAGAATATGGGAAATAAATTTGAAATTGACTATGTCAGCGGCATACAAGGAAAACCAATACAAAATGTTTTACAGGTGGCATCTTCCACCAGCAAGAATTGCTAAGATGTTCCCAAATATGACACCAAACTGTTGGAAGTGTAAGAAAGCATATGGGTCCTATTTTCATTTATGGTGGACATGCTCAGCTGCAAAAAATTATTGGACTAAAATTTAAAGATGGCTTGAGGAAATAATAGGGCAGGAGATTGAGTGGAAACCGGAATTATTCTTATTGGGGATACTCACAAGAAGATATAATGAAGAAATTCATTATTTAATCCTTTATATAATTACCACAGCATGGATAGTCTATGCCCAAAACTGGAAAAACCCTGTTATACCAAAAGAAGATGAAGTGATAAAGAAAATTCTGGAGTGTGCGGAGATGTACAAATTAACAAAAGAGATAAAACAAAAAGAAGAAACAGAATATTATTTAGTATGGAATAAATGGTATAAATGGTTAGAAGATAGGAATAAAAAATAAGAAAATAGTGATGAGTGGGAAATTAGGATTATTAGTAATATTGTAATAAATATATAATGTATGCAGAATATGATAATGATACAAATAAGAAACATAATATGTATGAAGTAGGATAAGAATATAGGAAGAAATAAGGGAACCGTAAATATATACCGTATTTTTCGGAGTATAAGACGCACCGCAGTATAAGACAAACCTTAGTTTTGGGGGAGGAAAACAAGGAAAAAAGGCCTCTGCCTCCCAGCAATTTGCCAAACAGCAAACAGCAAAAAGCACAGATGATATACACTGTTTGCTGTGTATTTCTGTGCATGTGTGCCTGACCCATAGAAATGGCAAAGAATTGGAGAAATGTACATTATGGCAGTATATTAATCCCAGAAAGTTTTCTTAAATGTAATCACACTAACTCCTCCTAATTATTTAAATACATCTACTCCAAACATGACTAAGTCAGGGTTTCTCAGCCGGCTTATTTTAATACTAATACTTAATACTAAAACAGGACATTTCAGATTATACTTTTACAGATCTTTAAAATTGATGTGGCTTTCTGGAAGTATTCTCTGCTATTTAAAAGAAGATACAATAGCACTTGGCCTCTTCAGAGCAAGCATTTATTTTAAAAAGCTTCTTCATTTTGTTAAGTTGTCTAGAACAATAATAAAGCAGTCTTTAAAAAACAAGTATAATAATTTGAACACCCTACAAACATTTAACAAAATAACATATTAACAGAATCTGCCTCTACCTAGGATAGAACTCACAACCTCCTGATTGTGAGGCAAGAGCCCTATCTCTTGAGCCACAGCAGCTCTAGCTTGCCTTCTTGCAATTTCAGCAGTCTAATATTGGCAGCAGTTTATCTCCCAGCAATATGTCTCATCACAGCCACCCTAGTTTCAGTTTCATTTTACCACGTGGCTTGTAAGCCTCAGTCAGCTGTAGGTCGGGAGGCAGATCAGCTCTTCTTGTGCTCTTCTTGTGCTTTGCCCTGTTTGCTGCAAAGAGGTAAATTGTTGGCAGGCAGAGGCCAAAGGGTGGGGGTGGCTGGGTGGGGCTACATTCGGTGTATAAGACGCACCCAAGTTTTCACCCTCTTTTTGAGGGTAAAAAGGTGCGTCTTATACTCCAAAAAATATGGTAGATATAAATAAGAAGGTGGAGAAAGTATAAAATATGGATATATACTGGTGAGGAATTGTTGCAAAATGGCAAATTATTTTGTGTTATTTATGTTTAATTTTCTTCTTCTTTTATATTCATGTATGTTTTAGTGTTGTATGTGTGTTTATTTTTTAAAGACAAAAATAATAAAAATTATTTTAAAAAAAGAAAAGGAAGACCAACCTGAATGTAGCATGGATTGACTACAAAAAGGTATTCGACTCTCTGCCCCATGACTGGATAATCAAGTGCCTAGAAATAACAGGAGTCAGTAGAAACGTCAGAAGTTTTGTGCAAAGATTGATGGCACAATGGAAGCCACAGTTGCAGGTCAATGATAAGAGACTGGGAGAAGTTAATATCAAGAGAGGTATATTTCAAGGAGATTCACTATCACCATTACTATTTGTCATTGCACTGTTTCCTCTGTCAACAATACTGAATAACTCAGGCCATAGTATCAAACATCAAAAACATCTGCCAGACTATCCCATCTCCTTTACATGGATGATCTAAAGCTGTATGGAAAAACACCATCTGAAATAGAATCGCTGCTCAACACTGTTCATATATATAGCCAAGATATTGCAATGGAGTTTGGATTGGACAAATCTGCCACACTCACTATCAAACAAGGAAAAATAGTGAAAACTGAAGGAATCAAGATGCCCCATAAAAAATAAAAATAACATTGATGATTACTGCAAATACCTGGGTATAGTTCAAACTGACAAAATCAAGCACACTGAAGTCAAGAAAAAGATTAGAGGTGAATACATCAAGAGAGTGAAAAATACCTTTAAAATATCTTTCCTCAATGGAGGAAATACCATCAAGGCAATCATCACCTGGGCAATACTAGTCATTATATATAGTCATTATATATACAGCTGGAATAGTAAACTGGACTCAAGCAGAATTAAAAGCAATGCATAGGAAGACCAGAAAAACAATGACAATGAATCATGCCCTTCATCCTTGCAGCGACATTGACAGACTCTACCTACCAAGGCAAATAGGTGGGCATGGAATGTTGCAAGTACATCAGATGGTTGAAGAAGAAGAAAGGGCTTTGGAAGAATATCTGAAGGACAATGAAGAAGATGCACTGAAGTAAGTATGCCAGAAGGCTTATTGACTACTGGAGAGACCAAACTGGCCTACAAGAAACAGCAAATGAAAAACAAAATGGAGGCATGGAAAGACAAAGCACTACATGGCCAGTACTTTTTTTAAAAAGCAGATAATGACAAGACCTGGCAATGGCTAAGAGTAGGAAAGTTAAAGAAAGAGACCGAGGGATTAATTCTGGCTGCACAAGATCAAGCCTTAAGGACAAATGTCTACAAAGCCAGAATTGAGAAGACAGCATCAGACAATAAGTGCTGCCTATGCAAAGAATCTGAAGAAATAGTGGACCACCTGGTAAGCTGCTGAAAGAAGATTGCACAGACTGACTACAAGCAGTGGCATGACAAAATAGCAACAACGGTGCATTAGAAGATCTGCAAGAAATATCATTTGCCTGCAAGCAAGAACTGGTGGGACCATAAAATAGAAAAAGTCAGAAAATGAAGAAGTTAAATTGTTCTGTGACTTCAGAATCCAGACAGAATAGGTGTTGGAATCCTACCTGATACGCCTCTTCTCATCCGGTGGAACCAGCATTCAGGATGGGTTGTCCTCGACCAATCAGCTTGAGGATCGAGTCAGTCTATTTGAATAATCACTAGGATCCGCCCTTCAGCTCCCAGATCTGATGAATCTGAAGACTAGACTCGAGCGTGGCAAGGCAGTGAATAGTAAATAACTGCGTGGACTCCCATAATGAGTAATTGCCAGATAGTAAGGAAAGAATAAGGAAAATAAAGAAAACATATATAGAAGGGACTGAATGCTGGTTCCACTGGATGAGAAGAGGCGTATCAGGTAGGATTCCAATGCCTATTTTCCATTTTGGGGTGGAACCAGCCTTCAGGATGGGACATACCAAAGCAGAGGTCCTGGGGGGGGGGGAAGAGTGCCCGAAGCACGCTAATGAGTGTTCACTATTTGTTGTAATACTCTCCTGCCAAAGGCGGCGTCCGCTGACGCGTAAGAATCAATTTTATAGTGTCAAATGAACTGGGAGGGATGAGCCCAAGTGGCTGCTCGACAGAACTCCTCGAGAGATGCCTGCGTGGTCCAAGCAGCATGTGGCTGTGCTCCTGGTCGAATGTGCTGTGATGCCCGATGGAGTGGGGAGAGCGGCCAATTCGTAAGCCTTAGCGATAGTGCTTCAGATCCAACGCCCAATGGTGACCGAAGATACTCGATTTCCCAGCAAACGAGGATGAAACCCCACGAAGAGAGCTTCCGACTTCCTGAGGTCCTTGGTGCGCTCTAGGTAGATCTTGATGGCCCTCCGTATGTCCAGAGCATGCCAGCGCTGTTCAGAAGGATGGACTGGGCGAGTGCAGAAGGAGGGAAGTACAAGCTCCTGGGAATGGTGAAAGACTGAATTCACCTTCGGGATGAAGGAGGGCTTGAGCCTGAGAGTCACCTTATCCGGTTGGAAGACGCACAGATCACTCCTCACCAAAACAGCTGACAGTTATGAAATATGACGGGCTGATGTAATGGCCACAAGGAAGGCCACCTTTATAGATAGATATCTCAAGGAGGCCTCCCGAGGGGTTCATAGGGAACTCCCGTGAGGACATCAGCACACGGGAGAGATTCCAGGTAGGATAGTGATTAATCACAGGGGGCCGTAGGTTGGTCGCGCCCTTGAGGAAACGATGGATGGTGGGGAACTGAGATAGAGACTCGCACTGGTCACATGACAAAACTGATAAAAGTGCCACCACCTGCCTACGGAGGATGTTAGGGGCTAGGCCTTTGTTAAGGCCGTGCTTAAGGAATCTCAATATCTTGGGAAGAGGGATATGAATTGGAGAAAGGCCTTCACTTACGTACCATTCGCAAAAGTAGATGCGAATAGATGCGGTTGGTGGAGGGATGACGTGATAGCCAAATAGATGTAGTTGGTGGAGGGATGACGGGATGCCTGCATAATGAGAATAACGTTGTGGTCATAGTCCTGGCTTATCAGGTTGCTCCGCTCAATCTCCATGCGGTCAATTGGAGCCAGGTGGGGTCCAGCTGGCGCAGAGCTTCCTGAGTGTGCATGTCCGCCGAAGGAGGAACCGAAAGGGCTGGGTGACCAAAAAAAACCACGTCTGCAAACCACGCTCATCATGGCCAGAACGGAGCCACGAGAACGACTTCCGCTGGCTCCAACTGAATCTTATGAAGGAGCTCTGGTATCACTGGGAGTGGCTGGAAGGCGTATAGCAGTCTTTGAGACCACGGGCTCCGGAGTGCGTTCACCTGTTACACTCCCGGGGATGGGAATCGGGAGAAGAACCTTGTCAGGTGGGTGTTGGAAAGGTCGCAAAGAGATTGATGAGAGGGAGTCTGAAGCACTGAGAGATTTGGAGAAAGAGGGCTGGAAGGAGCCACCACTCCACTTGATCTACCCGGGCTCAGCTGAGCCAATCTGCCTGAGTGTTGTGAATCCCTGAGATATGGTCTGCAGTCAAGGATTTGAGGTGCCTCTCTGCCCACAGGCCCAGCCTCATGGCCTCTGACTGCAGGGACCTGGAATGGGTGCCCCCCTGGCGATTGATGTGTGCTTTCGTAGAGATGTTGTCTGTCAGCACAAGGACGTTGGACCCGGAGATGAGGTGTCAGAATTGTTTGAGGGCAAGGTACACAGCTCTCAGCTCCAACCAGTTGATGGATCGTGTGGTCTCCTGGGGAGACCACCGGCCTTGGGCCATGGCTCCCTGAGAGTGGGCTCCCCATCCCAACAGACTGGCATCTGTTGTCACCACCGACCTGTGGGGGATCCGGAACAAGCTGCCTTTGGAAATGGCCAAGGAACTCCACCAGGAGAGGGAGCAGCGCACTGGTGGAGGGAGCCGGTCCTTGATGGAAGACGTGCCTTATCCCGCCCTCTGAAAGGGTAAGAGGAACCATTGGAGTTCCCTGGAATGGAGGAGGGCCCAGGAGTGATGGCTATACAGGAAACCATCTTTCCCAGGAGGGAAGACAGGGACTCTAGGGAAGAGCGATGTTCCCTCAACACCTGCGTGACTAACTGTCTAATACTGACCTGTCGTTCAGGGGAAAGACAGACGGTGCATGCTGCGGAATCAATGATGGAACCTAGATGTTGGATGAACCTGGAAGGGAGTAGGTGACTCTTCTCCAAGTTGATGGAGAAACCATGACGCTGGAGACAGTCCATGTTGATTTGGAAGTGATGATGGGTGAGCTCCTTAGAGGAGGCATGGACCAGGATGTTGTCCAGATAGCAATGGATACACACCAGCACAGATTGCAGATGAGCCGCTAAGGCCGCCAGAATCTTAGTAAATACCCTGGAGGCTGAAGACATCCCGAAAGGGAGAGCCCTATATTGGTAATGGGTCTGGCCGTAACAAAAACATAGAAATTGTCTGTGGGGTTTGGAGATGGAGACATGAAGATAGGCTTCAGTCAGGTCCAAAGACGCCATGAAATCGCTCCGATGAATGAGGGCGAGGATGGAGGATAGGGAGTGCATCCTTAATTTTTTGTAAACTAAGTAATGATTAAAGTCTTTTAAGATCTAGAATTGCTCTCCATCCCCCCGATGGCTTGGGAACCACAAAGAGTATGGAGTAGAACCCCCGTCCCCGCTGATCCTGAGGGACTGGTTGGATGGCCCTGATGGATACCAGATGGGCGATTGCTTACTCTATTAAGTGGCGTTTGGATGGAACTTGAGAAATTGAGCATCGGATAAAAAAGCTAAGGGGTGGCTTAATGAAGTCCAGTACAAGGCCCCTGCGCACGGTCTCCCATACCCAGGAGTCCTGAGTGAAGTTCTCCCAGGCTGGCCAAAATTTGGCCAACCTGCCTCCAATCAAAGAGTGGAGGGAACTACCATCTACCCCTACAGAAGGGCCAGCTGGAGGGGGGCTCTTGCGATTGCCTGCGGAATTGCTTCCCCCTGCCTCCCCTGTCTGACTGTCTCTGACGGGAGTAATACTGACCTGGGGCCTGGGAGAAGGAAGAATCCTGGTCAGCTGCTTGAAAGGGCTGACGATTGTAAAGGAGAGGATCTGGGAAAACCTTTTCTGGTCACTGCTGGGAGAATCTTCAGTTTGTCGCTGGTTTCCACTAGTAGGTGCTCCAGTGATTTGCCAAAGAGGGATCCTCCCCTGATGGCCCCCGCAGCTAACCTCCACTTGTGGCATGTCTGCCTCCCATTGTCTGAGCCAATGCATACATCTGGTCACTACTGAAGAAGCCATGGCCTTGGTGGCGAAACATGAAGCCTGTAGGGTGGAGTCTGCCAGAAACTAGACTGCCGCAAAGACCTTGTTGAGATCCTGTTGGGCTCTTACGTTGGTGGAAGGAATAGGATCCTGTATTTGCCGGAGCCATATGAGTGCTGTACGGGCAAAAAAGGAGGAAGTTGAAGAAGTCCTGATGGCCCATGCTGTGGCCTGGTGAGTTTTGATCAAGGTCTGTTCGATGTGCTTGTCCTCTGGCTTCAAAACCTCATCCACTTCACCTGGAATCATTGTGGAAGAGTGCAAGCCTCTGATTGGGGCATCTACTATTAGTACTGAAAGCAAATCGGATAAGTTAGAAGCCACATTAAAAAACTTTTTGTCCTGCGAAGAAGTGGGGGGGCCTGAAGCAGGCGAAACCCGTTGGCGTTCCACTGCGTCTACAAACAGTTGAGGAACGGGGATAACATCTATCTCTGGCCTGACTTCTGAGAAAAGTGGGTCTGCTCGATCTTCGAGAGATACTGTGGATGAGGAAGAGGGGAGTTGGATACCTGCCACTGCGCACGCCTTGAACAATGATTTGAACAAGCTGGGTGGCAATAGGCAGTCGTGACCGGCCGGTCTATGGACAGGCCTTCGTCCTCTGACAGATTCCACCTGGAGTTGCTTTCATCATGTGCTTCCTCTCTCGACCCACTGATAACTGATTCCTCCAAGGAGTCATCAGAACTAACCCTACTGACGGCCTGCCTCCATTTTGAAGAAGCCCTGGCCCGAGCTTTGGATGATGAAGAAGAAGAAGCTGAAGTGGAGGGTCCTTCCCCCAAAAAAATTTTAGGCTGGCTGAAAGAGCCTGCTGGGAGGGCCGCAGCCATTAGGGCCTGGAGATTAGCTGGATCAATGGATAATTGGGAAGGCGCCTGGGATGCAGCGGCTTGGTTAGAGGCCGTTGATTCCTATAGAGGAATGGCCTGTGCTGAAGAGGTTATCCTGGGGCTCCATGGCTTCCTGTGAGTCTGAGCCACCCCATAAATTACCTCTGGGCCTAGGGATATCAGTGGCATCTAGTGCCAGGGGATCCCCTTCTGTCCCCATTAATTCCTGTCCCGAGTCCTACCTGGAGGTCTGCACAGCCTCCGCTGAGGCACGAGCCCTGTCACAGATTTTTGGGAGAGCTCTGTCTCGACGTCTCTCTGCCTGTTCTGTAGCCCTTGAAGGGCCTTTGCGGGATCTGTGTGATCAGGAAGGAGACTGTTCTGGGGAAGAGGCCTGTTCGTGATCTGATGAATCCCTGTTAGTTTTTCTGCGCCTTTTTCCAGCCGTTTTTGATGAATGGGAGGCTTCATCTGCAATGACCAGGGTGATTGAAAGAATTCTGTTTCGAATGCAAGGGCCCCGCCCCCAATGTTGCTCCAAGATGGCCACCCCCTGTATCACCACATGGTTCAGTAAAAGTTATTGATAATGGCCTCCTTTCTTCCTCTGCGACCTGCCCAAGAAAGCTCCAAAAGGGATCTGGATTCGTGGCTGCACTCACAACCCTCATGCTAGGCCCTCTGAGATAAACTCAGGTGGGAACAGGCCAGCGCTGTCCAGAACTGGCAGTGCTGGGGCTGGTGTTTTAAAGTTGCCGCGAGAGCGTTGCGATGGGTGGGCGCCATGAGCAAGCTCCAGTGGTGCCAGACACTCAGGAAAAATGGCCTCCAAGAAGACCCCGTGACTTGTAGCTGCATTGCAGCTCCGCTTCTGAGGCCTAAATTTGGAGCATTACTTTCCCGCCTGGCAGGCTGCGAGCTGCCACTGGGTGGAAGGGGGTGGGGGGGTGGACCCGGGCGCCAAATGCCAATTCTAGCTTCCTTGCCTTTGCTTTGGTACCGTAAAAGTCCCTCAGAGATTGAGAAGAAAGCCGTCCGGTGAGCGCTTCTCTGAGCGTGTGTCCCGTCCACCAACCAGGAAGTAAGAGCATGCTCAAAGCCCTGAGAAAGGGCTGTTGTGGTATTAGGAAAGGATTGAAAAGTTTTAGAGTTTTTGAAAGAAAGGCCTGATTAGAGAAAGGATTCAGGAGGGAGTCCTGCCACGACTATCCTCTTGAAGGATTGAGTCAGATCTGGGAGCTGCAGGGCGGATCCTAGTGATTATTCAAATAGACTGACTCGATCCACAAGCTGATTGGTCGAGGACAACCCATCCTGAAGGCTGGTTCCACCCCAGGATGCAGAAAGGCACCTGCCACATAACACCCCCAACTTAACAGTTGTTGATAAGAATGACAAAAAAAGTCTGGATAGTGGGTGTGGCAGTGCCTGTAGACAGCAGCATAGAAGAGAAAGAACTGGAGAAGATAACAAAATACAAAGAGCTACAAATAGAAATAGAACAACTATGGTAAAGGCAAACAAAGATAGTATCAATAGTAATAGGCGCCTTGTGTGTAATTCCAAAACTGGAACACCACTTGAACACCATAGGCAATGACCAATTTGCCATCAGTCAATTGCAGAAGGTGGCTTTTCTTAGAACAGCCTCCATCCTACGACGATATCTGTAACACTGGAAACCATCCAGATTTGCCTATCCCAGATCCTTTGTAAGGACTCAATAGGTAGACAAAAATGCCAAACCCAGGCTGAACACCTGGAAGACTGTGTGAATACTACTACTACTACTACTACTACTACTACTACTACTAATAATAATAATAATAATAATAATAATAATAATAATAATAATAATAATAATAATAATAATAATAATACAAAATGCAACAAGAGAAGAATGGTTAACAGCTGGCCGAACATACTTGATAATGAAAGATCCAGAAAAAGGCACAGAACCAAGCAAGTTTCACATTTAATATGGAAGTGCAGCAAAATTGTACAAACTGATTACAAAGCTAGACATGACCGAGTTGCTAAATTAATCCACTAGTCATTATGTAAAAACTATGACTTAAAGTAAAGGTAAAGGTTCTCCTCGCACATATGTGCTAGTTATTCCCGACTCTAGGAGGCAGTGCTCATCTCCAATTCAAAGCCGAAGAGCCAGCCGAAAACGTCTCTGTGGCCATGTGGCCAGCATGACTAAATGCTGAAGGCACACAGAATGCTGTTACCTTCCCACCAAAGGTGGTCCCTATTTTTCTACTTGCATTTTTACATGCTTTCCAACTGCTAGGTTGGCAGAAGCTGGGACAAGTAACAGGAGCTCACTCCGTTACGCAGTGCTAGGGATTCGAACCACTGAACTGCCGACCTTTCTGATCGACAAGCTCAGTGTCTTAGCCACTGAGCCACCGTGTCGCTAAAAATACAACTTTCCAAAAAGTCATGGGAACATAAAGTGGAAAATGTTGTCGAAAACAAGAAGTTGAAGATTTTGTGGGACTTTCGAATACAGACAGATCGTCATTTGGAACACAACACGCCAGATATCACAGTTGTTGAAAACTGAAGCATACAATTTATTGATATCGCTGTACCAGGAGATGTCAGTCAAAGAAAAAGAACTGGAAAAAATCACGAAATATCGCGACCTGGCCATTGAAACTATGCGATTATGGATGAAACATGTAACAGTGATACCCATTCTCATCGGGGCATTTGGTACCATGTCCAAGAATTTTACAAAATACATCAATAAATTGCAGCTTCCGGGCCTCCCGTCTGCTTTGCAGCCCGGAAGTGGGAAAGTGGAGAGGTGGGTTCTTAAGCCTAGGAGAAGAGGGTCCTGGAGGGCTGCCGAGTCTCTTTGCAGGACAAGGGCAAGGAGGGGGGTGCCTCTCTCTGCCAGCCTGCGCTGGAGCGGCAGCACTTGCCAGCCGGCAGCGCGGGAGGAGGGCGCCGCCCATCCCGCCATTAGAGCCTCAGCTTCTCCCCCCGCCCCCACCTCGGCCCACCGCATGTCAAGCCTGCAGCGTCCCCCGGCTGCTTCGGCCCAAGCCCCGCAGGTTTCCTTAAGCGCGGAGCAGGTCAAAGTGGTTTTGGCGGAAGTGATCAAGGCATTTGGATCTCCGGAAAATGCTCAGCGCCTGGAGGAAGCCAGAGACAATGCCTGCAATGACATGAGGAAGATGCTTCAGTTCCTGCTTCCTGTGGCTACCCAGATACAACAGGATGTGATCAAAGCTTATGGTTTCAGTAATGATGGGGAAGGAGTCCTAAAATTTGCCAGATTGATAAAATCATATGAGTCTCAGGATCCTGAAATTGCAAGCATGTCTGGGAAGCTGAAGTCTATGTTTCTGCCTCCAATGACTCTACCTCCCCATGGAGCTGGGGCAGGAGGTGCAGTTGCCACATCATGAAGCAGGCAGCCTGTGGTGGGATCTGTATTATTTTTGTTTCCACATCAGCCTTAACTTGGCTGGAACTTGGGCATTGTATTCTTTTGTTATCATGGAAGAGATGTTTTGACTTTTTTCTATAGTCCTTAATATTTTTTTGTGCTTATGAATAAAAACTTCTTGTAAAAAATAAAATAAAATAAATTGCAGCTTCCAGCAATAACACCAGTGAACTGCAAAAAACTGTGCTACTCGGAACACCGTACATCTTAAGAAGGTACTTTGTTGATACCTAGGATGCTGGCAGCAACCCGTATCAACTATCAGTGCCAGTCAATAATGTTTGTGATACATTTTTAAATGTTCAGTTGACTGAGTTTCATGTTTAATTAATAAAAGAGATAATAATAATAATTTTAAAAAGCCCCCCAAAAAATGAAGAGAATGCATGCTTTTAAACAGTCGAAGTACAGCACATAGTTTACCACTGTTTACCTAAAAACAGCTTAAATGATTAAAAATAGAAATTAATGTCTAAAACTTAAAGGAACCAACATTAAATTCATAGCATTTGCATTCCTTGACTGAAAAATACTGATTGATCTGAGGCCCAGAGAATTTCATATCCACAAGACAACAGCAGCCAGGGGAAGGACTAGAAGACCTCCAAGGTCTCTTTCAAGTCTGTTATTCTGTTAAGTTTAGGGCTGTTCTTGAAAGGTAGCACTTTCCAGAATCTTTAAATCTATGGACATTTGGAATAAATCTGTAAGGAATAGATTAGGAAGAAGACTTTCCAATTTGCAGAGGAATTATTGAGTCCAGTTTGCTTCTCTGGGCCATGATGGCATTGGATATGGACTGCCAACAATGATGTATGAATGGCAAATCCCAATGTGGCAGCATCCTTCTCAATACTGGCAGCATGTTATATAAATCAGCTGGATTGTCATTATTAAAGTGTTCTAAAAATAAGTTGACTCATGTTTTCTCACATCTTTCAAAAATCCTGGAACACAGGGGAACTACTAGAGGACTGGAAAACGGCTGATGTGGTTCCCATCTTCAAAAAAGAAAAAGAAAAAACAGACCCAGGAAACTACAGATCAATCAGCCTAACATCAATACCCGGGAAAATACTGGAAAAGATAATTTAAAAAACAGATCTGCCAACAACTAGAAATGAGTAAAGTAATAACCAGCAGCCAACACGGGTTTGTTAAAAACAGATCATGCCAAACCAATCTCATTTCATCCTTCAACACTGTGACTAAATTAGACCAGCGAAATATTATGGACATAATATACTTAAACTTCAACAAAACATTCGACAAAGTAGACCACAACCTACTTCTTCGTAAGCTAGAAAAAAGTGGGATAGACAGTTTCACCACCAGATGGATTCACAACTGGCTGACAAACCGTACTCAACGAGTAGTCCTCAATGGGTCTAAGTCTATATAGAGAGAAGTAAACAGTGGGGTACCACAAGGTTCCATCTTAGGCCCAGTACTCTTTAATATCTTCATAAATGACCTAGATGAGGGAATAGAAGGGGAACTAACCAAATTTGCAGATGATACTAAGCTGGCAGGAATAGCTAACACCCTAGAGCAGGGGTGGCCAAACTATGGTTCTTTGAGGACCTGTGGACTTCAACTCCCAGAATTCCTGAGCCAGCCATGTGGCTAGCTCAGGAATTCTGGGAGTTGAAGTCCACAGGTCCTCAAAGAACCATAGTTTGGCCACCCCTGCCCTAGAGGATAGGCTCAAGATCCAGATGGATCTTGACAGACTTGAACACTGGGCCCTATCTAACAAAATGAAATTCAATGCAGAGAAAAGTAAAGTCCTACACTTATGAAAAACAAAAAAATATACATATAAACTGGGTGAAACCAGACTCAATAGCAGTGACTGTGAGAGGGATCTTGGAGTCTTAGTGGACAACCAGCTAAACATGAGCCAGCAGTGTGCAGTGGCAGCCAAAAAAGCCAATACAATCCTAAACTGCATTAATAGAGGGATACAATCTAGATCGAGGGAGGTACTAATACCACTCTGTAAAGCCTTAGTTAGACTACACCTAGAGTACTGTATCCAGTTTTGGTCACCACACTACAAAAAAGACATCGAGACTCTAGAGAAAGTGCAAAGGAGAGCAACCAGGATGATTAGGGGATTGGAAACTAAAACATATGAAGAGTGGTTACAGGAATTGGGCATGGCTAGTCTAGCGAAGAAAAGGACTAGGGGAGACATGATAGCAGTGTTCCAATATTTGAGGGGCTGCCACAGAGAGGAGGGGGTCAAGCTATTTTCCAAAGCACCAGAAGGCCAGACAAGGAATAATGGATGGAAACTGAACAAGGAGAAATTCAACCTGTAAATAAGAAGAAACTTTCTGACAGTGAGAACAATCAACCAGTGGAACAGTTTGCCTTCGGAGGTTGTGAGAGCTCCAACACTTGAGACTTTCAAGAAGAAATTGGACTGCCATTTGTCGGAAATGGTGTAGGGTCTCCTGCTTGAGTGGGGGTTTGTATTAGATGACCTACAAGGTCCCTTCAAACTCTGTTAATCTGTTAAATTCTCAGCACATAGAAATCATATTTTAGGAAGCAAATGAGCGAGCAGTTCAAAGGAGAGATAGAACGTAGTGCAATTTTAATTTCACTGAACCATTAACAATGAGGAAGTTAGTGTACTGCACATTTATGCAAAAGCAAATTTATGTCATCCTTCTGATTTGTCCTGGAGAATGTGAAACATGTTTATGTTAACTCTGCCTAGAAGATGTTGCTAGAATGTGCTGTAAAGAATTGGGGCTTTAACAAGCCCCTTTATTTGCCTGAAAGTATTCGATAAACTAATGGAAGGCTGAAAGGCCAGAATGGATGAATTCAGCTTTTGTTTACCTAAAGTGCCTTCCTGATATAATTGCAGGAAAGCAGAACTGATGAAAACCAGATTGCACCTTTAAAATTACATCAAAGGTTCTTAGAAAGGTGGGTTTAGCCTGTAAACAGTTCTTCATTTACTAGCTAACACTAACATATCCTAGATGGAGCATTATCCTTGATTGGGAAATCAGTATCATTTTCCTCAAAAGAGGATATCTCTCACTATCATTTTATAAAACTTGGTTTGCATTCTTTGGATAAAACAAAAGAAGAAAGAAGAGCTGTCTGTCTCCATTTATCCTTATCCCACATTTGCAAGTATTGTATGTTAAAACCCAAGAGCTTATTATAAAAAGCCCTCCACAGAACTGGTCCCTGGGGCCTAAAAGGTTGGGGGCTGTTGTTCTAAACTGCATTTAAAATAGGAATAGAAAATAAGGGTTTACAGAATCTGTTGACAGAATGAAACAAATGAAACTCAACAACATGATTTGTCTTCCACACATATTTTACGTTGCCCAAGTAGATAAGGGGCGTTGGTCTTACCTGATACACCTCTTCTCGTAGAGTGGAGCTAGCATCCAGGATGGATTGACCTCGTCCATTCAGCTTGCACGACTGAGTCTGTCAATCTTTATTTGAGGGCTCCGCCTTTGCCTGGAATCCCATTATGACGAAGCCGAAGACACAGACTTGACGTGGCCACTCCAAAAAGTACAGGTTCCAATGGACACGATGACATACGGTAACTGCCCAGCTACCCTAGGGTGGGGTGGGATGCTAGCTCCACCCTACGAGAAGAGGCTTATCAGATAAGACCAATGCCCTTTCTCCATAGTGGGTGGAGCTAGCATCCAGGATGGGACATACCCAAGCAGTCTGTTCTCAGGAGGGAACGAGCTGAGCCCCTCAATGTCCTGCGTCGTATAGCCATTGCAACACCCTGCGTCCAAATGCCGCCTCCGCCAAAGCAAAGGTATCGATCTTATAATGTCGGCAAACTGTGACAGTGATGCCCAGGTCGCTGTTTGGCATACCTCCTACAGGGACGCCTGGGTAGCCCAGGCCACTGAAGTAGCCGCACTATGTGTAGAATGTGCCGTGATCCGAGTGGGACGGGGCATCGCGGAAACGTCATACACCTTAGCAATAGCCCCCCAAATCTACCTGTCTATGGTGGAAGAAGAGATCTTTTGACCCAAGGAGGTCAGCAGAAACGCCACAAAGAGAGACTCCGTTTTGCAAAACACCGCAGTCCGTTTAATGTAAATACGGAGGGCCCTCCGGACATCCAACATGTGCCACTTACATTTCAATGAATGTGTGGTGCCCACATACAGGTACTGAATGTAAAAGAGTTAAGTTGTTGTATAAAGTTAAAGTGTGGTTAAATGGAATTGTATACACAAGTAAGTATGGAGCCAAACAGCTTTTAAATGTATGGTAAGTAGAAAGGGGGAGGTGTTTATCCCAGTTCTCCAGAAGGGAGGGGGGATAGATTACATCATAAGGAGCCAGCCAATGGGATCATAGATAGCAGAGCCAGGAACTATAAAAGGCCTAGGTGGAAGAGCTGAGGAGAGCTCTGTTTGTGGTAACTTCCAAGAGGGAAGGTTTATAAGGAATCTCTGCCTGAGTTTAACTGTCCAAGAGGGAAGTTAACAGGAGAGAAGATAAGCTCTAGGTAGTTCTGTGGGAAGCAGGTGCCAGGTTCAGGGGACTTTATTGATTGATATATAGTGTTATTTGTAGATAGAGATAAACGGTGAAATGTGCTCTAATCTATAGACCTTAATCTAAAGAAGAACTGTGTTTTCTTAGATTAAGTCAGGAAAGCTAGTAAAGTCTCTGAGGAGAAAAAAAGGTGTAAAAGAATTGAATAGCTGATTGTGGCTGTAAGCAATTTACTTGACATTTACTGAGAAGTTTGTATTTAAATAAACTGTTTTCTTGTTTGTGTAAGAAATGTCTCATTCTATTTTCTCACATAAAGCATATATTAAGCAATTCTGCAGAACATAGAGATATTGTGACAGTAAAATCAAGCCTCTAAGGAGAGAGAGAAGTGAAACAGAGGGCGTTATCCTTGGTCATATATATATATATATATATATATATATATATATATATATATATATATATATATATATATATATATATATATATATATATATATATATATATATATATATATATATATATATATATATATATATATATATATATATATATATATATATATTCTGAGGTTTTCGCGGGTGTTTGTATGTAGGTCTTTGGTTATTCGGGTTTTCTCCCGCGTGGAATTGGAAGTGTCTTGGCGACGTTTCGATGAAGTCTCATTCATCATCTTCAGGCTGGTGTCTTCTGCTTCCTGCTTCTAGGAGCAATGTGAGATTGCTGCTGTTTCTTCCTTTTAACTGCCAGTGGAGGTTTGAACTGATAGGATGGGAGCTTGGCTGTGTTCTGATTGGTTGGAGGTATGTTCTGATTGGTTGGGGGCTTGGCTGTGCTCTGATTGACTGGGGGGTTAGCTGTGCTCTGATTGGCTGGGGGTGTTCTCAGGTTACTCTGACTTGCAGGGGCATTTGAGCTGGTGAGCTGCATTGCTGCTGTTTGGCTTCTGGTTCGTGGTCCTGCCACATCTTCATGGAGGGTGTCAGTTTGCTTCATGTATGGATTGGAGGGGTTTAAAGTGGCTAATGATGCAACTGTAGTATGGCTTCTGGTTTGTGGTCGTGCCTCATTGGTGTGGGTTTGGGTTTGCTTATTGCGTGGATGTGTGGTGGTGACATCCTGTGTGGTTTTCGTGAGTGTGGGTTTGGTGTCATTCTTTGTGTTGGGGACTCGCTTGTCAATAAGGGCGGGTTTCCAAATGGCTGGTAGGCGGGAGGTGTCATCTGGTTTATTCATGCTGTGTGGGCGTTTTTCTATCTCGATGGCTTCTCTGATTATTCTGTTGTTAAAGTGTTCAGTTTTGGCGATAGTTCTGGTCTTTTTAAAGTCGATTTCATGTCCTGTGGCTTTAAGATGTTGGACCAGGGAAGAAGTTGGTTCCTCTTTTTTGACTGTGTTCTTGTGTTCTTCAATGTGTGCACTTATTCTTCTGTTGGTTTGTCCAATGTATGTGGTGGGGCAGGCGGTGCATGGAATTTCATATACTCCTTGATTTTCTAACTCAATTTTGTCTTCGGGGTTTCTTAGGATGGTGGATATATATATATATATATATATATATATATATATTTATTTATTTATTTATTTATTTATTAAAATTTCTATGCCGCCCAACTCCCGGGGGACTCTGGGCGGCTCACAGCAGATATAGAAACACATAAAAAACAATTTTTAAAAGGAGCCATATTAAAATACTATCCATTAAAAAACAAACTTTCATTCATACCCTGCCTGCCGGAAGAGCCAAGTTTTTATTGCTTTACGGAAGGCCAGTAGGGTGGGGATGGTCCTGATCTCTGGAGGGAGCTGGTTCCAAAGGGAGGGGGCTCCCACAGAGAAGGCCCTCCCCCTAGGTCCCGCTAGCCGACATTGTTTGGTCGACGGGACCTGGAGGAGGCCGACTCTGTGGGCTCTAACCGGTCGTAGGGAGGTATGCGGCAGGATGCGGTCCCGAAGATAACCTGGCCCTGAGCCATGTAGGGCTTTAAAGGTAACGACCAACACCTTAAATTGGATCCGGAGACTAATGGGCAGCCAATGCAGCTGGCGGAGGATAGGTGTTACGTGGGTGCATCTAGGTACACCCACCACAGCTCGCGCAGCTGCATTTTGCACCAATTGCAGTCGCCGGACACTCTTCAAGGGTAGCCCCATGTAGAGCGCATTGCAGTAATCCAGCCGTGAGGTGATAAGGGCATGAGCGACTGTAAGAAGTGCCTCCTTCTCCAAGTAGGGTCGCAATTGGTGCACAAGACGTACTTGTGCAAAGGTCCCCCTAGCCACAGCTGAAAGATGTTGTTCCAATTTTAGCTGTGGGTCTAGGAGGACACCCAAATTGCGGACCCGTTCTGAGGGGGCTAATTTCTCCCCCCCCAAGAATCAAGGAGGGACAGTTGGTCGAGTCCTTAGGAGGCAATATCCACAGCCACTCAGTCTTGTCAGGGTTAAGCTTTAGCCGGTTCTTCCCCATCCAGACCCTAACATCGGCCAGGCAGCGGTCCATTACGTCTACGGCTTCCCCAAATTGAGACGGGGTGGAGATGTACAACTGGGTATCATCAGCATATTGCTGATACCTCACCCCGTGTCGTCGGATGATCTCACCCAGCGGCTTCATGTAGATATTAAACAGGATGGGCGAGAGGACCGAGCCCTGTGGCACCCCACATAGTAGGGGCCTAGGGCTCGACCTCTGCCCCCCTGTCAACACCGACTGCATCCTGTCAGAGAGGAAGGAGGAGAACCACTGCAAAACAGTGCCGCCCACCCCCACCTCTCCGAGACGACGCAGAAGGATACCATGGTCAATGGTATCGAAGGCCGCTGAGAGGTCAAGTAGCACCAGGATAGAGGAATAACCCCCATCCCGGGCTCGCCAGAGATCATCCATCAGGGTGACCAAAGCCGTTTCCGTACTGTAACCGCGCCTGAAGCCAGATTGAAAGGGATCCAGAAAATCAGTGTCATCCAACAGTCGTAGGAGCTGGAGTGCCACCACTTTCTCAACAACCTTCCCCGCGAAGGGAAGGTTGGAGACTGGACGGAAGTTCTTTAAATCCGCTGGGTCCAGGGAAGGCTTCTTGAGGAGGGGCCTCACCACCGCAGCTTTTAAAGGCTGCGGGACGGACCCCTCTCTCAAAGAAGCGTTGACCAACGCCTGGAGCCAGCCGCGTGAAACCTCCCTGGTGGCCGAAACCAACCAGGAAGGACACGGGTCCAATAAACAAGTGGCTGAGCTCATAGCTCCTATGGCCTTGTCCACATCCTCAGGAGTCACCGGTTCAAACCTATCCCATATAACCGGACTAAGACTCGCCCCAGTCATCTCGGCCTGTACTGCCCAATCGGAGTCCAGGTCTGTCCGAATCTGAATGACTTTATCCGCCAGAAACCGAGAAAATTCCTCAGCTCTACACTGCAAGGGATCTCCGCCTTCCTCCTTAGCAAGAAGGGTGCGGGTCACCCTAAACAGGGCGGCTGGGCGGGAGTCAGCGGACGCAATAAGAGCGGAAAAATGCGAACATTTTGCCGCCCTTATCGCCACTAAGTAAGACTTAATGAAAGTTCTTAAAAGTGTCCGGTCAGACTCAGCTTTACTAGATCTCCATCGTCGCTCTAGGCGTCTCTTGTGGCGCTTCATCTCCCGGAGTTCCTCGGTAAACCAAGGAGCCCTCCTGGATCCACTTCCACGGAGAGGCCGCAAAGGCGCAATCCGATCCAGAGCCCCTGCTGCTGCCTGATTCCAGGCCGCAACCAGAGACTCGGACGAACTGTGTACCAGGGATTCAGGTATTTCCCCAAGTTCCCTCTGGAATCCGTCGGGTTCCATTAGGCGCCTGGGGCGGAACCACTTAATCGGTCCCGCCTCCTTGCGGTGGGGGAGTGGTGCCATGAAATCCAACCTCAGAAGGAAATGATCTGACCACGACAAGGGTACTGTGACTAAACCCCTCAGCCTCAGATCATCTCTCCACTGCCCCGAGAGAAACACAAGGTCAAGCGTGTGACCACCCTCATGAGTCGGACCCTGAACTACTTGGGTCAGGTCCATGGTTGTCATGGAAGCCATGAACTCCTGGACTGCCCCTGAGGCTTCGCCGGGCGATGGCAGATTAAAATCCCCCAGCACCATCAACCTGGGGAACTCAATCGCCAGCCCTGCAACCGCCTCGAGCAGAACAGGCAGGGCCTTTGCTACGCAGCTAGGAGGCAGGTACGTTAGCAAAAGGCCCACCTGAACCCCTAGGTCCAACTTCAGAAGGAGAGCCTCACACCCAACAATCTCCGGGGCAGGGCTCCTCCGAGGACACAGATTCTGGCGAGCTATAATAGCCACTCCTCCACCCCTTCCCTGGGGTCGCGGCTGATGCTGAACCGAGAACCCGTCCGGGCATATCTCCGAAAGGGGCACCCCCCCCTCCTGGCCCAGCCAGGTCTCGGTAATACATGCCAGGTCAGCCCCCTCTTCTAGGATTAAATCCCGGATAAGGGGGGCCTTGTTGGTAATCGACCTGGCGTTTACCAGCAGCAGCTTGAGCCCAGGGCCCTGACATCCCTGGTTACCAGGCACTCGGGTTGAGCTAGGTGGAACCAAACCAGAGGGGCCAGAACAAGGAATCGCTTGTAAACAGCGAGTTCTCGTTCTCCGAGAGCGGCCTACCCCTCTGCTCCCGCCATACCTGCCTCTCCCTGTTATGACCGTAATGCTCCCACTCCCTGTCCCCCCAGAGATCCCCTCCCCTTCCCCACTGGTCTCCTTCTCTCCCGACAGGCCATGCATTCCATTCACATCAAGCCAGGGGTCGGACTCAAACCCCCCTCCGCTTCTGTTTCCACACTCAGCAGAGGGGGGCAGAATCTTAATCCCTGACTCACTCATTCCTTGACCATATATATATATATATATATATATATATATATATATATATATATATATATATATATATATATATATATATATATATATATATATATATATATATATATATATATATATATATATATATATATATATAATTAAACATAAATCTATTCTGAGCACTATTTTTATGCTACCAAGACATATAAAACAATAAACCTGACTGGTGGGAGACGGGCGAGGCAGACCCTTGCAACTGGTGGCAGCACCGGGATTTGAACTGGTGGAGAACGAAATAATATTTAGTACACAAAGCTGAGAGGAAAATTTGTGAATTTAAAAATTTTAAGGCTGAAGAAGGTCAAATCTCCTGAGGTAAATGAAAAAGGGTAAAGTAAGGAGATTGGCTTAAAGTAGGCAGAGAGGGTGTTTTGAGGTAAACTGAGATTGGTAAAGTAGAAACACCACTCTAAACTGCTGGACATTGAAAGCCTTGTGTTAAACCACAACAAAAGCACACACCAAGCCGTATTTGTTGAAGTGTGTCAGCTCGTTTGTGTATTCCACGAAGGATTCAGGGTGCGAGTTCGAGTGGAGTGGAAATTCAGTTTGAAAGGTGTAGATTGATCCTCTCTGAGGTAAAAGTTTAATTGGTATTGTAGGAGAGGACAATCGGATCACTGTGAAAATAAAATAAAAGAAAGGCTATATATAAAATATATATAAAGGAGCTCACAGATTGGGGAAAGAGGCTTGTCATTTAAAACCTTTATTTAGAAAAAAAAGGATGGAAACAAGACATAGAAGACCAATACAGCCAGCTGGTGGTGAAGGGCGACAGGTTGATGAGCCCGTGTCAAATGTAAACTTGGAAGCTGAACTTTTGAGAATAAAGTTAAGACAGGAACGGGAAATAAGAGAGATGGAATTAGCCAAGGAACAAAGAGAGATGGAATTGGCCAGGGAAAAAGAAAAAGAAGAGAGGGAGTTAGCTAAGGAACAGAGAGAGATGGAATTGGCCAGGAAACAAGAAAGAGAAGAGAGGGAGATGAAGGCTAGAATGCAGAAAGAAGCCTTTGAACACGAGTTAGCTATGGCAAAATTAAAAATGTCCCAGGTAGAACAGGAATATAGAGAAACAAGTAGCCATGACAAGATTGACATAAAAAGATTCCCTCTGTATACTCCAGGAGATGATGTTCAAGCATTTATATCTACTTTCGAAAGGACTTGTTTAGAACTGAGTGTGCCAGAGGAAAAATGAATGGGGTATTTGAGGCCCAGATTAGCCGGACAGCTTCTGGAAATATATTCCGGATTAAGTGATGAAGATGCTATGTCATACACATGCTTTAAAGAAGTGGTCAAACAGAGATTTAGGCTGACTTCGGAACATTACAGAAAGGCTTTTAGGTCAGTGTACAGAAAAGGGAGCGAGACATATGCGCAAGTAGCATCCAGAATAAAGAAACATCTAATGGATTGGCTCAGGGAAGCTAAGGTGGGAAGTCTAGAACAATTACAAGAGTTACTATCCCTAGAACGCTTGTATGAGCTTCTCCCAGGGCAAATCAAGTGGCTAGTCCCTGACAAGCAGTTTCAGAGAGTGAAAGAGGCTGCACTGTGGGTGGATTCTATGATGCAGGCAAGGGAAGAGAGTTTCAAGAAACATCATATGCCTTAGCAATCGCCCCCCGAATCCACCTGTCTATGGTGGAAGAAGAGATCTTTTGACCCAAGGAGGTCAGCAGAAATGCCACAAAGAGAGACTCCGTTTTGCGAAACACCGCAGTCCATTTAATGTAAATACGGAGGGGCCTCTGGACGTCCAACGTGTGCCACTTATGTTTCAATGCATGTTTGGGATTAGGGCAAAAATTGGGCAATATGAGTTCCTGGGCCCTATGAATCCAGGTGTTAATTTTGGGCACGAAGGATGGGTCCAAATGTAGGACCACCCTGTCCTGATGGAATATGCAGAGGTCGGCCCGGACCAAAAGCACTGACAATTCCGAGATCCTCCTGGCCAAGGTGATGGCCACCAGGAAAACCACTTTAAAAGTTTAGATGTTGAAGACTAGCCACCTGTAACGCCTCATAAGGAAGTTGGGTGAGCGAGTCCAGCACCATGGTGAGGTCCCAGGTTGGGAACTTGTGGATCACTGGAGGATGCAAATTAGCGGCCCCTTTTAGGAAACATCACACTGACGGAAGCTGCGCCAGGGATTCGACCTCCCCACAGGACAAGATGGAAGACAGTGCCGCCACCTGTCTTTGACTAGTATTTGGCGATAAGTCCTTGTTCAGGCCCTCCTGGAGAAGTCCAGGATCCGAGGGACAGGAAGGTGAACAGTGAAACAGTCCTCATTAAAGCACCAGGAGCAGAACGCCTTCCATGTTGCAGAGTAAATGCATTCAGTGGAAGGCCTCCAAGATGCCTGCATGGTATTGATGACCTTAAAGGAGAACTGTTGCCGCCTTAGAGCGCCCCGCTCAAGCCCCAGGCAGTCAGTTGGTATCACCCTGGATCTGGATGAGCCAACTGCCCCTGACTGAGCGAGCACTCAGTCAGCGGGATCCGCCAACACGGGGCCACCGACAGCACCTTCAAGTTGGAGAAAAATGCCCTTCTGGGCCAATGGGGGGGGCCAACAGAATCAACTCCGCCTATTCATCCAGAATTTTCCAGATGACCTGGGGAAGAATGGAGAGGGGAGAGGAGGTGTACAACAGGACTCTGGGCCAGGGAACACGAAGGACATTGACTGCCTCCGCTCCCCAGGACTGGAACCGCAAGAAGAATCTCGGCAGCTGGGCATTCTCTGGGGTCGCGAAGAGGTCAACTGCTGGAGGACCGAAGATGTTGGTAATGTCCTTGAATATGGACGGATGCAATTGCCACTCCGCTGGATCGACGGTCGTCCGGCTGAGCCAATCCGCTTGGATGTTGTAAACCCTGGAGATGAAGCTCTGCCCATAGGCCCAGTCTCATGACTTCCTGCATCAGGGAGCGAGATTGGGTGCCTCCCTGCCTGTTCACGTGGGCTTTTGCCATCACATTGTCCATGAGCACTAGAATGTGCTACCCGGAGATCAGATGTCGGAAGTGTTTTAGATATATTGCCCTGAGTTCCAGCCAATTGATGGCATACTTGGCTCCTGCTTGTGACTATCTGCCCTGAGTGATGAGGCTCTGGGAGTGGGTTCCCCACCCGAACAGGCTGACATTGGTGGTTATGACCACTCGGTTGGGTTCTCGAAATAGGTAACCCTGTGCAATCGCCGGCAAGCGCCACCAGTTTAGGGACCGGTGAACATCCATAGGAACCAGGACCGTGGTAGAGGAGGAACTGCGGCCTGCTCTCTGGAAGGGTAAAAGGAACGATTGAAGATCCCTAGAATGGAGGCGCGCCCATGGGGTAATGGTGATAGTGGATATCATTTTCCCCAGGAGGGTGGACAATAGGGAAAGCAGGATCCTATGCTGGTGTTGGACTAGGGCGGAAAGCTCCCTAATGCTATCCTGCCTCTCTGGGACAAGGAGACCCTACATTCTAGGGAATCTATAATAGCTCCCAGATGTAGCAGGGTTGTAGAGGGATCTAGGTGGCTTTTGGCCATGTTAATGGAAAACCCATGATGTCGCAGCGTTTGCATGGTTATCTGGAGATGGCTCAGCGCTGTTTAGATGGAACCTGGATTAGAATAGCGTCCAGATAACACTGGACACGCACAGGTAAGGCCCTGAGGTGGGACGCCACCACCGCCACCACCTTTGTGAAGACACGAGGTGCGGAGGACAGGCTGAAAGGAAGAGCCCTGTACTGGAAATGCATTTTGAACCGTATACATTTTATAAAACGGTTCAAACGCTTTAGATCTAGAATCGCCCTCCATCCCCCCTAGGTTTTGGGGACTAAATAAAATGTAGAACCCCTGCCCAATCTGATGTTGAGGCACTTGTTGGATGGCCCGAATGTCCAACAGGTGCTGAATTGCTGAGTCCATAAGATGTTTCTTTGAGGGATCTCGGGAAATTGGGCACCTAATTAAAAAAACCTCAGAGGAAGGGAGAGAACTTCCAGGGAGAGACCGAAAGACACAGTCTCCATGACCCACCGGTCCTGGGTGATGTCCTCTCATCTGGAGGCAAGAGGGCCAGATGACCCCCGATGGGAGGGTCAGAGTTTGGTTCTCCTGGGGCGTTGTGAGGGCCGACCTCCTTCACCACGAAAGGGCCGTTTGAATTGCCTCCACCGGGCGGATCTGTCCTGAAACTGGCACTGCCTAGAGCCATAATGACCTTGACTTCTAGGGAAGCCCGTGCCATGGTCGGGGGCACGAAAGGGCCACCGGGAGTAAGGGGCAGATCTGAAATTGCCCTTCCTGGAGAAGGTAGGTAAGACCTTTCTGCAATCCCTGGACTCGATGAGGATCGGGTCCAGGGCCTCCCTGAACAAGAGGTGGCCCTTGAAGGGAGCAGATGTCAGGCACCATTTGTGGTGCGTTTCCACTTGCCACTGCCTCAACCACTGCATGCGCCTGGTCACTACGGATGCTGCGATGGCTTTGGAAGCAAACTTTGATGCCTGGAGGGTGGCATCTGCCGAAAATTGGGTTGCGGCAATCAACTTGGTAATGTCCTGCTGGGCCCGGAGGTCCGATGCGGAAATTCGTTCCTGAAGCTGTCGTAACCATATGAGCGAAGAGCAGTTAAAGAACGACACGGTGGCAGATGCCCTAACCGCCCAGGCGGCAGCATTGTGGACCTTCAGGAGCGCCTGCTCTGAGCATCTGTCCTCCGGCCGAAGAAGCTCCTCCGAATCCCTTGGCATAGTGGTGGGCGAATGGAGGGCCGCCACTGGAGTATCCACAGCTGGAACTTGTAGGATTTGCGACAGCTCCAATGCCACGTTGAAAAAACAGTGGTCATTGGAAGACGGCGTCGGCCCAGAAGCCGGGGAGGACCATTGGCGCTGGACCGTGTCAACAAAAAGTTTAGGAGACAGGACCCACTCTATCTCAGGCGCCTGTTTGGCAAACAGAGGGTCCTTCAGGCCTGCAGAAGACGTGGCCGAGGGGCCCAGTGGGACCTCAAGACCCGCTGCCAGTTTGGCCTTGTATAGCAAAGAACTGAAAAGGCCTGGACTGAAAAGTGAGGAAGAAGCCAGTGGATCTGGGGCAAAGACCTTGTCCTCTGACAGCTCAACGTCCAGGTGTCCCCCGTCGGACAGAATGGACTGGCTGTCCTCCGAAGAGTCCCATGAATAGCAGTGCGGGCTCTCACCACTTGTAACGATGCCAGCATGGACGTCTGAGAGGCCTGTAACATGGGGTGGCTCAGAACCCACTGAAGAAGGCCTGTGAAACTGGCTAAGCCTCACTGTGATGCCTTGTTCTTTGGCTGCAGAGATCAGGGACTGAAAATTGGTGGGATCCAATTGGACCGTAGTCACCACAGCTGAGTACCCTGGTCCTGAGAGGGAGGAGGAGGTCTCGCCCACTGAAGATGATCCTGGACGGTGGGCCTGAAGGCTCAGACCTGGCTCTGCACTGCCCCAGAAATTGGTAGTGGAAATATCAATTTGAGCATGGTCAAGGGAGAGGTGGTCTCCCGATGACCCCGGGGCCATCTCCCCTTCAGAACGAGCAGAGGGCAAATGGCTGGAGGGATGCACCGACTTAGCCGTGGACCGATCACAGATCTTCTGGATAGCTTTGTCCCAGTGGCGCTCATCCTGCTCTGCGGCCTTAGATCGTGTAGATCTGTTTGACCTATCATCCACCTGTGAAGGAGCTGCCTTTGAGGTACTGGGCTGAGGATCCGCCTTGAGAGGGGAACCCGACTTATGATGCCTCTTTCCTGGCCTGGAAGCCGAGGCGTCCGCCATAACAGCAGCCAGTGATAGCATCTGGCCACCTGGCTAAGGATCACCGAGAAAGAGCTCAAGACGGCCGCCGAGCTGTCAGAGCTAGAAACCGGCTTTTCAAAATGGCTGCCAGCAAGTCTGTTCCAAGGAGACTGGCAAAATGGCCATCGGAGCTTTTCCCGCCTCAGACGGCTTAACAAAATGGCCACCGAGTGAGGACGATGCTGGGCATAGACGGGCCCGCAACTTCGTGGCACTTGAAACAGCCCAGAGGGGAAATCAGTGTCGGCTGTGATGTCTGGCCGCCGCCAAAGACAAGCGGCATGTCAAAGAGGCTCTCAGCTGACAGTCGGGAAGCCGGAACGCCACTGCGCAGGCACAATGAGGAGACGGCACTAGCTGGAATGGGCCAGTAATGGAGGCCACATGAGCGCAAGGCTCCAGCTACAGGGTCCCCTTTGGCAGTTGCAGTCAGTTGGGTGGGGGACAGGCTAGCTCATGCAAGCAGCGAAAAAGCGGTTGGTGGGATTACAATCCCTGGTGGCCAAGTCGCCTGAGCGCCTGGCTCCTGCGACCGCGGTAGCTGGCCAGAGACAGTCACAGTTCAGGGCCAGCCTCTTCACAGCGCTTTACCGATCACCTCCCCCAGTCCAAGCTGATGTTAGTGTGGGGAGGCGGGAGCGTGAAAACTCCCTAGGCCACCACCGCGTTGCCCAAAAGTAAACAGAGCCAAAGCCCCTTGCTGGTAATTGCCTTAGGTGAAATGCGGGAGTGTTAGACTTCTGTGGCAGAGCAAGAGGCAGGCCTCATCCAGCTCGATGTCCCAGGCGGCACAGGCAACAGCTGCAGCGGCTAGAGCGAAGCTCGGTGCCACGATCCTCCCAACACTCCAGTGATGATAATCGAGTACCGGGGAACACTCACAATTAGTAGAGAAAGACTTGAAGCAAAGTGATGAAAAACAACTCAGAAGCAACCAGAGATGGAGATGACAAAGCCACATCCGTCCAGTCTGAGGACTGAGTTGTAACTGGGGATTCTAGGCAAAGGCGGAGCTCTCAAATAAAGATTGACAGACTAGGTCCTGCAAGCTGAATGGACGAGGTCAACCCATCCTGGATGCTACCTCCACCCACTATGGAGAACAGAAAAGATACATATGTAACCATATAAATAATCCTAATACATTTTTCAGAGCTCATATATTGAAGATCATCTGTTGCTCTTGACAATTAATAATCTATGAATGAACTGCATGTTATATTAAATATATAGAATGCAGTTCTCTTTCTATTTTATTCAAAAGTAAGCAACTAGACCCATACAACAAGCAGTCATACACTATGTTAAAATTGTAATCAGACTGTTTACCATAATCCTTCCTAATAAGTTTCTATCAGCTCTCTTTTTGTATGTGATGTAAAGGTTTTTATTTCCGTTATGTATTACTTTGCACTGTTACACTGTTGTCATTTATTGGTTGTCCTCATTACTATAAGTATTACTTGTTCAGTGACCTTTCATTCGAAAATGCTATATAAATGGTACTTACGACTGGTTTTCAAAGTTCCAGCCAACTATGTACCCTCCCCTGCCTAGCACCAGTCATTCCCAAGGCATCTTGCACCATGTGTTATTTGCCTGCTGGTCTGCTTGCAGGCCAACTGAGATTCACATAACAACCCAAGATCCACATTTAATCACAAAAATGGGAGTGCCAAGATTACAGAGTATTTTACAACTATATTGCTTAATTACCATTGTTCACCAAGGACTACCTGTACTATTATTAGGATTACTTAATGACAGTTTATATGATTTTCTATTACACATTGCAATCTGATTGTTTTAATGACCTGTAGCAAGTAATGATTGTAAGAAATTGTTAGTATCCTAAAGGGCAACTTACAAAACAAATCATTTAGTGAGACGAACTGGCTGGTTGTATGAATCCTATTTTACCTAATTTGCGGATGATACTAAGCTGGCCGGAATATCCAACACCTAGATCAGCGGTTCTCAACCTGGGGGTCGTGACCCCTTTGGGGGTCGAACGACCCTTTCACAGGGGTCGGGAGACTTCGCCCGGACGCCGCCATTTGGGTTCATTTACCCTCTGCGCATGCACAGAATGCTTTGCGCATGTGCAGAGGGTAAAAGAATCCAAATGGCGGCAGCGGGGTGGGGGTCGCGGCGGTGGGTGCGGTGGCAGGATGGGTCGTGGTGGGGGTGAGGGGGCGGGGCGTGGTCACAGTATTAGGAAGGTTGAGAACCAGGGGTGAAATCCAGCAGGTTCTGACAGGTTCTGGAGAACTGGTAGCGGAAATTTTGAGTAGTTCGGAGAACTGGTAGCAGAAATTTTGAGTAGTTCAGAGAACCGGTAGCGGAAATTTTGAGTAGTTCGGAGAACCGGCAAATACCACCTTTGGCTGACCCCCAGAGTGGGGTGGGAATGGAGATTTTGCAATATCCTTCCCCCAGGAGTGGGGAAGGAATGGGGATTTTGCAGGATCCTTCCCCTGCCATGCCTACCAAGCCACACCATGCCCACCAAGTCACGCCCACAGAACCGGTAGTAAAAAAAATTGGATTTCACCATTGTTGAGAACCACTGCCCTAGATGATAGGCTCAAGATCCACATGGATCTTGAGAGACTTGAACACTGGGCCCTATCTAACAAAATAAAATTCAATGTAGAGAAAAGTAAAGTCTTACACTTAGATAAGAAAAACCAAAACGACACATATAGACTGGGTGAAACCAGGCTTAATAGCAGTAACTGTAAGAGGGATCTTGGAGTCTTGGAGGGATCTTGGATTAGGACAACTAATTAAATATTAGCCAATAGTGTAAGGCGGCAGCCAAAAAAGTCAATGCAATCCTAAATTGCATTAAGAGGGATTCAATCAAGATCAAGTGAGGTACTAATACCACTCTATAAAGCCTTATTAAGACCACATCTAGAATACTGCATCCAGTTTTGGTCACTACACTATAAAAAAGATGTTGAGACTCTAGAAAGAGTCCAGAGAAGAGCAACCACGATGATTAGGGGACTGGAAGCTAAAACATATGATGAATGGTTGCAGGAACTGGGCATGGCTAGTCTAGTGAAGAGAAGGACCAGGGGAGACATGGGGGGGGGCAGCTTTCAAGAGAAGACTGGACTGCCATCTGTCAGAAATGGTGTAGGGTCTCCTGCTTGGGTGGGGGGTTGGACTAGATAACCTACAATGTCCCTTCCAACTCTGTTAATCTGTTAAAAAAACCTCTTCAAAATCCAACTAGTTGCTTTTGACAATAATTCAGCAGCTAGGAAAATGTAGAATGATTTCACGATTGTTTGTATAGGTAGTCCTCTACTTACAGCCATTCATTTAGTGATCGTTCCAAGTTACAACAGCATTAAAAATGATTTCTGATTAGTTTTAACAGACAGTTGCAGCATCCTCACAGTCATGTGATCAAAATCTGGAAGCTTGGCAACTGGCATGTATTTATGACAGTTGCACTGTCCTGGGGTCATGTGATCCCCATTTGTAACCTTTCTAGATGGCTTTTGACAAGCAATCAATGGGGGAAGCCACATACACTTAATGATCATGTAAGGACTTGCCTCTCCTCAAGAAAGCAGAACTCTCAAAACCAGCATCATTTCAAAAGGAACTTGTATTGGGAGATAGTGATAGCAAGAAAAGCAAGGTAGGATCTGAAATTCCCACTCAAAACCGTTAGGTTAAAAGTTGTAGAAACCCTTCCCCTCTGTCCATCCGAAGGCAAAGGAGAGACAATCCACAGGTGTGAAGTTGTTGTGAGAACCTTGAGTTGAGAAGATGATATTATTTATTTATTATTTATTTATTATTAGGTTCTTCTATGCCGCCCTACTCCCTAATGACTCAGGGTGGCGTACAACATTTTAAAAGAACACTAAACAATAAACTTCATTTAAAAACAATTTTAAAAATTAAAAAAGTTAAAAAAACGTTCAACAACATACATACAGGGGGAGATCTCGGATAAAAACTAGTCTCAAACTCCTGCCTGCAGGAAGAGCCATGTCTTGATGGCTTTCTGGAAGGCCAGCAGGGTGGGGATAATTCGGATCTCTGGGGGAAGTTGGTTCCAGAGCACGGGGCCCCCCACAGAGAAGGCCCTCCCCCTAGGTCCCGCTAGCCGGCATTGTTTGGCTGATGGGACCTGAAAGAGACCCACTCTGTGGGCCCTAACCGGTCGGAGGGAAGTATGAGACAGAATGCGGTCCCGGAGGTAACCTGGTCCTAAGCCATGTAGGGCTTTAAAGATGATGATCAACACCTTGAATTGTACCCGGAGACCAATGGGCAGCCAATGCAGCTGGCAGAGTATGGGTGTTACGTGGGTGTATCTTGACACACCCACCACAGCACACGCAGCCGCATTTTGCACCAGCTGGAATCTCCGAATACTCTTCAATGGTAGCCCCATGTAGAGCGCATTGCAGTAGTCCAATCGAGAGGTGACAAGGGCATGAGTGACCGTGAGCAGAGCCTCCTTCTCCAAGTATGGTCGCAATTGGTGCACCAGGCGAACCTGTGCAAAAGCCCCCCTAGCCACAGCTGTAAGATGTTGGTCTAATTTTAGCTGTGGATCTAGGAGGACTCCCAAATTGCGAACCTGTTCTGAGGGAGTTAATTTTCCTCCCTCAAGAACCAAGGAGGGACAGTTGTCATAGTCCTTAGGAGGCAATATCCAGAGCCACTCAGTCTTGTCGGGGTTGAGTCTGAGTCTGTTTCTCCCCATCCAGGTCCTAACGTCGTCCAGACATCGGCACATTACATCGACTGCCTCCCTGAATTGAGACGGGGTGGTGATGTACAGCTGGGTGTCATCAGCATACTGTTGAAAACTCACCCCGTGTCTACGGATGATCTCCCCCAGCGGTTTCATGTAAATGTTGAACAAGATGGGTGAGAGGACCGAACCCTGAGGCACCCCACATGTCAGGGGCCTAGGAGACAACCTCTGCCCTCCTGTTAACACCGACTGCATCGTGTCGGCGAGATAAGAGGAGAACCACCGCAAAACGGTGCCTCCCACGCCTAACTCGCTGAGACGATGCAGAAGGATACCATGGTCAATGGTATCGAAAGCCGCTGAGAGGTCAAGTAGCACCAGGATGGAGGAATTTCCCCCATCCCAGGCTCACCAGAGATCATCCATCAGGGCGACCAAGGCAGTTTCTGTACTGTAGCCGCGCCTGAAACCAGACTGATAGGAGTCTAGATGATCAGTTTCCTCCAATAGCTTCAGAAGCTGAGAAGCCACCACCTTCTCCACAACTTTACCTATAAAAGGTAAGTTGGAGACCGGACGAAAGTTCTTCAAATCTGCCGGATCCAGGGAAGGCTTCTTAAGGAGGGGTCTCACCACCGCAACTTTTAATGGCTGCGGTACGGATCTCTCCCTAAAAGAAACCAGTCAGGAGGGGCATGGGTCCAATAAACAGGTGGAAGCACTCATCGCACCCATGGCCATGTCCATGTCCTCAGGAGAGACAGGCTCAAACTCCTCCCACAACACTGGACTAAGACTTGCCCCTGTCAACTCAAAGGACTCTGCCAGAGAAAACTTGGGGAAGATCTCTTGGATGGAAGTACTAAAGGGTAAAACAATTCAAGAAGCCTGGGAGATCCTGAAAAACACGATCATAAAAGCCCAGAACACCACAATACCGATGAGGAAGAAAAACAAGAAATCCAAAAGGAAACCAGCATGGCTAAACAAAGACCTCACCAATAAACTGAATGAAAAAAAGATAAATACAAAAAATGGAAAGAGGGGCACATAACCAAGGCAGAGTACCAACAGACATCCAGAATCTGTAAAGAAACAATCAGGACAGCAAAGGCCCAGAACAAACAAAGACTCGCAACAAAAGTCAATGACAACAAAAAAAGCTTCTTCCAACACGTTAGCAACAAGAAAAAAATCAAAGAAACAGTTGGTCCACTAAAGAGAGAAGACGGCAAAGAAGTAACAGACAACACAGACAAAGCGGAGCTACTGAACACGTTCTTCGCATCAGTCTTCACACAAAAGGAAACTGCAGCTCAACTACCCAGCAACACAAATATAAAAAACAGATTCGAAGCAAGATTCAACCTAAACAAAAATACAGTAAGAGATCACCTATCTGAACTTAACGAATACAAAGCATCAGGACCAGACGGATTACACCCCAGAGTCCTAAAGGAACTAGCAGAAGTCATTTCAAAACCACTGCACCACATCTTCCACAAATCCTGGAACACAGGGGAACTACCTGAGGACTGGAAAAGAGCTGACGTGGTCCCCATCTACAAAAAAGGTAAAAAAACAGACCCAGGAAACTACAGACCAATCAGCCTAACATCAATATCTGGGAAAATACTGGAAAAAATAATTAAAAACCAGATCTCCCATCATCTAAAAACAAACCAAGTAATAACCAACAGCCAACACGGATTTGTTAAGAACAAGTCATGCCAAACCAACCTCATTTCATTCTTCAACACTGTGACCAAATTAGTACACCAGCGAAATGCAGTAGACATAATATACCTGGACTTTAGCAAAGCATTTGACAAAGTAGACCACAACCTATTCCTTCATAAGCTAGAAAAAAGCGGGATAGACAGCTACACAACCAGATGGATTAACAATTGGCTGACCAACCGTACCCAGCGAGTAGTCCTCAATGGCTCTAAGTCCACATGGAGACAAGTAAGCAGTGGGGTACCACAAGGTTCCGTCCTAGGCCCAGTACTCTTCAATATCTTTATAAATGACCTAGATGAGGGAATAGCAGGAGAACTAACCAAATTTGCAGATGACACCAAGCTGGCCGGGAGTAGCAAACACCCCAGAGGACAGACTCAAAATCAAGAGGGACCTCGACAGACCCAAACACTGGGCCCAAACCAATAAAATGAAATTTAACACAGAGAAAAGTAAAATTCTGCACCTAGGTAAGAAGAATCAAAAATACACATACAAACTGGGTGAAACCACACTCAATAGCAGCGATTGCGAGAGGGATCTCAGAGTCCTGGTAGACAGCCAACTAAATATGAGCCAGCAGTGTGCAGCAGCAGCCAAAAAGGCCAACGCAATCCTCAGCTGCATAAATAGAGGGATACAATCAAGGACCAGAGAGGTACTAGTACCACTCTATAAAGCCTTGGTCAGACCACACCTAGAGTACTGCATCCAGTTTTGGTCACCACACTACAAAAAAGACATTGAAACTCTAGAGAAAGTGCAGAAGAGAGCAACCAGGATGATAAAGGGTCTGGAAAATAGGACTTCCGGGGCAGGCGCTATGGTGGTGTGGAGCGAAGAAAGCTAGCTGTGAACTTCGCCCGACTTTTCGTGGTCCTGGAAGCCGAAAGCGGCATGCGATTCTTTGGAGGAGATCGCAAAAAGAAGGGGGACACTGAACAGCAACGGGGGAAGGTGCTATCTCCTGTTGAAATAGGTGGAAACCCCGATAACAGCCACGAAAGAGATCGGCGTTAGAAGACGATCCAGAGACATGGCGCTTTGATCTTAATGTAGAGGAAGAAAAGCGAGAGTGAAACGGTAAACGCTTGACAACTCCTTCACCAAGCCTGAAAAGTGCTGAAATCTGTTGAAATCGGAGACGGAAAAGCAGAGGCGGAAAGCGATAGTCTCTGAGAGGAACGGGCGGCACACGACCGATAAGGAGTTATAAGAGACGATATTGGGGGAAAGAAAAAGGAGATTGGAGAAAGACTGGAGAAAACTGTTGCTAGATTTAAGAACTAAACTTTTTGGAGACTGAATAATTAAGGAAGCGTAAGACCAGTGGAAATATTGACTTTGTTGCGTTCACAGAAGAAGTAAATAAGAAAGAGACTGCCACGGTGACATTGAACTTTTTCTGACAGCGACATTTTGGAGAAGCCGAAGGAGATACATTCTAACAACCACAGATGAGGATTAGTACAAAATTTGGAACATACATTTGAAACTGTTGCACTTGAAACTGCTGTGAACTTGGAAAAGTTGCTGTTTAACATCTGATCTGCTACAGAAAGAGGAGTTAGATAACAGAGACAGATAAAAGGACTATAATTAAAAAGACAGTGACTGTGCAGTTCCCTGAAAAAGAAGACATCTTGGAATCTAAAGGAGGACATATTGACTGCTTCTCTTGGTAAAAAAAAATCCTGAGACTGAATATAGAATGCTGATTTGTACTGAATACTTAGTTAAATAACAAAATAAGAATAACATAATAATTTTTCTTACTCAACTAACTTAAAAGAAGTATCGGAATATTTACAAAAGGTTGAATCTATTATACTCATTATACTTAACTATAGGGGGATATATAAAGAAAATTGAATTAAGAACTGAGAATTAAGAATTAAGAAGTACAAACAGTATAATATTTAAAATACCGGTAAAAGTGGTCTAGAATATAGCCATTGATTTTATGCTAAAGAAAAGGGAAAGAAAAAGGAATATATAAGGGGGTTATATGAAAGTGTGGAGTAATTTCTTTAAAAACTATAACTTTTTCACAAAAACACAAATGTCCTTGACTACAGTGACAAGAACTGCAAAGAAAGCAGTTCCAACTGCATCATCATCGGCAGGACAAAAATTAATAACAGAAATGACGACAGTAGAGAAGCAGGGACAGACACCTTCCCTACAATCTATGCAGGCTTCACTTGATAGAATTCAGGAGTTTATGTTTGCATCACAGGAGAAAATGACAAAAACACAAGAGAAAATAGAAAACAACCATAAGGAAATGAAAGGGAACTTCGAGGTGGTCAAAGGAGATATCAAGAAGCTAGATAGTAGAATGGAAAGCATACAAGAAATAGTAGCTAACCATGAACAACAAATAAAAATAATAGTGGAAAAAGCAGAGAAGGCAGAAAAAAGACAGGATGCAACAGAAGAAAGACTGAGAATGATAAATAGAGAGTTAGAAGGGGCAATTTCCCTGCTTGAGTTCGAGAAAGCAAACTACTATCTAAGATTTCAAAATATTCTAGAAGATAAGGAAGAAGATACTCGGAGTGTAATGTCAGAAATTCTGGCAGAAGTCCTCCAAGTAGATAAGGAAGAAATAAAAAACAACATTGATGAGATATACAGAGTACAGAATAACTACATAAGGAAACACAAATTGCCTAGAGAAATCCATGTGAAATTCACAAAAAAACACATAAGAGACGAGATTTACAAAATTACAAGAACAGGACAAATAAACTACAAAGGAAAGGACATTGCAGTTTTGAAACAGATACCAAAAAGAATAAGGGACAAAAGGAGAGACTTCCAGTACCTTTCCGTAAAATTAATAAGAAAAGGAATACCATTCAGATGGTTAGTACCAGAAGGACTTCTGGTCACATGGAAAGATAAAAAAATAAGAATAGACACATTCGAACAGGCAGATCACTTCATTGAGCAGTACTTAGAATTAGAGGGAGAGAGCAGCACTGAGTTAGAAACACAAAGTCAAGAGGAACAAAGTGTAGAAGAGCTGAAGTGGTGCAGTGGTTAAATGCTGCGACTGCAGGCTGACTGCTAGTTCAGCAGTTCAGCTGTTCAAATCTCACTAGGCTCAAGGTTGACTCAGCCTTCCATCCTTCCGAGGTCGGTAAAATGAGGACCCAGATTGTTGGGGGCAATATGCTGAACTCTGTAAACCGCTTAGAGAGGGCTGTAAAGCACTATGAAGCGGTATATAAGTAAAGTGCTATTGCTATTGCTAGAAGAAAGAGAGAAGTTGGAGAAAGTTCATAGTAAGACCCAAATAGAAACACGAAGTTTAAGAACAGCCAAGGCAGCAGCAAAATAATAAAATGGAAAATGTAGCCAAAATTCTATCAGTTAACATAAATGGAATTAATTCGCCGATTAAAAGAAGACAAACGTTCAATAAACTACAAAAGCAAAATTTAGACATAATCTGTCTACAAGAGGTACACGTTAAAAAAGAACATGTTAAACTATTAGAAGTACGAAAACTAGGGAAACTGTTTACATCACTGGATGACTCAAAAAAGAGAGGAATCACAGTATATGTTAAGGATTGGTTGCAACCAAAACAACTATTTCAGGATAATGAAGGTAGAACATTGATGATAGAAATTTCAATTAACCAAAAAAAAATGTCACTTATAATAATATATGCACCGAACAATAAACAAAAAGCATACTTTAAAGAACTGCATGAACAAATAGTTAAACTAGAAAAAGGAAACATATGTATAGTGGGAGATTTTAACGCTGTACCCGATAACAAATTGGACTATAAATCAGCAAATAAAAAATGCCATGAAAGAAAGACATTACCATGTGAATTTTTTGATTTGGCCAGGGAATTTAACCTTAGAGATGTATGGAGGGAAAATCACTCACAAGAAAATCAATACACATATTATTCAACCCCACAGAACTCCTGGTCGAGGATAGATATGGTCTGGGCAGACATAGAAACACTGAATAAAACACAAGAAATCGAAATAAAACCAAATATATGGGCGGACCATAATCCTATAGTCTTTACAATAAAAGGGAGGAAAAGGGCAAAGAACAGATGGTTTATGAACCAGGCGATATTAAAAGAAAAAGATTATATTAATTATATGGAAAAGGGGCTAGCCTTCTTTATGAAGGAAAACTGGAATACCGACACTACGATTCAAAATATATGGGATACCGCAAAAGCATATGTAAGAGGATTAACCACAACATATACCATAAGGAGAAATAAAAATAAACAAATTAATGAGTTACAAAGGAAAATGGGAGAACTAGAATATAGACAACAAACTGAACCACTAAATGAAAAAATTAGAGAAGAAAAGGCTCTATTTAAGCATAAAATTAACCTATTGACACAAGAAGAGGTGGCACAGAAAATTAAAATAGCAAAACAAAATTATTTCAAAAATGCCAATAAGCCAGGTAGGTGGCTAGCCTATAAACTACGAAAGGAAAGAGAAGAAAGACATATACAACAACTAGAGGATGAGAATGGTGAATTGAAAACAACAATAGAGGATAAAAAAGACATAATAATTAAATATTTTAGGGAGCTATACAAAAAAGAGGAAATAAGGGAAGAAGACATACAAACCTACCTGCAACAAGCAAAAGATATACTAATAACAGAACCAGATAGAAATATACTGGATGAAGAAATAACACCCTTAGAATTAGAAAAAGCTATAAAGAAACAAAAAAATAATAAAACACCAGGACCAGATGGTATACCAGCGGAGTGTTATAAACAATTACAAAATTCTATTAAACAACTATTATTAGCAACATACAATGAAGTCTTAGATAAAGGGGAAATTCCAAAATCATGGGCAGAATCAACTATATCATTAATTCCAAAAGATAAAATAGAAAAACAAAAGATACAGAACTACAGGCCAATCTCGCTGTTGAACGTGGACTACAAGATCTTTATGACCATAATGGCAGAAAGACTAAAAAACATAATCAACAAAAACATACACCCTGACCAAAACGGTTTTCTCCCAAACAGAAATATCAGAAACAACACGAGAACGATTATAGATATACTAGAATATTATGAGGTAAATCCAGGAAAACCTGTAGCTCTCATGTTCCTCGACGCCCAAAAAGCATTCAACAATCTAAATTGGGATTTTCTCATTAAAAAACTAGAGATCACAAATTTTGGCCCCAAATACATTAGGATGATTAGAGCTATATATTCAAAACAAACAGTTAAAATAATTATAAATCAAGATACAACGGATAAATTCGACATTCAAAAAGGAGTAAGACAGGGATGCCCACTGTCCCCCTTGCTATTTATATTTACACTAGAAATGCTACTACAACAAATTAGGCAAAACCCAAGCATTGAAGGACTCAAAATTAGAGGACAAGAGTATAAACTTCAAGCCTTCGCAGACGACATGGTCTTCAATATGGAAAGTCCTATAGAGGTGGGACCAAAATTAGTAGACGAAATAAATAAATTTGGAAAAGTAGCAGGCCTAAAAATTAATAAAAATAAAACCAAAATAATAACAAAAAACTTGCCAAATAAACAAATCCAAGAGTTAGAAGAGAAACTGGGTATCCAAGTCGTCAAAAAAATTACATACTTAGGTATAATACTAACGGCCAAATGCACAACAATTAAGAACGATAATTACATAGAATTGAATAAACAAATAGAAAAAGATTTGGAAAAATGGACTAAATTACCGATTTCATTAATAGGGAGGATTTCGACGATTAAAATGTCTGTATTACCAAAACTACTGTATTTGTTTCAAACGATACCAATTAAATTAGACAGAAAATATTTTGACAACTTAAATAAAATAATATCTAAATTTATCTGGGCAGGGAAAAAGGCAAGAATTAAATTAAAACACTTACAACAAAATAAAGAGCAAGGGGGCTTTGGACTCCCTGAATGGGAAACTTACTACCAAGCGGCAACACTACAGTGGGTAACGGATTGGATCAAAATTAACAATAAAAGAATATTAACGCTCGAGGGACATGATCTACAGGTAGGATGGCATGGCTTTATATGGGACGGGAAACATAAAACTCACTCCTACTTCCAAAAACATAAAATTAGAGAGGCACTATACAATATATGGAATAAAATAAAACATCAACAATATAAAGAAATTCCGATATGGTTCTCATCCATGGAGGCAATCACCTACCCCACTACAACAGATATACATAAAATGGTCAAATATGAAGAACTATTAGATGAACAAGGAAATTTGAAAGAGATCCAAACTCTAAGAGAACAAGGAACTGGAATAGATTGGTGGCCATACTATCAAATTAAAAATAGACTACAAGAGGACAAGAAAAAATTTGGAATAGCCAAAAAGAAATCAGAATTAGACAAAATCCTATTGGGACCAGAAAAAAAGATGATAACCAAAATCTATAAATTCTTAATAAATTGTAAAATGAAAAAAGAAAAGGTTAAAGGAAATTTGACCAGTTGGACTAAAATTTTTGGATACGAAGTAAATGTGGAACACTGGGAGGAAACTTGGACTAAAAATTTGAAAATAACCAAATCAATTGCATACAAGGAAAATATTTATAAAATGTACTATAGATGGCACCTCCCTCCAGCGAGATTGGCCAGAATGTACCCAAACACGAACCCCAAATGTTGGAAGTGCCCATATAAAAATGGAACGTATTTTCACATGTGGTGGACCTGTCCTAAAACCAAAAGATTTTGGCAAACAATGCACACCTGGCTTCAAGAAATAACCAACCTAAAAATAATGTTTAAACCGGAAATTTTCTTGTTAGGGATGTTGGAGCAAAGTATAGAAAAGAAACACTGGTATATTATAACCCATATATTAACAGCAGCAAGAATAACACTAGCACAACACTGGAAACAAGGTGATGTACCAACAGAGAACATAACAATAAAAAAAAATTCTAGAATGCGCGGAATTGGACAAACTAACACTAGAACTGAAACAGAAAGAAAATTCAGAATTCTTTGAAACGTGGAACCTTTTTTATAATTGGCTTGAAAAGAGAAATGGAAAGACAGAAACTTAGAAACGCTTAGACTGATAGATAAATTACAATGCATAACTTACTAATCTACAGAATAATAAATATGAATAATTATTACAAACATATGTATATATCTATTAAGTTATAATCAACTCATAATTAAAAATCAAAATAGAAAGGCTATATGTATAAATAGACACAATTGTATAGAAAATATATAAAGAGAGCAAATGTGAAAACGTTTATCGTATAAGTTTATATGTATACATGTATATATAATGTCGTCTTTAATGTATGTATGTCTTTTTTAATGTTTATATATCAAATAAAAACTATTTTTTTAAAAAAGATAAAGGGTCTGGAAAATAAAACATACAAAGAGCGGTTGCAGGAACTGAGTTTGGCCAGTCTAGCGAAGAGAAGGACCAGGGGTGACATGATAGCAGTGTTCCAATACTTGAGGGGATGCCACAGAGAGGAGGGGGTCAGGCTGTTCTCTATGGCACCAGAAAGCCAAACAAGGAATAACAGATGGAAGCTGACCAAGGAGAGATTCAACCTGGAAGCTAGGAGAAACTTTCTGATGGTGAGAGCGATCAACCAGTGGAACAGCTTGTCAGCAAAGGTCGTGAGAGCCCCAACACTTGCGACCTTCAAGGAGAGACTGGACTGCCATCTGTCTCAAATGGTGTAATGAACCGGTTCATTAGGGGTGCCTGCTAAAATCCAAAAATTGATTCCGTTGCATTTTTCCCCTTATAACTCCTGACTTGAGATCCCTGGACAGGTAATTATGGGGACTTACATGGGAAAATGAACCTCAGATACCTTCTGTTCCCTATCATGTTTGGCTTGTTTGGAGAAGCAGGTATTGCTTGGAATTAAATGGCTTCCCCAAACCTGGAGGTCTTCTGACCAACCCACAGGCAAACAGTTATGATAGGATATGAAGGAAACTGCAATTCAGTACATCTGGAGACCACCAGACTGGGGAAGACTGCAGTACAGAATAAAATCAAGCAGATCCAATTCAACATGGCCAAAATTATAAATTTTGTTCAGACTTCCTGAACAACAAAAAAACATTAAGAATGAAATACACATAAAAATTAGCAGTTTAGATTTTTTTTCCATAACAAAATCCCACCATGTTCTTTGAGAGTTTGAATGTTGACAATGGTCTAATATTAATTACTGCCATCATTTCTGCTTTCTATATGTTAATAATATTGTTTTTGTTACAATGGCGGCTGATTTTTTTCAAAGTCCTGAATTTTCCCACCACTCCTTGTTAACCTATTTTCCCTATATATTATGTCCTTTTAATTATAAACATAATGGACATAATATTAGTAAGTTGCTCTGGAAGATTTGTATAAAAGTGCTACATAACTGAAGCAAATAGATCTTTGCTATGGAAATATAGTTAAACTAAATAAATTTGATAGACAAACAGACAATAGGAAACCTTCTAGTAACCACACCCCCACACTCTACACGCTCACAGACAAAGGGAAACTTACTAGTAACTACACGCTCCCACACTCTACACTCCTACTCTCACTCCCAACCAAAAAACCACACACATGGATCAAGGAACAGACTCCATTGTAACATGCAGAACATGCTCCATGTACACACTTATGCCCACAGAAAACTATAATTACACATGCACCAAATGCAAACTAATCAAATTACTAGAAAAAAATGAAGACCTGGAGAAAAGCTTAAACACCCTGAAACTCAACCAAAAAAACAAAAACCCCAAACCCCACAAAAAGAACATGCACAAAAAGAACACAAAAATGACCAAGCAACTTCCACTACAGCTAACCCCTCGGAGGAAGAAAGCAGATGGACACATGTCACCCTCAGAAAAAAACACAAACCAAACACAAAACCACTGTCCAAACCAACCCACCCAGACCAAACCCCATTGGCTCTAAGCAACCAATACCATGGACTTCCAATAGAAGATAACCCACAGACACACAAAAAAGAAACACCAGAAAGAACCCTCAACAAAGCAGCACCACCAAACACCACTACGATAAAGAAAGAAACTCCCCAAACAACTCCAGGCAAAAAGAAAAGGCGAGTACTGGTAATAGGAGATTCAATCCTCAGAGGAACCGAACCCTTGATCTGTAGATCAAATAACCAATCCAGAGAGGTATGCTGCCTCCCAGGAGCCAAAATCATAGACGTAGTAGAGAAAGTAAAGGAAATAATAAAACCCACAGACTATTACCCCCTACTATTACTCCATGTAGGAACAAATGACACAAAAAAGAACTTGAAAGCAATACAGAACGACTATGAGCAACTAGGCAAGAACGTCAAAAACCTAGGTGCGCAAGTAGTCTTCTCATCCATACTACCAACAAGAGGACAACACCCAGCAAGGGAACAAAGAATCCTACAAGTAAACCACTGGCTAAAGGGTTGGTGTCGCCAAAAAAACTTTGGATTCCTGGACCACGGACTGTACTACCTCCAAGATGGACTTTTGGCAAGGGATGGGTTACACCTCACAAAGACTGGGAAGAATGTCTTCGGAAAAAGACTGGCCCAACTTGTCAGGAGGGCTTTAAACTAAAATCGTGAGAGGAGGGTGACCAATCTACAGGATCCCCGGGACCCAACTCCAAGAATGGACCCCAAGCAAACAAAACAAACAACGAACTCAAAAGGGATGGGGAAGATAACAAACTCAAACACCAAACAAGAGACAAAGAAAGAACACCAACAATCAGGCACAAAGAACTCAAATGCCTCTACACAAATGCACAAAGCCTAGGGAATAAACAGGGTGAACTTGAAATGTTAATGCACGAAGGTACACATGACATAGTTGGAATAACAGAAACTTGGTGGGACGAATCACATGATTGGAACACACAGATAAAAGGATACAAACTCTTCAAAAAAACCAGATCACACAAAAAAGGAGGTGGTGTTGCACTGTATATAAAGGACCACTACGTAGCTACAGAGCGACAAGTAACCAAGGAAGAAAACCCATTAGAATGCATATGGGTCAACATAAAAGAAAAAAAGAACGACACAACAATAGGAGTTTACTACAGACCACCAAACCAAACAGAAAAAATGGACACTCTTTTTACCAACCAGTTAAAGAACATATGCAAGAAAAACAACACTGTAATAATGGCAGACTTCAACTACCCGGATATCAACTGGAAAACCAACTCAGCACCAAGTGAGAAATCTAACAGATTCCTAACCAGCCTAGCTGACAACTTCATTGTCCAAAAAGTGGAGGAGGGAACTAGAGGGGCAGCCATACTGGATTTAATACTTACAAACAGAGAAGAAACAATAGAAGCAATAGAAGCTGTGGGAACCCTGGGCGAGAGTGACCACGTAATACTAAAATTCACCATAACACAAACACAAATAACTGAACATAACGACACCTATATCCCAGACTCTAAAAAAGCTGACTTCAATAAACTCAGAGAAAACTTGGGGAAGATCTCTTGGATGGAAGTACTAAAGGGTAAAACAATTCAAGAAGCCTGGGAGATCCTGAAAAACACGATCATAAAAGCCCAGAACACCACAATACCGATGAGGAAGAAAAACAAGAAATCCAAAAGGAAACCAGCATGGCTAAACAAAGACCTCACCAATAAACTGAATGAAAAAAAGATAAATACAAAAAATGGAAAGAGGGGCACATAACCAAGGCAGAGTACCAACAGACATCCAGAATCTGTAAAGAAACAATCAGGACAGCAAAGGCCCAGAACAAACAAAGACTCGCAACAAAAGTCAATGACAACAAAAAAAGCTTCTTCCAACACGTTAGCAACAAGAAAAAAATCAAAGAAACAGTTGGTCCACTAAAGAGAGAAGACGGCAAAGAAGTAACAGACAACACAGACAAAGCGGAGCTACTGAACACGTTCTTCGCATCAGTCTTCACACAAAAGGAAACTGCAGCTCAACTACCCAGCAACACAAATATAAAAAACAGATTCGAAGCAAGATTCAACCTAAACAAAAATACAGTAAGAGATCACCTATCTGAACTTAACGAATACAAAGCATCAGGACCAGACGGATTACACCCCAGAGTCCTAAAGGAACTAGCAGAAGTCATTTCAAAACCACTGCACCACATCTTCCACAAATCCTGGAACACAGGGGAACTACCTGAGGACTGGAAAAGAGCTGACGTGGTCCCCATCTACAAAAAAGGTAAAAAAACAGACCCAGGAAACTACAGACCAATCAGCCTAACATCAATATCTGGGAAAATACTGGAAAAAATAATTAAAAACCAGATCTCCCATCATCTAAAAACAAACCAAGTAATAACCAACAGCCAACACGGATTTGTTAAGAACAAGTCATGCCAAACCAACCTCATTTCATTCTTCAACACTGTGACCAAATTAGTACACCAGCGAAATGCAGTAGACATAATATACCTGGACTTTAGCAAAGCATTTGACAAAGTAGACCACAACCTATTCCTTCATAAGCTAGAAAAAAGCGGGATAGACAGCTACACAACCAGATGGATTAACAATTGGCTGACCAACCGTACCCAGCGAGTAGTCCTCAATGGCTCTAAGTCCACATGGAGAGAAGTAAGCAGTGGGGTACCACAAGGTTCCATCCTAGGCCCAGTACTCTTCAATATCTTTATAAATGATCTAGATGAGGGAATAGCAGGAGAACTAACCAAATTTGCAGATGACACCAAGCTGGCCGGGAGTAGCAAACACCCCAAAGGACAGACTCAAAATCGAGAGGGACCTCGACAGACCCAAACACTGGACCCAAACCAATAAAATGAAATTTAACACAGAGAAAAGTAAAATTCTGCACCTAGGTAAGAAGAATCAAAAGTACACATACAAACTGGGCGAAACCACCCTCAATAGCAGTGATTGCGAGAGGGATCTCAGAGTCCTGCTAGACAGCCAACTAAATATGAGCCAGCAGTGTGCAACAGCAGCCAAAAAGGCCAACGCAATCCTCAGCTGCATAAATAGAGGGATACAATCAAGGACCAGAGAGGTACTAGTACCACTCTATAAAGCCTTGGTCAGACCACACCTAGAGTACTGCATCCAGTTTTGGTCACCACACTACAAAAAAGACATTGAAACTCTAGAGAAAGTGCAGAAGAGAGCAACCAGGATGATAAAGGGTCTGGAAAATAAAACATACAAAGAGCGGTTGCAGGAACTGAGTTTGGCCAGTCTAGCGAAGAGAAGGACCAGGGGTGACATGATAGCAGTGTTCTAATACTTGAGGGGATGCCACAGAGAGGAGGGGGTCAGGCTGTTCTCTATGGCACCAGAAAGCCAAACAAGGAATAACGGATGGAAGCTGACCAAGGAGAGATTCAACCTGGAAGTGAGGAGAAACTTTCTGACGGTGAGAGCGATCAACCAGTGGAATAGCTTGCCAGCGGAGGTCATGAGAGCCCCAACACTTGCGACCTTTAAGGAGAGACTGGACTGTCATCTGTCTCAAATGGTGTAGGAACTCCTGCTTGAGCAGGGGGTTGGAATAGATGACCTACAAGGTCCCTTCCAACTCTAATAATAAATCTAAATCTAAATCTAATAATGCACAACATAACTGCTCAGAAGAAAAGCAATTGTTCCCTCCACCCAGTGGAAATCAGTTCAAGGATATTTACATGGGGATCTTTCACCATGCAACCTCCACAATAACAATTCTGTGAGGTATGCTGAGCTAAGGGAGAGCACACAAAATCACTGTGAATTTCCAAGACTGAGGTGGATTAAATTTGGATCTTCCCAGTCATAGGTTACTACTTAACCACTACATCTCTTTGGCTCTTTTAAACAAATAGCCTCATGCAGGTTAGAGACAGTCTTTCTGCCTCTTCTATACAAGGAATGGGAGGAAATTTAATTACCCTAACTTCTCTGCTTTTTCCATTATTGCTGTCCCTCAAGCTTCTTCTGCTTTTCATAGTACTACATGGAGTACTGTTATATTGTATATATACTATATATTTAGCAACAGAGTGGTAAATGCCTGGAACTCACTACCTGACTCTGTGGTTTCGTCACCAAACCCCCAAAACTTTACCCTCAGACTGTCCACTGTTGACTTCACCCGATTCCTAAGAGGTCAGTAAGGGGCGTGCATAAGTGCACCAGCGTGCCTGCTGTCCCTGTCCTAATGTTCCCTCTTATCAGTACCCATCTTATGTATATAAACAATGTTATATCTATGTATATTACTAACACGCACTTGACAAAATAAAATAAATAAAAATAAATAAAATAAATATAATATACAATATACACCCTCCACAGGGCTGGATTTCCTCTTCAGCTGCACTGCTAGAAGTCACCTTCCTGTTTTGCCTAAGGGTAGTCCCTGCCCTTCTTTACTTAGGATTAGGATTTTCTTCTGCTGTATTCCACTTTACACAGATTCAAAGCATTAGAAGGATCTATTTAAATCATCCATTCCAGTCCTGATTAACAACACATTAACCAAAGTTTATCCTATTAACAATTTAACATTTGGTTATTAAATGCAAGCAAAGTTGGGTGATATGGTTGGAGCTGTTGCAAAATGAATCTGTACTCATTTGTTTTGGGAAAGAAAATGGCATGATACAACTGTACAAATAGCTAAAAATGAGAAAGTTTTAAGAAGAAATAACAAAATTAGGGGAACAAACCATCTGGACAATTCATTTTAGAATGCTATGAATTTAATGACAGCCCTTCAAAACTGGCTAAATCAAGAAAAAGATTCCATTAGTCTGAAAGGAACTGTATTTTTGATATAGTAATAGAAAACCTGACTAAGCTTTTCTCTTCCTTTGTCTTACGCACTAATGGAATTAGGAAGAAGTCAGACTGATATTCTTCAAATTTTCTGTTTCCCAGGTTTAATGCATGCGTTTTCCAATTGTCACTTCCTTTTAATATCTCCAAAGTCATCTTTGTGAATCTCTATGCATTTCTATGCATTTAAAGTGTGTTTGTGTGTGTGTGTGTGTGTGTGTGTGTGTGTGTGTGTGTGTGTGTGTGTGTGTGTGTACATACATAGTATGATTGGGTTTTTTTCATTTTTCCATTATCCACTTGATTGTAAGATGAATAAAATGCAATTTTATTTGGTTTAAGAAAATAATCAATGGTCCACTTTTTAAATTACTGTAAGACACTAGCTGTGCAACTTCCAGAACTGGGCTTTTACACAGTCAACTTAGGAATTTGAATCTGAAATCCTATGACAATTGGGCTAGGAATTACTGAGCCAGATTACATGGAGGAATCAATATCCTTGCCAAAAGTCTCACTTGCCAAATCTGTTTATCAAACAGATTGGTGTCTTTGGGGATTTTGATCTTCTAGCCAGGAAGTGGAATCTGCAAGAGTTGGAATAAGAATCCAATTATCAATCAACTCATGTTGGAACAGTTTACAGCTTTGCTGGGATCTGTCCAGAGTTCTAAAGAATTTCTTGTCTCTGGCCATTCTTGCTTACTCACCTGTAACCTTCGATCTGACATGACTATCAGTTTGCACTCAAGACATCTAAAATCTTCTTTACAGTTGTTAATTTTCTTTTTACAGCCCAATATCTCACAATCCAAGCCATTTTTAATTGAAAAAAGGGCTACTTACCTAGATAGGAAGAGTTTACACTGGAGTTTCAGGTCAGCAGCACAGTCATCTGACTGACAATTTCTTTCAAAAATAGTCTATAAGAAGTCAGAAAAAAAATAATAGAGTAGAAAAAAGATTTAGATAAAATCTCCTCTTTTTAAAAGGGCACCCAGCCCCAGAAAAAAAAGGCTGATGTCTGTCCCAATATCTCCAGGCAGTGCTGGGGAAAAGAAAAACAAAACCCTTTCTCTAACACCAGAAATTGTTGCCCATCACCATGGAAAATACTAAGGCAGATGAGCCAAAGGTCTAATGTGATAGAATGCAGCTTTATGTATAATACTAATTATTTCATATCTCACTGGATATTAAAACTGCACAAAAAAGGCCAGTTGACCAGAAGAAAATGTTCAACCTAGGGGAATACTTTATTGGCCCAATTCAAATGTAGTCAAACAGTGAGCAAAAAAACATTTCCCTAAGCCGACTACAAGCAAAAAACTGAGAAGTAAAAAGTTTCATGCTAAAGGTTATTGTCATAGTCTTCATACAGAATCTAAATGGAAGTAGTTTGAGGTGTATGAGAGCTGATTTGGTGTAATGGTTAAGGCATCAAGCTAGAAACCAAGAGAGTGTGAGCTCTAACCCTGTCTTGGGCACAAAGCAACTCATCTTGGATAGCTTTTGGCCGATCACTTTCTCTCAGCCCTAGGAGACAATGGCAAACCATTTCTGAAAATCTCCCTAAGAAAATTGCAGGAACATGTCCAGGTATTCTCTGAGAATTAGACATAATGCAAAGAAGGGAGAAAATGTGAGATGTAGTTCAACACATGAAAATCTACTGAAAATGCCATTTTTTTGCTGATACCATATCAAAATATAAAAATGCAATGAAATTTAACCGTAACACAATCAGGCTAGAAGAGGACATCTTAAAATGTAAAATGTGCAGTTCATAAAGAAGAAGCATTTTTTAAAGAATGGATCAACCCTGAGGCACTATACGTGCCATTCTTTAGCATTTCTCAAAAAAGAAAGGTTTTTTTCCTAATGTTCTATCATTGCAATGCAAAGAACCAACTGCTTTTTACTATATGTAAACCCTGGGCTATTTATGAAATCTTTTAACAAAATCCCATTTTGTTCCAGTGCAAGAACCTGATGCCATCTCATTGATAACATTCCTGAATAACAGGTTTAAATCATATATACGTGTAAAATAACTGGAAGAATATTTCCACTAAATGTCCTGGCAAATGAGAGCAAATTCCTTAGTAGCTATAAATGTAAAAAAACATTCCTGCTATTAAAGAAACAGACATATTGGTGTAAGGGGCATGGGGCTTAGAACAGCTGTGAAATTCCTTTGACTGCAGGAAATATTTATTTCCACATCAATGGGAAACCCATATTGTAAAACAGTTAGTTCCAGGATGCAAGGGCTCCAAATTCAAAGCCCTTTGAACATAAGTGTTGGTGAACAAGAGAAGTTGCAATCTTTGAGCCTAAGCAGGTAGGTATGAAGCAGATTCAATGTTAAACTAAACGAGTTCTATTCTATGGTACAGAAATAAAATCTGAAATATATTTGTGCAAATTATACCATAGCATTAACAAATGGCCAGGTCTCATAAAATAGACCAGGTGTATTATTCTGAAATTTCAAACTTCATTTTAGGGGGTCAAGATCTGCCATTGCTATTAGCAAACACACAAACACAACACTCCAAGCAAAAACTAAGTTGCCACAATACTCAAGTCATTATAGTAATGAGCAGGGGGGGTTTCATTAAAATTAATTAAATTTAATTAAATGAAGTTATAGCACAGGATAAATTCCTCCTTTTGGTAATGTTATTTCAGTTTCTTTTCTAGCTGAACCAAAAATATAGACAAAGTATAATAATTGTGGATCTAATCCATTAAATGAAAGTTTCTTACACATCTAGACTAATGTTACATTATTTTACAGAAGTCTGATGATGTGCTGGAGTGATCATGTTTGATGTTCTGTACCGAATACTCTGAAATTCAATGCAAAACTACAATTTACAGGTATTCCTTGTTTAATGACTACCTTGTTTAGCAACTGTTCAGTTACGATGGTGATTAAAAAATAACTTCATCCTTGCACTCACAACTTTCACAGCAAAGGAAATAACATCATATGCAAAGTCATGGTTTCACTTGGCAACTGCTTTGCTTAACAACTGAATTGCAAGTCTCAACTCTGGTCCCTAGATGAGAACTACTTGTTCTGCTATTTCTCTATGTTTATGAATTCCCTTCATTTTTTGTGGTTTGACAAAGAAACAATCAGAAAGATTCATTTGCACTTCAGAATAGTCAATTTCCTATGGTATTCAAGATCAGGGAAGGCCCTGTTAATGTAACTAAACAATGAAGCCTATATATACGTGTGATATATAATTCTATCTTCTTTGCTATATAGTTTAAACTAACCAAGCAAGGATGTAACAAGAAATTACCATTCATTTAAAAGTGAAATCTAATGGCTCTGATCTTTAATGATAGTATATGCATATATTCAATATATTATAACCATGCATGAATTTGGAGTATTTTCTTGCCTGGAGATCTGGGACAATGACCAATACCTTTAGTCTATAAAAAGAACAGTAATCAGGGATGGAATTTTTATTTTATTTTATTTATCTGTTTGTTTAAGGTAGCATGCCACTGATTTAAGAACTTTAATGAATCAAATATGATTTTTTTTAGGATCAACAAAAGACTGAAAAAAGTCACACTGTTTTAACAAACAGCAGAATGATGCTCATACAAGTTCTGAAAAATGCTTAACAAATTTGATGGATTCATTTAATGAGAATTGTTCATATATTTTAGAACAATAAGATTTGTAACAGTGCTAATGACACTGTCCTCCAAACATCCATTACTAGGAGCAATGTCAGTGTTAAAAAGCATAGTGGGGATGCAATATTGGGGAAAAAAACATTCAAGACAAGAAAATTTCTACAGGAAAGAAAGAACAGCAGTCTCTTCTCATATGCACCAAAGACAAATTCCTTGTGTGTCCAATCACACTTGGCCAATAAAGAATTCTATTCTATTCTATTCTATCAATGTTTGGAGGAGGAGTGCTTTCTGTTTCCCCAAAGGCTTAGGTCATGATTAATTGTAAGACTTCAGACCACTGTTTCTCAGACTTGGCAACTTTAAGTGGATGGACTCCTATAATTTCCTAGCCAGAATGAGTATCTTAAAGTAACCAGGTTTGAAAAGCATTGCTTTAGGTGCACAGCCTGAGACTATTGGGGCCAATACATCTTCAAATGCTTTGGGGCTTCAAAGGGGGCAAAAAATTTAAGTATTCATATACATGAATATTTCAGTTTTAATTAACTATATATGTAAATGAAAATAAGTTATTTCTTTCCCCTAGCTTTCCTCACCACTTTGAAGGATGGGTATCTTGGCCTTTCATTTTACATCCAAGTGTTGCTCTTGAGACAAAAAGGATATTCTCCTCCATATAATATGGCAATGGTCTTTGGAGGTAGAGCTTTAGGTGGTTTTCTTTCATGAACTATGAGATGGGAGCTGAACAGATTTCCAGGAGCAAATTCCTGTTTGCAAACTAGGGGACTACAGCCAATCCACTTGGAAGCAAAAGATCACTGCCTTCCAGCTGTTTAAAGGAACAAACTGTAAATATTTGAAATGTTTTCCTGCTGTTCCACGTACAAATAACAACAGCAGCATAGTTACAACCGTTTAGTTAAGTAAAATAATTGCAGATCTTTCAACTATATGTGGAGATAAAGCTACTAAAAATTAAGCTCTAAACTACAGTAATTCCAACCAACTCAGTCCTCTTTTCTCTCCCACATATTGGTTTGGTAAGGACAGCCAGTCCTAAAAGCTCAGATCAATCATATTGTAACATAATACTGGGTGGATTCATTTTTAGATTTCCTGGTATGGAAAACATCCATTCTGTGCCAATTTGGAGTTCACCCTGGCAACTGAATTCCAACACGTGAAACCTGGCACGTATATGTGGATGAGAATGAATGCATCAGAGATTGCACCCAACCAAAGGGGGAGGAATATTTCTGATTAGACAAAAGAGGGAGGGGTTGGAGAAAGCCATTTCCTATAATAACGGAAAGATTCATATTTGGGACATATTGGGAACAGCAGAGATTCTCTTTGACTGAACAAAGCATATGCTCAGCATAAAATTTAATCATATGATTCTCACTTGCCACAGATGATCTAAAACAGGGGTGACCCTCTAAGTTATTCAACTACATTCACCATCACTCCCTAGCACTGTTGGCAAGAGTAGAGTGGATCTGTAATTTAACAACTTCTGAAAACTACATGTTTTTCATGTTATCTAAAAGATAATGATCTAACACTGTATCTGTCAAAGTGATTAGGCTGGTCTACACCTTAGCCTATCTGCTCTCTGGCCATTTCTTCAGTTATTCTCCCAATCATATTATAAACTCTATTCCCATAGGACTTCTGTCTAAGGTAGGGTAAATTTCCTTATTGCCATATTACCAAAGGAGGCATCAACTGGGAAATTCTCTGTATAATAATTCATGCTGTAATTAATTGCTTAACATTTTAGAACAGAAGAAATTTGCCATGAGATATTAAATGAGGAGGGAAAAGCTGAAAGCATTGAAGAGGCCAGACTGCAGATCTATATAATGAATTTCTTCATTAATTTATTAGGGCAATTATCCTATAATAAATAATGAAGGGACAATATTATAATAAGTATATGAGCAAGTTCCACTGAAGTTAATGTGGCTTAGTTTTTCAGCAGATATGAGGTACTTTCTATTACTAATCCAGGAGAATTTCGCCTCACTCTGCTCCTATTCCCACTTCAAAACTGCTCCAGAGCCCCCAAAATATTTTGGAAGACATCCAAGAGGGGTGAGAAAAAGAATCTATTCCACTAGCGATAACTCTTTTCTTAACAGAATGATATCAGTCTTCAGCCTATGTCTTGAACTCTGATTTAGTAGTAATATAAATAGCAGTTCTGCAACTGTATCACATAAGGTAGAAGCATTGTGAAAAAAATACCTGGAGAAACTGTATGAAAGCACTGCTTCTGTTCATCCCCTACTAAATGCAGGAAGGTGAGAACTAGATTAGTGTAGTGATTAAGCTGCTGGCCTAGAAACCAGGAGACTGTGAGTTCTACTTCCACCTTAGGTGAAAAAGTCAAGTGGATAATGTTTGGCCAGTCATATTCTCTCAGCCCAGCCTACCTCACAAGGTTATTGTTGTAGGGAACATAGTATTGCATATATTTGCTGCCTTGAGTTACTTAGAAAGTAGTAAAGGTGGGATAAAAATCTATTAAAATAAATAAATAAATCTAAATACTGACTTTTACAGCATGGCCAACCTCATTCAGAAAAGAGAATCTCATTTCTTTCCCATTAGGGAAAAAGACAACATTATTTATTTCCAACATTGATGGTTGTTTTTATAGGAAGACTATCCAAACTCTAACCTGGTTTCTCTGTGACATTTTCTGGCCTTTTTTCCATTGGAGTACAGGCTTGAGAGCAGGTAATTCTTTTTCCTCCTTTTCCATTATATATTCCCCAAGGCTATATGTAGCTTCAAAGACAATTGGTGATATCACATCTTTGACTCTTCTCTATAAAAAGATTAAATGAAACAGAAAAAGAACAGTTCAATTCAGAGCACAGAGGGGGTTGTAGAGGTACAAGCCAGGGCATTCTCTTCTTGCATTGTTTTCTCTTTCTCCTCTGTCATGTTTTTTTCCCCAGTTAATTGTTCATTTTTTACACTTGATTCTAAAAGTATGCTTTCCAACTTCAGGTTTAGAAATGGACATTTTCCACCAGTACCTTCAAATAGCTCTCAACAGCTTTTCAAGTTCATTTCCCTTGGTAAACAAAACTTATTATTTGCATTTTAGTGGGGTTCGTTATTTTCATAAAATATTTATTTTCCTAAACAGAACTTTATGAGGAAGAGGGCCAATATACTAAGAGATATACTAAGACTATAAGGTGAACAAATGTATGTGAGTCAACTTACAGATTCAGAATACATAAAACTATTTTCCTTGACATAGCAATTATATGCTAAAGTTATGATTTTAAGGACCTTTTCATAATATGTATAAGAACTAAGTCAACTATCCATCAAATCCACTTCAGGTGTTTCCTGAAATCCCACCAATAACTATAACAAACCATCATACCATAAAGCTAGAAACACCTGAGACAAAATGTGTGAAGTTCAGGATATCTTCTAAGATACTCCATCCAATCTCTTTCATTTTTCCAATGATTCTCCATTCCCACACCCACATCCTGAACAAACAAACAAAACGGAGTAACATATCCCAAGCATGGAAAATTAAATATGGCATTTGGAGAATTGCTGACAAAAGCTAGACACTCTGTTCAGCTCACTGTTGCAATTGTTGCTTGACAATAGGACAGCTAGAGATACAAACTGTTACAGTATGACTAATTGAGATTATCTGAAATATCCCGCTCTTGTGTCTCGATTTACAGCTAAAAGATTGTAAAAAAAAAAAAAAACCTAGAGGAAAGAAGAAAGCAGGCAAATAAAGGCAGACTTAAATCCTACACCACCCAGAAGAAATTTGCTGAACTTTGAAAAGATTATTGAATTTGTTTACATCATGAGGGAATAAACAAGAAGCTCTTAATTTAAAATACATGCATTCTATTTCCTGAATAAGGGAAACGGGCCATCACAAAAGATAAGACCATTTTCCATTTTTTCTCTCGCTGTAAGTTGGAGCATTGAATAACTGATATTATATATCATGGGTGTCAAACTCGCATCAGCACAGCAACGTCACGTGATGTATTGCGACTTTTTTCCCTTTCGCTAAACCGCAAGTTTGACAAGCCTGTTATATATAATAAATATTTCAATTACTTTATTAACAAACAGATGAATGAGTGCCAACAGAATTGGGGTCAATATGTTTGAGAACTGCTTTAGGAAAATATTTATTCTTGAAAAGTTTAGTCATAAATACTTTGAAAAAGGCTACTAACAACCAAGAAGGCGTTATTAGTATGCTCTAGACCAGTGATGGCGAACCTATGGCACACGTGTCACAGGTGGCACGCGGAGCCATATCTGAGGACACCTGAGGCATTGCCCTATGTCAGCTCCAGTGCATTTTCGGCCTTCTTTTTGGCCATTTTCGCTCTCCCCAGGCTTCAGGAAAGCCTCCTGAACCCCGGGGATGGCGAAAAATGGCCCAATGGGCCAACCAGAAGTTCATTTCCAAACTTCTGGTTGCCCCGTTGGGCTGTTTTTCGCCATTCCCAGGCTTCAGGAGGCTTTCCTGAACCCTGGAAACAGCAAAAAATGGCCCAACGGGCCTACCGGAAGTCCGGAGGCTTTAGTGAGGCCTGTGTGCATGCACGGGTGGCAGCATGGGGGTTGTGTACATTTGCAGGGGGAGGGCATTGCATTATGGGTGTGGGCATGCGCATGCACGCTATCGCACGCATGCGCATCCTTTTGGCACCCGAGCCAAAGGTTCGCCGTCACTGCTCTAGACTACCCTACCAAATAAAGATTTTTTTTATTGAAAAGTTTTACAAGTACAAAGTACACATAATTTTATCTTTTCTACCCTCCCTATCCCCCCTCCACCCTTCCTCCCCCCCTCACCCTCCCCCCCCACCCCCCTCCCGGACTGCCCAGAGAAAAACACAAGGTATAGATTCAAGACAAAAGATATAAAACTACATAATACTAAAACAAACTGTTAGTTCAAAAATATCTTTTCCTTTCTTAACTCTTTGTTATCCATAAGCTTGAAAGTATAATCTATTATTTCCTCAAACAACAAACAGTAATATACTATTTAGATTATATTAATCTGAAACTTTTTCTGAATATATTCCGTCCACCTACTCCATTCCAACAAATATCTTTCATTTGAATGATCCTTAAGACAAGATGAAACCTTAGTCATTTCGGCCAGATGTGTCACTTTCAATGTCCATTCTTCAGTTGTAGGTATATCTTCCTTCTTCCAATATTGTGCCACCAGCAATCTGGCAGCCGTTATAAAATTCAAAATCAACTTAGTCTCTATAGGAGTACAGTCCGTTGTTATTCCCAACAGAAAAAACTGTGGTGTGAATTTAATTTTTTTCTTTAAGATATTTTGTATAATCCACCAAATTTTTATCCAAAAAGCCTTAATTTTTTTACAAGTCCACCATATATGGAAATATGTAGCGTCATCACATTCACATCTCCAACATTTAGGCTGTAAATTGGGATACATACACGCTAATTTTTTAGGGTCTAAGTGCCATCTATAAAACATTTTATAAAAGTTTTCCCTCAAGTTTTGAGCCTGTGTAAATTTAACATTTGTAACCCATATCTTTTCCCATGTATCCATCATTATAGGTTCTCCAAAGTTTTGAGCCCATTTTATCATACAGTCTTTAACCAATTCTGATTCTGAATCCAATTCCAATAAAATATTATACTATCTTTTTATATGCATTGGACCATTATCTTTAATTTGTACAATCAAATTGTCTTCATTTTGCAAAATACCAATTTTTCTATCATCTCTCCATCTGGCCTGTATTTGTCTGTATTGAAACCATGTCCTAACTATTCCTTCCTCTTTTAATTTCTCAAACGATTTTAGTTGAGATAACATTCCATCTTCAAGAAGAAGTTCTTTATATGTAATCTTATCTGGGTTTTGTTCCAAATTTATATTTTCTATCGCGTGTCTGGGTACTGTCCACCAAGGTATTTTATCATTTAACTTACATTGGTACTTTTTCCAGACACGCAATAAAGCATTTCTTAATATATGACTCTTAAAAGCTTTGTCTACCTTTTTATCATATACTAAATAGGCATGCCACCCATAAAGCAAACCATATCCCTCAATATTTAATACACTCTCTTCCGTTAAATTAATCCAATCTGTAATTGCTGAGAGAACTGCTGCTTCATAATACAGTTTTAAGTTAGGCATTTTTAAGCCCCCTCTTTCACGTGTATCCTGCATTATCTTCTGATTTACCCGCGGCTTCTTCCCCACCCAAATAAATTTATTTATACCCTTTTGCCACTCCTTTAAAATTCCATCTTTTTTAAGTATTGGTATCATTTGAAAGAGGAATAGAAACCTTGGTAGAACATTCATTTTGACAGCAGCTATCCTTCCCAGCAGTGACAATTGCAATTTTTCCCAATTTTCCATATCTTTCTGTATTTTTAACCATAATGGTTCATAATTATGTTGGTATAGTTTTGTATTTGTGGACATAATATAAACCCCTAAGTATTTGATCTTTTGAACTACTTCAAAACCTGTTACCTTTTCTATTTCTTCTTTTTGGCTTCTTGTCACATTTTTAACTATTATTTTTGTTTTGGCTATATTTATCTTAAAACCAGATACTTGTCCATATAGATTAATTGTATCCATCAAGATTCTAATAGATTGTAACGGTTGGGTCAGAGTAACAACCAGGTCGTCTGCAAAGGCTCGTAACTTATATTCTTCCTGTCTAATCTTAATCCCCTTTATTGTGTCAAGTTCTCTTATTTTGCTAAGTAATATTTCCAAATTCAAGATAAACAACAAAGGAGATAAAGGACATCCTTGTCTTGTTCCTTTTTCTATATTGAAATTATCTGTTAATCCACCATTAATTATTATTTGCGCTGTTTGTTTTTGATATATTGCCTGAATAGATTGTACAAAATAATCTCCAAGTTGTAATTTTTCTATTAGCTTTAATAAAAATCGCCAGTTCAGTCTATCGAAGGCTTTCTCAGCGTCCAAAGATATCAGTGTTGCAGGGACCTGGTTGTTCTTTCCCAAATACTCTAATAAGTTAACAACTTGTCTAAGATTAGTTTTCATTTGTCTACCTGTTAAAAACCCAGTTTGATCATGATGTATTATCTGTTGTAAGACTATCATTAATCTATTTGCTAAGATTTTTGCAAAAATTTTGTAATCTAAGTTTAAAAGTGAGATCGGCCTGTAGTTTTTTGGATCTGTAAGATCTTGACCCTCTTTTGGGATCAGAGAGATAAAAGCAGTTTTCCAAGATGGAGGTACAGTACCTCCCTTTTGAATATTGTTAAACAGTTCTTTAAGTGGTTCCACCATTTCCTCCTGCAATTTTTTATAATAAACAGCAGTTAATCCATCTGTCCCCGGGGCCTTACCCACTTTTAATTGTTTAATTGCAAATACAATCTCTTCTGAGGTTATCAATTGATTTAAAGTATCCCTCTGAATCTCAATAGTTATATGAATATTTTGTTGCTGTAAATACCTATCTATCTCTTCTTCCCTAATTTTATCCCCACTATATAATCCTGAATAAAAATCTAAAAATGATTTTTAATAAGTTCTTGTTCATAAACTTCTTTACCCTTATATCTGATTTTTTCAATAGTTCTTGATTTTTGCTTCTTTCTTAACATGTATGCCAGCCACCTCCCTGGTTTGTTTGCATTACTAAAAATATTAAATTTTGCATACTGTAAATTGGTTGCCACTTGGTCTGCCATTAACATATTGAACTGACCCCTTAATAAATTAATTACCTCTTTAATTTTCTTATCCGTTGGATTAGAGATTAAGGCCCTTTCCTGTCTTTTAATCTCTTCTTCCAATTCTTTCCTCTTTTCCTCTTTTTTTCTTCTAAATTTATTGTTCAAGTATATCAAAATACCTCTCATATAAGCTTTACTAGCATCCTAAACCATTTCCAAGGGTGTGCCCTTCTGCATATTATTAACAAAAAATTCTTTCATTAATTTTTTATATTCCCTCACATTATCCTCATATCTGAATAAATTATCATTTAACCTCCATGACCTTCTGGGTCCATTGCTGTCTTGCAGTTCCAACCAGACCGGACTATGATCCGTTAATACTCTTGAACATATCTTCGTCTTCTTTACTCTAGAAAAAAGATTATTAGTAATCAAAATAAAATCAATCCTTGAAAAAGATTGGTGTCTATCGGAGAAGAAAGTAAAATCATTTTCTTCTATATTTCTTTCACGCCAAATGTCCCTCAGCTCCCAATCTTCCATCATCTCAAAGAAGGACTTTGGCAATTTGGCTCTTGAAAAAGTATTTTGGCTTGGACCCTTCTTGTCCTTTTTAACGTCTGGTACACCATTCCAATCTCCCAGAAGGATACAGGTATTATAATCCCATTGTATTAACTTTGTATGTAAAAAATCATAAAATTTCTCTTGTTGGTTCGGGGCATATACGCCAATCATCAATATTCTTTCTCCTTTAATTAAAAGTTCTATAGCTAAAAATCTTCCTTGATCATCTGCTTCAATCAATTTGGCAATCCAATTTTTTTGACATATATTACAATACCATTTTTCTTTTCTGATGCCGATGAGGCAAAGTGTAATCCTAATTTTGAATTTATCAAATATTTTTGGTCTTGTTTTCTAATATGTGTTTCTTGAAGGCAGACCACATCGTTGTTAAATTGTTTAAGGTAGTGAAATATTTTTCTTCTTTTCTGTGGTGAATTTAATCCATTAACATTCCAGGTTAGAAATCTACTTCCCATCTGCGGGCTTCTGAAGCTTCTGGAACATTGACTGATGATCTAGGAACTGCCGTTCCTTTCGTCTTGCTCCTCCCACTGCTTCAGATTTGGTAGTTTCTTTGACTTCAAGCTGGAATTGCTGTTGTGCCATTTCCTGCATACGTTTAGTTGCCGCTCTTGTCTGTCTCTGTTCTTTTATCTGTTGTTCTCCAAATAAATCCAAGCTTTGGTCCGGATGAGTTATAACAATATCGCCTTGTCCAGATGAGGCCTCTATTTGCTGAACTTCTCGTTGTCTTGCTCTATCATTCTCTTTTCTCTTTCCTTCTGGTGATCTCGGTGTCCCAGCCTTTAAAATATATGTATAGAAATCTCTTGCTTTTTGAACCGTGTTGAGTCGATGTCTTTCTCCACCATAAATCAAAGAAATGCCAGTTGGTACCTCCCATCTAAATGGTAATTGTTGTCTTTTAAGCTCCTCCACAAGAAAGAAAAAATCTCTTCTAGCCCTCAGCATTCTTGGGGGGATCTCTTTCAGTGTAATCAATTCTTGTCCTCCCACCTTTAGCTTGTTTTGGTACGTTGCTTGGAGAATGTCATTATGCATTGCTCTATTATTGAAATATATTACAATATCTCTTGGAAGGTTTCTCAATCTGGCTGCTCGAGAGTTGACCCTGTATACCATGTCGATTTGCCACATCAGCCCTTCCTTAGTAATAGCCATCACTTGGGCAAAGGCTTCTCCCAGCAACTCTTTCAGATCCTCACTTTTCTCCTCCTTTAGTCCTCGAATTCTAATCGCAAACTCCATATTCCTGTAATGAATCATTGTAATCTCATCTGTGGTTTTCTCTTCAACCTCATCTATTCTCTCTCTTAAGGTTGCTGTAATATCTCTGATTTGTTGAACTTGCTCATCCAAATATTCCACATTATTTGCCAGTCCTTTAAGTGCCTCCAAAATGTCAGCTCTAATTTCATTGTTACAGATTTCAATTTTATCAGAAACAACTTGTATCTTGTCATTTATCATCTCCTTAATTGTCTCATTAGATTCATCAATTTTTTTTTTAAAATTAGTAGACATTTGGACCTGCATAGCTTTAAGGCTTTCTTGCAACATCGCCAGAGTTAATGGCTGAGGCTGAGGCTGGGATTGTGCTGTAAGAGTTTGCAGTTTAGTGGTAGGAGTAGCAGAGCTCTCCGCACTTTTGGAGGAAATCGTCTTCCCAGGTTTAGAAGCCATCAGAATTAAAGTAAATCTTTAGTCAGATATTCCAAATTATTTAATCTAGTGCCAAAAAGAAGAGAAATCTCGAATATACATGCAAATTCAGATCAAATCCAGCAGCTCTCTTGCGGAAGCCTGTCAGCAAAACAGAAACTTTTCTCTTTGTTCTCACTTTCGCTTTCTTTCCCTTTCAAGCTTTCAACGCCATTTTAGAACCAACTTGCTATTTTGTAGCTTAACAAAAGAAAGTCATTAAGAGTTAAGTAGAGGCTACTTGCCCAATTTTGCCTCCTGGTTTTTCCTGCTGCTGCAGATAATCTTCAATTAGAATCAATTGATTAGAGCAGTGCTGGTCGCGATCTTCTTGCTCCACAAAACAGCGGAGATATCCAAGGTCCGGAGCAGCAGCTGGTTCCCAGGGAACTCTCCCCTTTCGCCCCCCAGGACTTTCCCTAGGGGACTTGGAGGGCTCTACCTGTACCTGCGTGCTCTTCACCCTTCCCTTTGCCCGGGAAGGGGCTTTTCAGCCGCCAGTCAGCTGTTTTTAAGGGTCTGCTGGCATTTTGAGTAGAAACAATCCTGTGTTAAGATTATGTTAAGATTAAGAATCGGATGTGCCGATTCACCGGTTTGGCGTCGCAGCGGGACGGATTGGGATAGTAGTGCACCACGGAGCACCGCAAAACCCAGCCGATACCTGCTTGCCAGGAGACCCTACCTACAGGATCAAAGCCACCCTGGAAGGGTGAAAAAAGGAGGGATGCTTTGTAGATCGCGAAGAAACAGCAATTTCATCGCTTGAGCCAAGCGGCAGCAGAGACGACAGCCATTTTGGCAAGACCAAAGCTATGACAACTGGGACAAGAAGATTATGAGCTGGAGCGGTTCGTGGACAGAGGATTGAAACTGGGTGAGACGACTTTCAACTTCCATACTAGAGATCTAAACCCAAACAAAATAATTTTTTTAAAAAACAAGATTCTCCAAGACACTAAGAAAGCGACGAATTAACACACGGAGAAAGATGACCCAAAAGTGAAACAAACTTTTTATCAGCCAGCCTGTTGCTTGCTGCCATAGAATAGGGGGGAGTGAATATGAGGAAGCTTACATTGCAGTTTTGCAACTGTTGTTTTCTCTAAGGCCAAGTCCGTTGGCTCTGGTATGCGGTTGCCTAGCTACAAGGGGATTGGGCTGTATACTGTGTTTGAAGTTGCTATGCTTGAGCGTTTTACCTCATAGCTTGCTTGAAACTGTTTGCTTTCAGTTTGTTCCTAGTAAAAGTACTTTTCTCTAAATCTATGGAGCCAAGTATTTTTCTTTCCTAGGAAATGAACAGAGGCAGCTGACACTTTTAATGGAAGACTATGAAGCTTTAAAATATAGAAAACCCCAACTGGGACTGGTAGTAGTATGAAAAGTGACTTAATTTGTGGATAACATTGTTTGGTTATTGGAAGAAATCTTATAAAGAAAAAGGAATCTTGGGTTTTTTTTCCTCCTCGATTTTTTTTTCTTGACAGCTGTCAAGACACTCAGTCTATCTTTCCTTTGTTTAATGTTGGAACCTTGAACGGAGGTGTCACCTACTGGTGAAAGAAGATATTATACTAGTACATGGTGGGAAACCACCTTGACAAATGATTAATTGATTAATTGATAACACAAGAAAAACAAAGAGAAGAACAAACAAAATAGTGAAAGGGAAACAATACCTGGAAGGCCTTTCTATTTCGGTTCCATATTTACTGGTTGTTTGGCAGCTTGGAAATATTGAGTGAGCCTTTTGAAGATTTTTAAGGCAAGGTGGATTATAATTAAAAAGAAACATCCTTGAAATTGAACATTTGATTCTGTGAATTAAAGACATTTGGGAAATTTGATGGGATCTGGATTATTAAGACTATTTGATAGAACACTCTACGAGGCAACAGGGAAAGATGAGAGAAGAAAAATTAAACAAGACTTTAAAATTTGAAAAATTTAGAAGGTGCAAAATGGAAAATTTTAAGGACTATAAATTTAGGGGATTTTGAGAAACAGTTCTGGAACTGTGTAAATTTTATTAATATTGGTGTTTTTGGGCAATTGGGATATTGGAATCTTGGTGGAATATTGAGAAACCATTAGCCCATTAAATTATTACAAAATGTTTCAACAGGGGAAAACAAATATGGTTTATAAAGAAATATTATTAATGTTTCGATGTATTCAGGAAGATATGACAAGGAATCATAGAGAGATGATGGAATTGATGCAGGATACAAATGTGAGGCTAGAAAAACCACAGCAAACGATAATAAAAGATAAACAAAAAATTCAGAAAATAGAAGAGAAACCAGAAGGATTTGAGGAAAGAATAGAGGAGATAAATCCAAAAATGATACAAGTGGATAAAGATATGGAAGAGATAGTAATAATTTTTTAAACGGAACAGACAGATTATCCTTTAAGAGTTCAAAACATAGAAGAGAATAAAGAGAAAGTTCTCTTTAAAATGATGAAAGAACTACAGATGGCTACTCTAGAGATCCAACAGCAAGAGATAGGTGTTGTGGCAGATGAAATACTTAGATTAAATAAATGCGATATAAAAAGTTACAAGATCCCAAGGGAGAAGCATGAAAGATTTACCAAAAAGTCAATAAGAGTTGAAATTCTAAAAAGGACAAGAGATGATGAATAGATACAGAATACTTCTTATTCTTGTCTTATTAAGAATTAGAAAAAAGAGGTAGAAAGTGGAAACTGGGAAAATAGTATTATGTATATACTAGAACACATTATAGTTATCATGTATACACAAATGTTAGAAGTTGAAAGATTGTGATTATGTATATCTAAATAATATTATTAGTAGTAGTAGTACTGTATTTTTTTTGAATTTATAATTTGTTAGTATATTTTAAGTTTATGTTTATTGAAGATTATATCCTTTGCTTTTTCTGGGAAGTTGGGGGGGGGAGAGAAAGGGGAGGGGGTTGGGGGAAAGGGGGGAGAAAAACTTAAAAATGTCTGTACTTTGTACTAATAAAACTTTTTGAATAAAAAAAAATATTGACCCAGACAATATACTGTTCACCAAGTATTTATGAATGTTAAAGAAAAAACTATAAATAAAACTATAAAAAAAGATTATGGATGTGCCACAATCTTTCATTAAAGCTCCAACAGAATTTCTCAAGTAGACTGCTGGTACATTGGAAATATTATGTTAATAAAAAAGGCACCTGGCCAATCTTACCTGATTCTTTTTAATGCTTATCAGATTTGGATTTAATTAGTACTTTGACAAGAGACCAGGAAGTTATCATAGGCAGCAGAATAAAATGAGACTTTAACAAAAAAAAGTCAAACCATTGCTATATTACTACAAAGAAAATTACATGGATATGTCCAGATACTCACCTGGTATCAGGTTCAATTTAAGCTTTTTAATTTTAAATAATCTACTGCAAGTCGAAAAGACTCAGCAGAAGGGTAATGATGTTATATGGTTCATTGACAGGATTGTCAGGGATAATCATTACTGAAGGACAAGACAGTGGTGTCAAAACTTGGCAGAAGGCGTAGTTTGACCTGTCCTTCCGAATGAATGACCAGAATAAGGCAAGAGCAAACTAGCCATTCATTATACTGTATATAGAGCAGAATCTAAGGAAAGTGACTTATTTTTTTTCTAATCAGAGAAACAAAGAAAATATTTTATATTAGTTGAGGAGATGTGTAAGTTTTATAATTCCATTTTGAACAATATGTTGGCCAAGCTACTTTTACTCAAGTATTCAAATTTATAAAGGCATTCCTAATTAAAATGAGTAGAGCAAGAAAAATGTTTTTGTATTTCTTTAAAGTTTTTTAATGACTAAATTATTAACAGATTATCAGGGTTGGAAGGGACCTTGTAGGTCCATGATGGCAAACCTATGGGACGCGTGCCAGAGGTGGCACGCAAAGCCCTCTCTGTGGGCACACGCACCATCGCCAGCTGCTCTTTTGGTTTCCGGCCCGCCAGCTGGTCTTCATGCGTGCCAGAGCACCGCAAACCCGAAGACCAGCATGCGCACTGGCCACCTGGTCTTTGGGTTTCCGGAGCATGCATGTGTGCCGGCCAGCTGAACATGGCGTGTGCTGGAGCGCCGGAAACCTGAAAATCAGCTGGATGGTGGCCACCTGGTCTTCAGGTTTCTGATGTTCTGGCACGTGCATGCGCACCAGCCAGCTGGTCTTCAGATGTCCGGCACTCCGGCATGTGTGCTCGCATGCGCATGTGCGTTCCAGTTTGGGCACTCAGTGCCGAAAAGGTTCGCCATCATTGTTTTAGATTATCTAGTCCAACCCTGCCCAAGCAGGAGACCCTACACCATTTCTAACAAATGGCAGTCCAATCTCTTCTTGAATCTCCAGTGATGAAGCTCCCACAATTTCCATTGGTTGATTGTTCTCACTGTCAGAAAATTTCTCCTTATTTCTAGGTTGAATCCTTGATCAATTTCCATCCATTATTTCTCGTTTGGCCTTCGGGTACCTTGGAAAATAGCTTGACCCCTTCCTCTCAAATATTGGAACACTGCTATCAGGTCTCCCCTGGTCCTTCTCTTCACTAGACTAGCCATGCCCAGTTATTATGGCTTAATAATCCATTAGAACCTTTGTTCAGACCACCACATAATTCTAAATTAGTGTAAAAATCTCTATGATAAATACCAGCCATTTGAAGAGTGTACTGGTTCACTTCTTTGATGAAAACTGTGACAAGGAGAAAACAAAGAAGTCATTTGTGGATATTCCTTCCAGAGCCCTAGAGAAATATTTTTTCTTCAAGTCTCGTATCATTAACTAAGCCTTTTCCAAGCAAATTTATTACATCACATATTTTGCTCCTTCAACAGATATCTTTATAGAGTATAAAGTCAAACAACTTTTTAGATAACATGTGGATTTAGTCATGCAATATGCAAGTGCAATATGCATCTCCTACTTACCCAAACAATAAAAATTACATAGCTTATGTATCAGGCAATATTACTGTTTTTAGGGTCGATTTTTGTGGTGGTTTATTCTTTGTTCAAATGTCAAGAACATACCGTAAACAATTAACAAAGCCTACGAGCCTCAGCATGTTATACAGTATTTTAATTTAATTTCCCCAAGTTAATCGTTCTATTCACAACTCAAACTTAAGAAAGTAAACAGAGTCTACTATTATTTCATCAGACTTCTGCCACATATTCCCTGTTCCTTTCTCACTACTAGATGGGAATTGGTCATCAAGTTAGGAGCAGAACAACATAAAGTGTTATTTTTGAGTTCCAATCTTTGCAGGTAGACTAGGAAGAGATGAAAGAGAAGTATGGTCCACACTTTACAGCCTGACATTAGTTATCAACCAGAGTGCTGTTTCCATTCCACAGTCAGATCTGAACCCTGTCAACAAGTGTTCCAGATAATGTGTTTCCTCAGAGAATCAACATCTGGCATACATATCTATGAATCTCTTTCTGAAGCTGCTTTTTAATAATAATAATAATAATAATAATAATAATAATAATAATAATAATAATAATAATAATAATAATAATAATAATAATAATAATAATAATAATAATAATAATAGTTGGAAGGGACCTTGGAGGTCTTCTAGTCCAACCCCCTGCTTACGCAGGAAACCCTACACTACTTCAGACAGATGGTTATCAACATCTTCTTAAAAATGTCTAGTGTTGGAGCATTCACAAGTTCTGGAGGCAAGCTGTTCCACTGATTACCATATTTTTCAGAGTATAAGACGCACCGGCGTATAAGACGCACCTTAGTTTTTGGGGAGGAAAATAGGGGGAAACAATCTGCCTACCATGTATTCATCTGGCTAGCATCCTTAGTCTGGTCAGCTTCAGCACATTATTTTATCCCCTGGTTAGGACTTAAAAAAAACTTCTTCTGAGAGAATAACAATGAAAGAGCCTGCAAGCCAGTAAGAGCTGGGAAGATCGTTAGCACCTGGTTAGGGCTAGAAAAAAACTTCTTTGGAGCAAGTAGAGCAATGGAAAAAAACCCTGCAAAGACTTAGGGCTGGAAAAACATTCTTCTGAGAGAGTAACAATGAAAGAGCTTGCAAGCCGGTAAGAGCTGGGAAGATTGTTAGCACCTGGTTAGGGCTGGAAAAAACCTTCTTTGGAGCAAGTAGAGCAATGGAAAAAAACCCTGCAAAGACTTAGGGCTGGAAAAACATTCTTCTGAGAGAGTAACAATGAAAGAGCCTGCATGCCAGTAAGAGCTGGGAAGATCATTAGCACCTGGTTAGGGCTAGAAAAAAACTTATTTGGAGCAAGTAAAGCAATGAAAAAAACCCTGCAAAGACTTAGGGCTGGAAAAACATTCTTTGGAGAGAGTAACAATGAAAAAGCCTGCAAGTTAAGAGCTGAGAAGATCTGTTAGCACCTAGTTAGGGCTGGAAAAAAAAGCTACATTCGAAGTATAAGACGCACCCAAATTTTCAGCCACTTTTAGGGAGGAAAAAGGTGCGTCTTATACTCAGAAAAATACGGTAATTGTTCTAACTGTCAGGAAATTTCTCCTTAGTTCTAAGTTGCTTCTCTCCTTGTTTAGTTTCCACCCATTGCTTCTTGTTCTACCCCCAGGTGCCTTGGAGAATAGTTTGACTCCCTCTTCTTTGTGACAACCCCTGAGATATTGGAACACTGCTATCATGTCACCCCTGGTCCTTCTTTTCATTAAACTAGACATACTCAGTTCCTGCAACCGTTTTTCATATGTTTTAGCCTCCAGTCCCCTAATCATTTTTGTTGCTCTTCTCTGCACTCTTTCTAGAGTCTCAACATCCTTTTTACATCGTGGCGACCAAAACTGAATGCAGTATTCCAAGTGTGGCCTTACCAAGGCATTATAAAGTGGTATTAACACTTCGCGTGATCTTAATTCTATCCCTCTGTTAATGCAGCCTAGAACTGTGTTGGCTTTTTTGGCAGCTGCTGCACACTGCTGGCTCATATTTAAATGGTTGTCCACTAGGACTCCAAGATCCCTCTCACAGTTACTACTGTTGAGTTACTACCACATATACTGTACCTGTGCATTTTGTTTTTCTTGCCTAAATGTAGAACCTTACTTTTTTTCACCACTGAATTTCATTTTGTTTGATAGCGCCCAAAGTTCAAGTCTGTCAAGATCCTTCTGTATCTTGAGCCTATCTTCTGGAGAATTGGCTATTCCTGCCAGTTTGGTGTCATCTGCAAATTTGATGAGTTCCTCATCTATCCCCTCGTCCAAGTCATTGATGAAGATGTTGAAGAGTACTGGGCCTAAAACAGAACCTTGGGGTACTCCACTGCATACTTCCCTCCATGTAGATGCAGTTCCATTGAGCAGTACACGTTCAGTGCGGTTGGTTAGCCAGTTTTGAATCCATCTGGTGGTGTTGCTGTCCAGCCCACATTTTTCTACTTTATCTAGTAGTAGGTTATGGTCTACTTTGTCAAATGCCTTACTGAAGTCCAAGTAAACCACATCAACAGCATTCCTCTGGTCCACTAATTTTGTCACTTTAACAAAGAATGCAATAAGATTAGTCTGGCATGATCTGTTTTTGACAAACCCATGTTGGCTTTTGGTTATTACTTTGTTTGCTTCTAGGTGTTCGTTGATTCGTTGCTTGATTATCTTTTCCAAAATCTTCCCTGGTATTGAGGTCAGGCTGATAGGTCTGTAGTTTCCTGGATCTGTTTTTTTCCCTTTTTTGAAGATGGGAACTACATCAGCTCTTTTCCAGTCCTCTGGCAGTTCCCCGGTACTCCAGGATCTTTGAAAGATATAGTTCAGTGGTTCTGAGATCTCGTCTGCCAGTTCCTTCAGAACCTTGGGGTGTAATCCATCTGGTCCTGGTGATTTGAATTCGTCTAGGGTAGACAAGTGTTCACTTACCATTTTCTTCCCTATTTTAACTTGTGTTCCTAATATGTTTTTTGTGATGCTGTTTTTGATAGGTTGGACTGTTTTTTCCCTTTGTGTAAAGACAGATGCAAAAAACGTGTTAAGTAGCTCTGCTTTCTCCCTGTTGGTTGTCACCTTATTGCCACTTTCTCCCTGTAATGGACCAATTGTTTCCTTGACTTTTTTCTTGTTTTTAATATGTTGGAAGAAGCTTTTTTTGTTACTTTTTACTTTTGTCGCAAGCCTTTGTTCATTGTGAGCCTTAGCTTTTCTCACTTCATCTTTACAGGCTCCGGCTATTTTGCTCAAGCTCACTTCTATTGTAGGAAAAGAAGATGCATATCTTTCTGCTAATATCATATTCATTGTTATGAGATGGTCATAAATCTGCATTAAAGTTAACAAAGGAATTACATCCAGCCTGCCCAGCATACTAGAATCAGAAAGTGATACTAGATAATGACTCAATCACCATGCCTAATTTCTGCTTTGTGTAACATCATATTCATCCAAGATAGTTATCTAATTTTAGAAGCTGTATACATAAGCAGATTTCATTGTATTCTCATAAATAGGTAAATAGTGGATTAATTATCAATCAATCAATCAATCAATCAATCAATCAGATTGATTAAAGGTACCAAACCAAAATAAGCATGGGTTAACATGGCTTTATGTTGTTATGGTTCAAACTATCCCCCAATCAATTTTAAAGCAATTTCCAATACTTCGAAGATCAACCTCTGAACTACCCTACAGCTTGATCATTTGCTACTGTTGGTGACTATCATCATGTATGCTCAAATTCTATGAAGTCTGTTATTAATCTAAATGAAAACTAGAACCAGATATAAATTTCTCATTCCCTTTGTATGTATCCAGTGGCTCCCATATGTCATCCTATTTGAGAGCCCATTTGACTCTCACACACAATATTTTAAAGGCAAGGTAGAAAGTTCGGGGATTTGACATGATGCCCCCCCCAAAAGAAAGGATGGCTTATACCTGCAGAACATAACATAATAAATAGGAAAGAAAAAGAAAACATTTAGTTTCATTTAGGTTTATCAGGGTATTGGTTGTGAAACCGTTTGATTAATTTAGAGACTCTAACGTGGAGGTGGTTAACCCATTTATTTTGGGCGGCAGGAAAATCATTCCACACCACCAGGTCTTGGAGCGTCCCTCGATGTTTGCAGAAGTCCAAAATTTCCTTAACTTCAAAATGTTGTTCACCTTCCACCATAAATGGTTTGGGGACAGGGAGAGGAACTCGTCTAAAGGGAGAGGACACCTCAGGTTTCAACAGTGAAAAATGGGGTGGACCTTACAAAGGGTCTTGGATACAGTAACTCTACTGTAACAGTAACTCTACTGTAACTCTATTGTAAATTATGTGTTTAACCGGGAAAGGATCAACAAATTTGGGCCCAACTTCTTTAGAACAGGGGTCTCCAATCTTAGCAACTTTAAGACTTGTGGACTTCAACTCCCAGAATTCCTCAGCCAGCTTTGCTAGATGAGGAACTCTGGGAGTTGAAGTCCACAAGTCTTAACGTTGCCAAGGTTGGAGACCTCTGTCTTAGAAGGTTGCAATGACTGTAAATTTATTTATTTATTAGTGAGATTTATATACCGCTTCAAAGTGCAAGCACTCTGTAAGCGGTTTACACCATTAAGTAATGTATATTTATATTGCCCCCAACAATCTGGGTCCTCATTTTACCTACCTTGGAAGGATGGAAGGCTGAGTCAACCTTGAGCCAGTGAGATCTGAACAGCTGAACTGCTGATCACAGTCAACTAAAGTGGCCTGCAGTACTGCACTCTGCTGCGCCACCTCAGCTCTTTATTTATATTTATTTATTTATTTATATTTATTTATTTATAAATATTGTGTGGAAAGGTATACCGTATTTTTCTGAGTATAAGACGCACCTCCCCCCCCCTAAAAGAGGGTAGAAATATCGGTGCATCTTATACATCATTTTTGGCCTCCTGAAGCCCCGCCCCTACATCCCATTTTTGCGAAAAATGGCCCCGTTTTTTGCAAAAATGGGGTGCGCAGAGGGTTTGGGAGGCCTGCAGAGTGCTCCTGGGGGCTGGAGGAAGGCAAAAACACCCCCATTTTTGCAAAAAAATGGGCAAAAAATGGGTCACACGCTTTCTGAATAGTTTTTATCCTAGAGCTATAATTGCACTTAATAATGAATTGAAAGGTCACCATCAGTGAGCTGTTGGATAGTATTACTTGGTCTGTTGTATGGATGTTTGAGTGGCTTAGGGTGGGGAATTTGTGGCAGGTGGGGATTGCTATGTGTGTTGGGACTGGTCTTGAAGAGTTATGTGAATTTCGTTGTATGGGTGTACTGTGTATATACGTACAATGACAATAAATTATTAATTAAATTAAAGCTTAAAGCTGTCAAGTTTGAAGACCCCTGGGTTAGGGGTCAGGGGTGCAAGGGTCTTCAAACTTGGCAAGTTTAAGATTTGTGGACTTCAACTGGATGGTTGATTCTGCATTCCATGGTTCGGTGGCCTTCATTGCCACATTTGAAGTAGGCGGTGGATCGTGCTTGCAGGGCTTGAGTTCTGGCCGCATCCCTCTTCCTTTCTGGAGCCAACTTTTCCAGACTTTGGCAGTGCAGTACTTATTTTGGGCTTGGTCAATCTCTACTTCCTCGCACCAGTCATGAAGGTGGTCTGGAGCCCCTCTCGCGACACAAGCAGTATACAGGATGTTCTCCAGCCAGTTGAGATGGCACGACAGGTCACGAAATTCCTCCATGTATTCTGCCAGTACCATGCCCACTTGCAGCACAGCATTTATGTGATATCTGGCCTTCTGATTGGCAGTGTATCTTCAAACTGCCGCTGAAGTGCCATCATGAACTGGTTGAAGTTCCTCAATTCAGGGGCATTTGCATTGTGGAGGGTCACCATCCATCAGGCCTCAACCCTCTGTAAAACCAGCATGACCACTCTCACTTTGGCTCCCTCCATGGGAATCTCATGGCCATATTCCTGCATGTAAGCAAGGACATAGGCCAGAAAGAATCCCAGTTGCTGGGAGTCCCCATTAAATTTCCTGCCTTCAGGACCCCACAGCATCACCCGGCCTAAGGCCATTGGCTGCGGCTGTCTCTCTTGATGGGGGTTCAACAGCTGCAGTAGCCCCTGCCAGGGTGGCAGATACTGCCACCATAGTGTCAAGCAATGAACCTTGACATAGTGTCAAGCTTTCCCTTCATCTTCGAATCAGTCATCATTAACGAACATTCTGCCAAGAGTATTTCTTGCCTTCAAGTTCTGGAATGCCTCCATCATGGAATGCATGGTTTTCCTCATGAGAAAGTCGGCAGAATCGGACTTGTTCCCTTCCTCAACATCTTTGAGCACTTCCAGTTCTTCCTTCCATCCACATTGGCAACTGCCTTGGGTGAGGAGAATTCCTTTTGTCTTCTCCTCCCAGTCATCCTTCCTCCAGATGCCAATGGACCACCTGGGTTTCGATGAGTCTCCTAGATTCACAGCTTCCTCTGTCCATACGGAGTCTGCTCCCAGTTGAGTCTTGGCAGAAGCTTCACCCCAGCACTCAGCTTCCTTTTGGTCACTGCCTTGAGTCGACATTGTTTGCACAGTCATCATAGTAAGGCGGTATGCCTCTCTGGGTTGACTGCTTTGCAGATTCCACCTAATTTTAAAATCTGCCTCAGCTATCCCCTCAGGAAAGTATGAGTCTTGAAACAATTAGTTATCAAAAGGAAATTTTTACTGAGAGGAAGTGATTGCAGAGAAATCGGGGAATCTGAAATTCCCATGCAAAACATTAAGCTATTCTTCCCAATTCACACTACACCCCCTTTCACCAGTCCATCAGTAGCCAGTACAATTCCACATAGGTGTTTTCAGAACTTTGAGGTGTTAGCTTGATAGCAGCTCATCCCCAGACCCCAGCGACTTTGGTGTCAGACTAGAATCGGCTGGGAGGAAGCCCATCTGTCTTCAAGATAGCCCCTGTCCCTAAATCCAATACGGTTACAGCAAAAGTGAAAGCATGCAGAGAATGCAACCCCGGTAACCTCCTCCCCCCTCCTACATCGGAATGGCAGCATCCAAGCAGGTGATCTGACACACAGGCAGCTGTATAAATGTCAAAGAGAAGAGATATTTCTATATACCGTATTTTTGGAGTATAAGACGCACCTTTTTCCTCCCTAAAAGAGGCTGAAATTTTGGGTGCGTCTTATACTTTGAATGTAGCTTTTCCGAAGCTTTTTTCCCCAGCCCTAACGAGGTGCTAATGATCTTCCAGGCTTCCTATTCCCTCTGAAGGTTTTTTCCAGCCCTAAGTCTTTGCAGGCTTGTTTTCATTCCTACTCCCTCTGAAAAAGCGGTGCTTTTCAGCCCTAACGCGGTGCTAACGATCTTCCTGGCTTGCAGCATTTATTTTTATTCCTAGTCCCTCCGAAGCAGTTTTTCCTGCCCTAAGTCTTTGCAGGCTTACTTTCATTCCTACTCCCTCTGAAAAAGGCTTTTTCAGCCCTAACCAGAGGATAAAATAATGTGTTGAAGCTGAACAGACTAAGGACGCTAGCCATATGAATATCTGGTAGGTAGATTTTCCCCCCCTATTTTTCTCCCCCAAAACTAAGGTGTGTCTTATACTCTGAAAAATACGGTAACTGAGTTGTGTTTTCCAATTTGATGGATTATGGAATGAGAGTTCTAAATGCATAGGGGTTTACTATGCATCAAGAAGGCAAAAACACACTGATTTCATGTTATATGCCTTTGCCTGCCCTTGTGAATGATTCAGTTATACTGTGAACATGTTCCATTGACATTACCCTTTAGTAGCAATATGGATGATGGCTATCTACGTAGCAAAATGATTTAGCAGATGTTGTCACTGTGAATGGCCAACACAAGCACAAATGAAATGACAATGCTATTACTCTAAGACCTTGTAGATTTAAATAATACCATAATAGATTGTTTACCATTACTTCTTCAAAAGAAAAAAATTCAATCCCTACTTTTATGGGTGGAGGTTTATTTTTTTTTAAAGAAATCAAAGACACTGGTAAGTATTATTTATAAGCAGAAAAAGCCCCTTAAAGTAAACTCATTTTAAAGAAAATCTGCATATATACTGCAACTAACTTTTTCCCATTTCCTGATTAGAATAAACTAAACTAGTGATGGGATGTGGATTTCAGGTTGAATTAGGAAAATGCATATTACCTCAATGGCTGGAACTTAAGTTTATTTATATGCTTTTCACTTATGATCACGGTTGATTAAGGCGAAGTACCCCATTTATTTTAACAAATGCTAGTTAAACAATACAGCTGTTAAAATGTGTTTAAAAATTTCACATAAGTCCTCACTGGGATAGCAAACATTGCCAATCTCTCAAATATGAAATATCATGTTTCATGATAACGTTTTGTGAAAGAACAACATCCAAGCAGAGATGCAGCTTTGAATAGTACATGTAAAATTATCTATTTTTAACCATTCTCTCTCTTTCTCTAATGTTCTAATTTTTCTGCCTTTTTTATACATACTTTAAAGCCTCAAAATGCTTGGAATTCTTCCATTATTCTTCCATGTGAAGATCTAGTTGCCAGTTTTTATTTATTGTACAAACCAACATAGCATAATTCTTGCTTGTTCATTGACTATTCAAAGTTACAATGGCACTGAACAAGAGTGCTTACAACAGGTCCTTGTAGTGGCAGCTGTCATAGAATCTCTGGAGGCATAGGAGTTCGCAAATGGCAATCACATTACCATGGAAAGCTGGAATTATGCAAGATGTGCCTGACAGTAACTGGACCTGTCAGAACTATTGAACATAAATTAGTGTGATTATGTAACACTTCACCTTACAACCTCATTGTACCACCGGTAAGTGATGATTATTTGTACAATTTTAATAATGAAAAGCAAGCTTATACAATCTATTCATTTGTAAAGAATCTTGGCCTTTTTGAAAAAGAATACTAGGAAATACACAAATTTCTTTTTTTAATTTTTTAAAAAATATTTTTTGTTTTTTTTCTTTAAAAACAAAAACAAAAACACAAGGAAAAAAGTTTCCATTTTACAACAGTTCCGTATCAGTGTGCATCCACAATTTATATTCCCCCTCCCCTTCATATTCACATACTTATATTTGTGGTTTCCTTATTCTTTACATATTATATATACTAACATATTATACTTTATTATTATATCGCTATATTACTTTACATACATTGTATATTTAATACCATTTTCCTAATTTCTGAATCATCACTATTGTATATTTTCTTACTTATTATTCCTGTCCTCTAACCATTTATACCATTTGTTCCATATTAAGAAATATTCCGTTTCATCTTTTTCTTTTCTTTCATCAATTTGTCCATCTCCTCACAGTCCAAAATTTTCCTTATCACCTCTTCGTCTTTTGGTATGACATTATTTTTCCAGTTTTGTGCATAAGTTATCCTAGCTGCAGTTATAATATGGAGAATTAAATATTGTATTTCTTTTTATAATTTCTTGTGGGTATGCCCAGTAAAAATAATTCCGATTTCCAGTCTATCTGATATTCAGTTATCTCTTCGAGCCACTTTTTAACTTTAGTCCAATACTTTTTTGCTGTTGGGCAAGTCCACCATAGTTGATAATGTGTCCCATATGATTTCTTACATTTCCAACAAATCAGTGATGTGTTTGGGAACATCTTAGCGAGTCTCGCTGGCGGAAGGTGCCATCTATAAAACATCTTGTACTGGTTTTCCTTATACACCGCTGACATAGTCAATTTCAAATTTATTTCCCAAAGTTTTTCCCATTTCTCCAAATCTATGCTGTATCCAAAAAATTTTGCCCACCTTATCATTGTTTCTTTAACCACTTCCTCTTCCATTTTGTAACTTAGTAAGAATTTGTATATTTTTCTAATCAACTTTTCTTCCGTACCTTGTAATATCCTATCTGGTTCCTGCTTTTTCTTTGGAATTTGCATAATTTTATGTCTCTTTTATAATGGTCTCGCTAGTATGTTCATTTTAATGGAGGTTATCTTTCCAGTGACAATTGAAGATTTTTCCAACTTTCTAAATCTTTTTTTATTTGTTGTATTGTTTTTTGTAGTTATCTTCTTTGATTGAAGAGCATTTAGCCGACAGCCAAATTCCTAAATATTTTACTTTCTTAACTACTTGCATATCTGTTTTTTCTTCCAATTCTCTCTCTTGTTTTTAGTAAGATTTTTAGTTATTATTTTTGTTTTACTTTTATTAATTTTAAGCCCCGCTACCTCACCAAATTCTTCTACTTTTTGAATTAATTTAGGTCCAGATTGTAATGGTTCTTCCAATATAAATACTAGATTGTCGGCAAATGCTTGAACTTTGTACTCTTCTTTTTTAATTTTTAAGCCTTTTATATCCTGGTCCTATGTAACTTTTATTAAGAGTGTTTCTAAAGTTAGGATAAATAAAAGAGGAGAAAGCTTTTTGTTATGTCAATTTTTTCTGTGGTTTCACCATTCATTATAACATTTGCTGTTTGAGTTGTATAAATTTTTTCTACCATTTTTACAAATTTCACTCCAAATTTCATATTTTTAATTATGTAATAATACATTTCTAAATTAAATTATCAAATGCTTTTTGGGCATCTAGGAAAACCAGTGCAACTTGTTTTTCCGGGTGTACCTCATAATACTCTAACGTATTTATTATAATTTGCATGTTGTTTTTCATTTGTTTGTTTGGTAGAAAACCATTTTGATCTGAATGAATGCGTTCATTTAAAACTCTTTTAATTCTCTCTGATATTATCAAGGCGAATATTTTATAGTCCGTGTTTAATAATGAAATGGGTCTGTAATTTTTGATTTGTTGACGGTCCATGTCTTCCTTTGGAATGAGGGTAATGAATGCTTCTGTCCATGTTGTTGATAATTTTGCCTCTGCAGGAGCCGAGATGGCACAGTGGTTAAAAGCAGCACTGCAACCTGAACTGCTAGTTCAGCAGTTCAAATCTCACCAGCTCAAGGTTGACTCATCCTTCCATCCTTCCGAGGTGGGTAAAATGAGGACCTAGATTGTTGGGGGCAATATGTTGAACTCTGTAAACCGCTTAGAGAGGGCTGTAAAGCACTATGAAGCAGTATATAAGTCTAAGTGCTATTGCTAAGTGCTTCATTAAATATTTCTAACATTAACCATTCTAACGTTTCTTGTGTATTTTTGTATAACTCAACAGGAATTCCATCTGGGCACGGTGATTTATTATTTTTCTGCTTTTTTAATGCGACCCCTAGTTCCATTGAACTTATTGCTCCATTTAACATCTCTCTTTGCTCTTCCGTAATTTGGTTTATGTTCAGTGCATCTAGGTATTGTTTGATCTTATCCTCTGCAATATTATTTTGGGAATATAATTTTGTAAAAAAAATTGTATTATATTCTTTTTTTCTTCCCTTCTGTGCTGAGTCACTCCTTTCTCGTCTTGTAGTTGGTATATTATTCTTTTCTCCTTTTCTTTTTTTAATTTGTATGCTAACCAACTTCCTGATTGCGTGTTCGAAAACATTTTGTTTTGCCATCTTAATTTTCTGTGCCATTTCTTCTTGCATGATCAGGTTGAATTTGTGTTTTATGCTTCACTTCAATTTTCTTATCCTTTCTCAATTCCGAAAGGCAAGTTTTTATATCCTCATGAACGAGTGATAATATCACCTTCAGCTCTTCATAAAAAGATAACTCCATTTTGTCCAGTTAGGTATTTAAATTATAGCTTGTCTATTTCCTCTTGTTGTGTTACAGTCTATTCCAATTCAAAGTCTTTTCTCTCACCAAAACATTAAAATATCCCACATAGCCAGATGATTAAACACTTCTTTTTTCTCTTTAATAGTTCACAGCCTTTTTTTAAGATCAAGGTCACAGTCTAATCTTCAAAAGAAAAAAAACCTTTCCATTTCCTGTTTTGATAACTTTCCCATTTCATGTTGTAGTAATTTCTTTTGGCCAGCAGATGGCACTGTCAGCTCCTCAGTATCACAAAATCACTCTTAAAACATAATCTTCTTCAAAAGTATTTTTTTCAAATCTCCAATTTCTTTAATTTTATCCAAATCCAATTACATAGATCTCAGTAATCTCTTTGGGTTTAGTCTTTGTTGTATTGCAATCACTCTCTGGTCTTTCCAAGTTGCTAATTAGCCACCAACTTCCTTTCTGGAAAATCCCTAGCTAATCTCTTTTCAACTTTTCTGCATTTAAATAGGCCATTCACTCATCCAAGTCCAGCACATTACTTTGTCTCCTCTCCTGCTTTAGAAACTTTCATCTTTAGTCTTCTTCACTAGATGGATCCCAATTCTTTACTTTCTTCTTTCTGCTCCTGATTGTTCCCTCTAATGGTGCTCGAAGCGCCCTGTACAGCTGCCTTCCGTGAGGTTTGTACAGCGTTCCCCGGGGATTTGCCTTACCCTCCAGGGAGACTGCAAGGTCCTCACTTCTTCCGTCCCCCTCCAGGGGAGATCCAGTTCAGTTCAGACAGAACCGAAGCCCCCAAGCGGCTGCAAGACCGACATCCCCACGGAGCTTCCATGAGAGATGTTGTACCGAGGGAAGCTGACCATGCCTTCTCTCTTTTTTCTTTTTCTGTCCTTTCCATATTATTTGCATTGGGTTGTGATCCGCCCAGTTGTTGGTCTCTATTTCTTCTATCTCTTTCCGCAATCCCTGTGTCACCAATGCCATATCGATCCTTGACCAAGACTGGTGCGGGTTTGAGTAAAATGTATATTGACTGTTTATCCCATGTACTTCTCTCCATACGTCCTGCAAGTTTAATTCTGATGTCAATTCAAAGAATAATTTTGGTAGTGTGTTTTTCTTATTATTTTTCTTGTTACTTTTATAGTCTTTTTTAATGTCCACAATTGCATTGAAGTCTCCAATTATGCATATATTTTCGTATTCCATTTCAGTTATTTTGTTATGTAATTTTTTATAAAATTCATATTGGTTGTTATTTGGTGCATATAAGTAATGTTTGTTTTTGATCTATTTCTATCATTAGAATTCTACCCTCTTCATCTGCATATATTAGTCTTGATTTTATTCTTTCTTTGACGTATGTTGCGATTCCTCTTTTTTATGTGTTAGTGTTGTATAAAGTTTTCCTATTTTTGGATTTTCAAGTAGTTTACTATGTTCTTTCTTAAAATGTACTTCTTATAGTGATATCACATCTATATCTAACTTCTGTAGTTTTGCAAAGGTTTGCATTATTTTCCTTGTTGAGTTTAGTCCATTTATATTTATAGAAAACAGTTTGATTTCCTCTTCCATTTTTACTTATATTGTTTTCTTGTATTTCTTGTCTCCCTCTGTACTCTCCCTCTTGCGCCTTCCCGTTCTACTCGTTCTCTTTCCTGTATCCTTTTTTCTTCTCTCTCCCTCTCTTTTTCTTCTGTTTGATCTTCTTCCAGGCTTTTACTCTCCACCTCTTCTCTGCTCTCCTGTTCCTCTTCAGTTGTAAGATATTGCTCATAAAATTCTTGCACTTTATTCAACATATCTATTTTTTTAAAAAAAATTCTTGCCATGTAACCAAGATGCCTTCCGGCACCAACCACCTAAACATAACCTTGTATTTGACTAATTGAGTTGTTAGAAACTGATATTGTCATCTCTGATTTCTCACCCTTCGTGGTATTTGTTTCAGTGTTATTATTTCTTTCCCTTTGTATGTTATCGGTTCTTCCCTTGTTTTTTATATATTTCATCCCTTATCGTTCTCCTAGTAAACTTTACATGTACTTCTTTAGCTAATTTGTATCTTCGTGCATAATTTGTGTGCACTCTATACACTTCATCTATATCTCTTCTTACATCTTGTTTGTATTTTTGTAGCGTCTCTGTGAAGATCTCTGCCATTTTCTCACCCAGGTCTTCCGCCTTCTCTTCCATGATATTTTGAAATCTTAAGTAATAAGATGCCTTTTCCATTTCGAAGAAGACGATCAATTCTTCAAGATCTCTATTTGCCAGCATACATTTTTGCTCCACTGTTTCCATTTTTTGGTCTACTGTTCCATTTTTGTTTCTACTGTTTTTATCCTCTGTTCATTTTCTGTGATTGTTTATTGGATGCTCCCTATTTTATCATCCATGCTTTTAATGTCTTCTTTCATTTCTCCCATTTCAATCTTGATTTTTTCATGATGTCTTTTTGTTTCCTCGTGATTGTTTGCTATCGCCTCTTGCGTTTTAGTCATCGTTTCTTGAATCATTAGCATAGTTGTCTGTATATTCTGGACATTCAGTGCCAAACCCAATTTCTCCATCCCCAGCATACTCTCTATTGATCTTTGGCTCAAGGGTGATGATGTTGTTGATGCCGGGTTTGAGGCTATTTTTTTCCCTATATTAGTTATGGTGGTCGTGCTTGTCATTTTTATCACTTGCAAATGTTTTTCCACAATAACATATAATTTTATTTGAAGTTGGCTTAAATTCAGAATTAAGGTTTGATTATTAGTTTTACTACTCCCGAATTACCTTATATATATAAATGTAACAGTAAACAAATGTAAAATTAATTAGCTTTAGCAATATATAAATATATGAGAGGTATCTATAGAATTATATATTATGTATGTATTATACAGTATTGAAATTGATATGATTAGTATACTTAATATAATGTAAATATATTCTCCTTATACCTTAATACTTTGACACAAATTAATATATTCAATAAATTTTATATTTTATAAAGTTGTATAAATATCTATATAAATATCTTAAATATCTATATAAATTTACTGACATCTATAAATGTCAGTAAATATATATGCATATAAATATAGATATAAATAAATTTAATTAAATAGATATAGATATAGGTTTATAGTATACTAAGTTTATTATATAAATCAAACTCTTAACATCAATGACCCTTCATTTAATCACATTAATTGTAATCGCTTGTTTGTTATCACTTAATTGTATTGATTAATTAATTACCATTATTCCTATAGTCGTAGCACTTCTATAATGTTTCGCACTGTTTCAACCTTTCATTTAATCTTTGCTTATGTCAATACAGTAAAATGTTGCATCAGCCTTGCTTCAACTTGTTTCTAGTCTTTCATATAGCCTGTTGGTAAAATCCACTAGATGGTGCCTCTTGTACTGTCCAATACTCCCTCTTGTCAATGTTCTCAATATTCTCGGTTATACAGTTATACAGTTATATATTTTATATGGTTATAATATTATACAAGTTCCAAAAAGATTCCAATTATATAGGTCAATGTTCACCACTCTTCTAGGGTCCCATTTTTAATCCATATACAATACGTATTGGAGTCCTTGGGAAATACACAAATTTCTTTCAATCCCCAAATAAATTGTAAATTGTAAATAAATTCAGATCTAGATTTCTACTGCAGTAAATTTGGGATCAGACTTAACTTTCTTACAGCAACAAAATTCATCATGATACGAAAAGTCTCCTTCCTCCTATAAAATCTGCCATCGATTGGAGGTCAACCTTCTATGTAACTTGAACCTGGTGCTCTCAGAAACACACGCTATCTAAATCAAGATAGGAGATTCCATTCCACTTAGATCGAATTCAGATGCATATCTGATAAAGAACAAAAAGATAAATTGCATCTGACCCACAGAGATAATTAATACTGGAAGACCCCAGCCAAGCAAGCATGAAATAATTCCTTCTCCATCAAAAAAAACTTCAAGAAAATAAGAATGTGGTACTATGTAATAACTGAAATGGAAATAACAAATTAGGAAAAACTGGTAAAAAAGACCGTTGGCTTAGCTGAACGGTCTTCTCTGTGCACTGCAAGGAGAGTCCAACATGGGAGCAAACTGTGGTCGGTTGCTAAGGACTGAGTTTAAGTTGTTTGAAGTATGCTCTCTATCTGCCTTGCTGGCCAGTTTTCAAATGAAGGCGTAGATAAATATCCAAGGAAGTGTATGTCCCACGAAAGTCTGCGACCCTGGGCCACATAAGCCAGGGCAGGTTTGGACTCTCCTCGCAGCGCACAGAGAAGACCATTCAGGTAACCCAACGTTGCTTCTCCAGTGCGCTGCTAAGGAGAGTCCAACATGGGACGTACCCAAGTTCAATTGTCCAGGGAGGGAGAAGGCTAGTCCAGGGGAGCAGAAGTGGCGCAAACCCTCTGGAATACTCATGTGCTGAAAGCAGCCTCTGCAGATGCAAAATAATCCAGCTTGTAATGTCTGACAAACGTGGAAGGTGAAGACCATGTAGCATCCCTGCATATGTCTTCGACAGAAGCCTGCATGGCCCAGGCTGCTGAGGTGGCAGAACTACGCTTGGTGATTCCGCCAGGAACAGGTCTGGACTAGCTCTCGTAGGCCTTGGCAATACACACCTTAATCCAGCGGCTGATAGTCTGCGCTGTGACCTTGCAACCCATAGAAGCTGGGAGGAACACGATGAAGAGCACTTCGGTCTTCCGGAAGGAAGCCGTCTGGCGGATATAAATCTTGAGGGCCTGCAGAACGCCCAGCTTATGCCAACGCTGTTCCACTGGTGTCTTGCGTTGGGACAAAAATCAGGTAGTATAACCTCCTGGGCCCTGTGGAACCAGGAGTTTACTTTAGGGAGGAACGAAGGGTCTAGACGTAAAACGACTCGGCCCAGGTGGAAATGGCACAAATCTTGGCGTACAGAGAGCGCCGTCAATTCTGATACCTCCTGGAACCAGGAAGGCTGTTTTAAAAGTCAGGAACCGGAGTGATACCGTCCTCAACGGTTCAAAAGGTGGAGATGTAAGCACCTGCAGAATCAGAGAGAGATCCCAAGAGGGATATCGATGGACAACCTGGGGCCATAGATTAGCCACTCTTTTCAGAAAGCTGTGGACACTAGGATGGTAGTACAGCGATCTAACATTGTCCAGCCAGAGCACCGTAGACAAGGCGGCCATGTGTCTGCGTACAGTATTAGGTGCCAATCCTTTATTAAACCCCACCTGCAAGAAGGCCAGGATCTGGGGAAGAGAGACTGACAGCGGATTGAGGTGAGACTGAGTACAGAAATTACAGTAGGCCGTCCAAGTCACGTTGTAAATGTGAGTGGTGGAGCCCCGGCAGGATGCTTGAATGGTACCAATCACGTCATCTGGAAACCTGTCCTGCCTCAAGAGATGCCCCTCAAGTGCCAGATGGTCAGGTGCAATCATTGGGGGTCCAGGTGGAGTAAGGACCCCTGGCTGAGGGAGACTCAGTGGTCGGGAATCCGCCACGGACGGGACATGGAGAGTTCCACCAGGTCCGCAAACCATGGGCGACAGGGCCAATGCAGAGCGATCAGCAAAGTCTCCGCCTCTTCTGCCAATATTTTCCAAATCACTTTCGGGATGAGTGGAATAGGAGGGAAGGCATACAAGAGCCCCTTCGGCAATGGACTGCGTAAAACATTGACTCCTTCCGCTCCTTGGGACAGGAAGTGGGAAAAGAAGCAGTGGAGGTATGTGTTGAGAGGAGTCACAAACATATCCGCCACCGGCTTGCCGAACCTCTGGGACAACTCCTGGAAGATAGCTGGGTGCAGGCGCCACTCCGCCAGGTCCAAGGTGGAACGACTCAGCCAGTCCTTCTGTATATTCGATACCCCCAAGATGTGCTCCGCCCGAAGTGATTTCACATGTTGCTCTGCCCAGCGTCTGAGCGCCTCTGCTTTCGCCATGAGGCGTTTGGATCTTGTGCCTCCTTGGCGATTGATGTGGTAACGTGTGGCCACATTGTCCGTCAAGACAAGGACATGGCAGTTCGACATGAGAGTTTGGAAACATTGCAGAGCCAAGGACACCACTCGCAGCTCCAACAAGTTGATGTTGGTGTTGATCAAATCTGTCAGCGTCCAACAACCCTGTCATCTGGGAGCAGGCATGAGCTCCCCACCCGAACAGACTGGCATCTGTCGTGACAGTTACTCGAGCGGGCTCCCTGAAGAGGCAACCCCTCTGTAGAGCTGGAGACAATCACCACTGCAGAGAATGCCGTACTGCTGGAGATACTGTCACCAGCGCGTTGGAATGGCTGGTTCTTGCCCGTTGGTATGGAAGGAGGCTCCATTGCAGAGGACAAGCGTGCAGTCTCACCCATGGCACCACATCGATGCAGGATATGAACTTCCCCAGCAACTGGGAAAGGAGGGACAATGGCACCCACTGTTGCTGATGGACAAGTTGCACCATGGAAACAATACTGTCTCGACGCTCTGGTGACAGGGAGACCTCGTAGGTCATCATATCGATGACGGCACCAAGATGTAGAAGCGAGGTGGTAGGAGTCAGGTGACTCTTTGGAAAGTTCACCGAAAAGCGTGGGCCTGCAAAGTCTGAATAGTGAACCAAAGGTCATTGTATGCACGTTAGGGCAATGCTGATTGAATAACTATGTCATCCAAATAACATTGGAGACGTAATGGACGCATCCTAAGCCCTGCCGCCACATCTAGGAGCTTGGTGAAAGTCCTGGGGGCTGAGGAAAGGCCGATGGGGAGCGCTTGATATTGGAAATGCGTCCTGGCGACACAGAACCTCAGGAACCTCCTGTGGGATGGGTGTACGGGCACATGGAGATAGGCCTCTTTGAGGTCGATGGAAGTGAGCCAATCCTGATGCTTGATGCATCCCAAGATGGATTTGAGGGATTGCATATTGAAGCGCTTGTACGCGACGTACACGTTGAGCTGCTTCAAATTAAGGATGGCTCTCCATCCCCCACTCCCCGAGTTCTTGGGGACTAGGAAGAGGACAGAATAGAATCCTAGTCTCTCTTGCCCCAGTGGCACCCTCTCTGTGGCTGATATCTCTAATAGATGGCAGATCTCCTGGTCCAGCAACGCCCGTTTGGTGGGATCGGGTGTGATGGGACACCGGATAAACCAGCTGGGGGTCTTGAGACAAATTATATGGTAAGGCCGAATTTGTGTGGTCTCAAATGCCCAGACGTCCGAAGATGTGAGCTCCCATTGAGCGGCAAAATGTTGGAGCCTGCCACCAATGGGAATGTCCTCTCTGAAGTCATTTAGATCTCCGAAACCCCCGAGATCTGGATCCCCTGAAGGGACGCCTCAGCTGGTTGAATTGCCTGCCCCTGTCCCAGAAGGTGAACCTGTCCTGCTGTCTGTCGGCCCCTTGGGAGTATGACCTCTGGGACTGGGGCCCCCCAAAGGAAGAATCGGGCTGAAAGGGCTGCCGACTAAAGAATGGGGTGGATCGCCTGTCCTGTGGACTCTGGGCAAAACTTTGCGTTTGTCCTTGTCCTCCACCAGGATGGAGTCGAGGGAGTCGCCAAATAAGTGATTTCTCATGAAGGTGGCAGCCGCCAGGCGCCATTTGGAGTGCGCATCTGCCTGCCAATTGCGGAGCCAAAGCATGCAGTGAGAAGAAACACTAGCTGCTATGGCCCGTGATGCAAACTTCGCGGAGTTGAGCATTGCATCTGCTGAAAATTCCGCTGCAGCCAACAGCTTATTTAAGTCCTGGCGAAGCCTTGAGTCCTCTGGACGCAATCTGGACTGCATCTCCCTGAGCCACATGATGGAAATGTGGTTGAAGAAAGATGCAGCCGTCACAGCCCTCACAGACCAAGCGGCCGCTTGGTGAGACTTACGCAGGACTGACTCAGCTTTACGGTCGTCGGTCTTGAGGCCCTCCAACACCTCAGATGGAAAAACCACTGAGGACACTAGGTTGGCCACCAGTGGGTCTACAGGAGGAAGCTGCAAGAGGTCATCCATCTCTGGGCCAAACCCATAGAACTTGTGCTCAGCAGAACTCGGTCCAGGAGCCGCGGAAGGATGACTCCAAGATCTTTTGATGGTGTCGATGAAAATCTTGGAGGAGGGGAGAAATTCTGTCTCCTGTTTGGGCTCAGAAAATAGGACGACAGCTGGGTCAATGCCCACAGATGGTTCGGAAGACTTAGTAGCTATGCCAAGGTTGGCGGTGAGCTTTATCTTGTATAGCAGTGTCTTAAACAGGGCCGGTTTGAAAAGCCCTGTAAAGGCCGGTTAGTCCGGAACTAGATTGTCATCATCGGACAGCTCCTCATCCAACACGCTTCCTTCACCCTGGACTGAAGCCTCGCCCAGTTCCGAAGAGTGGCATGAGTATGCCTCACCCACGTTGGACCAAACTTCCTGCATGGGAACAGGAATAACTGGGTAAGGGGACCTTTGCTGGATGCCACTTGCAATGCCTTGAGAATAGACATTGGCTATCATGTCCTGCACTTCTGGCAGGAGATGTTGCCAGGTGTCGACCCCAAGACGGAGGCCCGCTGCAGTCGGGGTGAATGTAGCCGAGGGAGGCGCCTTTGAAGTAGAGGGAAGGGAGGAGGAGCCAACGTCGGGTCGGGACAGTCGCTTCCCGCATCACTCTGTGGGAAGCACCGAACCGCTACGGATTGCAGACCCAATTTCGAGTTGGAACTGCTCAGTTGGAGCGGTGAAGAAGGAAACATATTGGGGCGAGCCACAGGGGTTGTAGCAGGCCCCCTAGGTAGCCGCTTTTTAGCTTCCTGGCCATCGACAGTCTGGAGGTAACCGAATGTGTCGCCATTAGTCCTGACGGCGTTTGCTACAAGCAAAGAAAGTGAAGATCGTAGTCATCTGGGTGAGAGAATTCTTTTTTTAAAGTTAATTACCGTATTTTTCGGAGTATTAGACGCACCGGAGTATAAGACGCATCTAGATTTTAGAGGAGGAAAACAAGAAAAAAAGTATTCTGAACCAAATGGTGTAGTAATATATTATTTAATAAAATACAAGTGTAGCAGAATACTTTTTACAACCATGTACACTTTTTACAACCATGTACACTTTTTACAACCATGTACACTTTTTACAACCATATACACTTTTTACAAACTTCAAACTTGACAGCTTTAAGACTTGTGGACTTCAACTCCCAGAATTCCTCCTCCAGTCATGCTAGCTCAGGAATGGGAGTTAAAGTCCACAAGTCTTAAAGTTGCCAAGTTTGAAGAGCCCTGGGTTAGGGGTGGCAAGGGTCTTCAAACTTGGCAAGTTTAAGACTTGTGGACTTCAACTCCCAGAATTCCTCCTCCTGAGCTAGCATGACTGGAGGAAGAATTCTGGGAGTTGAAGTCCACAAGTCTTAAACTTGCCAGGTTTGAAGACCCTTGCACCCCTAACTCCTAACCCAGGGGTCTTCAAACTTGGAAGTTGGTCTTCAAAGCTGTGGGCTCGCTTTGGGCAGCAGCGGTGGCGGCGGCGGCTCCTTAGCTGCCTCAGGAGCAGGCTTCAGCCAGCAATGGTGGCAGGGACTTTCCTGTGGTCCGCCGCCGCCGGCAGCGGCTTTCCCTTGGTCCGGCTGTGGTGGGCATCGGCGGCGGGCGGTGGCGGGCATCGGCGGCGGGCATTGGCGGCTGGCATTGGTGGCGGGAAGCAGCGGCGGGAAGCGGCGGTGGGAAGCGGTGGCAGGAAGTGGCGGCAGGAAGCGGTGATGGAAAGCGGCGGCAGGCATTGGCGGTGGAAAGTGGCGGGGGGCATTGGCGGGGGGCATCGGCGGCAGAAAGCGGCGGCAGGCATCGGCAGTGGGCATCAGTGGCGGGAAGCGGCAGCAGAAAGCGGTGGCGGGAAGCAGCGGTGGGTAGCAGCGGTGGGCAGCGGCGGCGGGCAGCGGCGGCTGCAACATCCAGAGTATAAGACGCACCCAGTTTTTGACCCTCTTTTGGGGGGTAAAAAGGTGCGTCTTATACTCCGAAAAATATGGTAATGACTTGGACTTAAGTAAAGTAAAAGAGGAAATAGCTATATTTTAATTTTTAAAAGTAAATGGACTATACTTTAAAAGTGTCATACTAACCTACCCAAAATTAGGAAAATTATACTGTGCATTACCACAAACAAAAAAAGAGGAATTGCAATATATGTAAAAAAAACATTTACACTCAAAATTAATATATGCAGATGAGGAAGGCAGGATTCTCATTGTGGAATAATAATAGGGAAAAAACAAATATTGTTGGTAGCAATATATGCACCAAATAAACAACAACAAAAATTCTATTCAAAACTACATAAAATAGTAACAGAAAGAGAATGGAAAAATATATGTATCATAGGAGATTTTAATGCCATAGTGGACAGTAAAATGGATTACAATTGCATAAATAAAAAAAATCAGAAGACAGTTACCCAATACATTCCTAAATATGATTAAGGAATTAGACAAAAAGATGCATGGAGGAAATTAAACCCTCAAAAAAAGCAGTAAATGTTTTACTCAAACCCGCACCAATCCTGGTCACGCATAGACATGGCCTGGATGAACAGTGAGTTGATAATGGATATTGAACATATTGACATTTTATCCAACAAATGGGCTGACCATCATCCAGTTGCAATAAAATGGAAAGGACGGAGGAAAAAAACAATTTGATGGTCTCTGAATCAAAATATTTTATTGGAAAAAGGATATTATCAAAAAATTAAAAGAGAATTAGGATTTTTCTTTAAAAAAAATATTAAAGAGCAAACATCAACCCAAAATACATGGGATATAATGAAAGCATATTTGAGAGGGCTAACTATAGCATATACAATAAAGAAAAACAAAGAAAAGAAAAATAAATTAGAAGATCTAAATACTAAACTCAGAGAACAAGAAATACTATTACAAAAAGATCCAGCTAATAATAAATACAAAGAGGCAAGAGACCTATAAAGCACAAGATTAATTTGGAAACTCAAGATGAGATAAGTCAAAACATTTAAAAAATGAAGCAAAATTACTTTGAGCATGCAAATAAGCCTGGGAGATGGTTAGCCCATAAATTAAGAAAGGAAAGAACAAATAGAACAATTCAACAACTTAAGGACGAAGAAGGAAAACTTCACCACGAAACAGAAGAAAAAAAGAAGATTGTTCAAAACTTCTTCGCAACTTTATATGGAAGAACAGAAATTCAAGAAGAAGACATCCAAAGATATTTGGACATTACAGATTTGCCAATCTTGCCGGAGGAAAAGAGGACAGCATTAAATAAAGAAATTACATTGGAGGAACTAAGAAAGGCCATTAAAAAACAAAAAAATAACAAAACACCAGGGCCAGATGGGCTTCCAGCGGAGATATATAAAAAATTTCAAGATATTTTGGAAGTAGAAATGTTAGGGCTATACAATGAAGCATTAAATCAGGCTAAAATACCAAAATCATGGGAGGAGACATATATAACACTCATACCCAAAGAAGAAACAGATAAGACACCAATTAAAAACTACAGATCAATCTCGCTATTAAATTCGGACTACAAAATTTTTACAACAATATTGGCAGAAAGATGAAAAATAATATTAAATCAAATGATACATTCGGACCAAAATGGCTTTCTTCCAAAAAGACAAATTCGGAAAATACAAGAATAATAATGAATGTGTTAGAATATTATGAAATCTATTCAAACCAACAATTGGCACTAATATTTATTTTTTTTATTGAAAAAGTTTTGTGTACAAAGTACAAACATTTTTAATATTTTCTCCCCCTCCCCCCTCCCTCCCCCCTCCCCCTCCCTAGACTTCCCAGAACATACACAGGGTATAATATAGTTTACACAAATATAAAACTAATATATGCTAACAAATTATTAACTTCCAAATACCATAAAATCTTAACTCCTTATACTGTAAATTAAATAAAAAATTGAATTGAAATATATCCTTCACAGTCTATTTTGATCTCCTTAATCTGATACTTGATTCAAATATGATCCGTCCATCTTCTCCATTATCAAATATATCATTTAAATAGCCTTTAAAATGTTCTAAAATTTCCACTTCCAATTTTATACCACCAACAACCTAGCCACAATTGTTAAATTCAAAAGCAGATTAAACCATATCTAAAAAATACTTAGCAACTTCACATTCATTTAGTTACATTACATTGCATTCTATACTTATTCCCACCCTATAATATAATTTAATCTTATTCTCTACCGATTTAGTCTCTATTACGTCACGTTACCTTCTATACTTATTCCCCAAACTCTATTATTAATTTAATCTTATTATTTTAAACCAATTTACTCTCTATACATCACTTTGCCTTCTATAATTAAACCCCCTAGATAATCTTGTAATTTAATTCCTCTAATCTTATACATCCTCATATATACATTTAAACTTTATTCTTATTTATTTTACTTTATCCTACTATCACTAAAACATCAATTTTTAATTCCTCTAGTTTTCAAATCTGCGAGAGGAATTAAATATTTCTTTAAGTTGACATCCGAAAATATGACGATTTAATCTTGCTTCACTTCGAGGAGTTGAGGGCTGAAGTGAGTGGTTTGATTCTTCTTCACTTTCAACACTTTCACTTTCAACAAATACTTCTCTAATCTGTCTTAAATGGTTTGTTTGTTCTTGTCTATTCAGAGTTCCTTTCTGTTGTAGAATATACAAATCTTCCTTTCCCTCTCTTTTAACATTCTCATTTCCTTTATCTTCTGGTGGTTTTGGTCTCCCCACCTTTAACACGTTGGCAAAAAAGACCTTTGCTTTGGAAATCGTATTAAGTCTGTATCTTTCTGCCCTGTAAGAAACCAATAGTCCAGTTGGGATACCCCATGTGTATTTTATCTGTTGCTTTTTCAACTCTGCCACCAGAAAGGTATAATCTTTACGTGCTTTCAGTATTTTTGAGGCATTTCCTTAAATATCAAAACCTCATGATCTTCCACCTTCAGCTTATTTTTATAAGTCGCCTGTAAGATTCAATTTCATAATGTTTTTGTAGTAAAATATATTACAATGTCTCTTGGCAAATGGTTTTTTCTTGCAAACCAAGAATTGACCCAATATATTTTTTCAATCTGCCCTCCCAATTCCGCTTTTGTTTTCCCCAAAATCTACACCAGTGCGTCCACAATCTTATCCTTTAAATCCTCTTGTCCGTTTTCTTTTACCCCTCTCAGGCGTAGAGCAAATTGCATATCTTTATATTGAACCATCGTTAGTTCTGCCTCAGTTCCTTCAATTTTTTTCTGTATCTCAGTTACTTTTTCACCCAAAATCACTGTAGTCTGTTTAATTTCAGCCATGTCTTGTTCCAATAATTCCATGTTAGATACCACAGATTTGAGTGCAGATTCCACATTATCTCTGGTTTGTTGAGTCTGAGATGAAAACTCCTCTGAGACAGCTTGTATTTTTCCATTAATTTCAGTAATTTTTCCATTGATTTCTTTAATTTTTTTATTAACTGCTAAAGCAATTTCCTTCTGCATTTCTTTCATGGCATGCTGCCACTTTTCAAACGTAAAAGTCTGTGTTGGGGGGGGCAAAATCTTGCAAATTGACAATATGGGTGGAGAGATTTTCAACTCTTTCTATTCCTTTAAAGGAAACAGTCTTTGCCAGTTTTAGAGACATCTTCAATTTATATTGATTCTTATATATTTATTAGAAAACTGAAAACAAAGTTCATCAAGATAAAGAGTAAGAAATAAGAGAGATTTCTTACAAGCGTCTGTTAGGAAACAGAACTCTCACTAGCTTTCAGTAGCTTTCACTTTCTCCACGCCCTTTCAAATTCCAAGCGCCATCTTTAGCTAGTTTGTTACTTCCAAAAAATCCAAAAAACAACACCGGAGTTAAGTTAAAATACTTGCTGTTAGATTCTCCTGGTATGTTCCGTCTGCTACATTGTTTAGAATATTAAAATCCATTTGTTATGGATGGATGAAATACTTCTTTTAAACAGATGCAATTCTGATTTTCACAACGCATCTGCCCTATGCTTTATTGAAACCTGGCTAAACGAGGAAATTGATGACAATAGCATGCATATACCAGGGTTTCAGATACTTCGAGCAGACAGGATTGCAGAATTATCAGAGAAAAAACGGGGAGGAGGCTTATGTATATATATCAACAACAGATGGTCTCAGGACATAACTATAATACAAAAATTCTGTGATGAAAACTTGGAGTCCTTACTTATTAACTGCAAACCATTTTACTCTCCACGTGAGTGCTCCTCATTTCTACTAATTGCTGTTTATATTCACCCACAAGCCTCTGTAAAAAAAGCCATTAAGAACTCTAGCTGATCAGATTATGGAGGCTGAAGCCAAATACCCTGATTCACTGGCCATTATTTTGGGAGATTTAAACAAGGCAAACTTAAGGACAGAGCTACCAAAATACTTTCAGCATGTCAATTGTCCCACCAGAGGCAAGAATACCTTAGACCACTGCTACACAACACTAAAAGAAGCTTATCGTTCCTTACCACGAGCAGCTGTGGGCCACTCTGATCATTGCATGATTCACCTTGTACCTGCTTACAGACAAAGATTTAAAGCCACAAAACCAACAATTAAATCAGTGAGGACCTGGACTGAAGAGGCAAAGTTAAAGCTACAGGCTTGCTTTGAATGCACAGACTGGAATATTTTTGAAGATACCTCTGCAGACCTGGATGAACTCACAGATACTGTAACATCATATGTCAGCTTCTGTGAAGACCTATGTGTACCAACCAGGAACTTGCGAATATACAGTAACAATAAACCTTGGTTCACAGCTAAACTTAAGCAGTTACGTCGTTCCAAAGAGGAAGCCTACAGAAAAGGTGATAGAATGCTGTACAATCAGGCCAGAAATGTATTAACAAGGGAGATCAGAGCAGCAAAAAGAAACTACTCTGAAAAGCTAAGGAACCAGTTCTCAACAAATGAACCAACAAACATGTGGAAAACTCTTAAAAACATCACTGGCTACAGCAAACCACCTTCCCAAGCTGAAGGAAATCAGCAACTGGCAGATGACCTGAATGTGTTCTACTGCAGGTTTGAAAGGAAACTACAGCCACCTATCCCCACAACCTCCATCCCAGACACACCAACAACAGCCAAACCTCCTACAACTGAACCCATCGCATTGGGTTCACAATCCCTGGTGATCACAGAAAAGGAAGTGCAAGATCCATTTCACAGACAGAAGCCAGGAAAAGCACCAGGTCCAGACAAGATAACTCCTTCTTCCTTAAAAGTCTGTGCTGACCAATTGGCCCCCATCTTCACCCAAATCTTCAACAAGTCACTGGAGATATGCCATGTTCCTTCTTGCTTCAAACACTCCACTATCATCCCAGTGCCGAAGAAGCCCTTCATCAAGGAACAGAATGACTACAGACCAGTTGCTCTAACATCTGTAGTTATGAAAACTTTTGAAAGGCTAGTGATGTCCCACTTGAAAACCATCACGGATCCACTGTTAGACCCCCTGCAATTTGCATACCGAGCAAATAGATCAACAGATGATGCTGTTAATATGGCTCTGCACTTCATCCTACAACATCTTGAATCTCCAAATACCTACGCAAGGGTCCTCTTTGTAGACTTTAGTTCAGCATTCAACACCATCATACCGGACATTCTTCTAACTAAACTAAATCAGCTAGCGGTACCTGAACACAATTGTAAGTGGATCACAAGCTTCCTAACAGACAGGAAGCAGCAGGTGAAGCTAGGCAAAATCACATCAGATACCTGTACAATTAGCACAGGGCCCCCCTAAGGCTGTGTACTCTCACTACTTCCCTTCTCTCTATATACCAATGACTGCATCTCAAACGATTCATCTGTTAAACTACTGAAGTTTGCAGATGATACAACAGTGATTGGCCTCATTTGAGACAACGATGAAACCGCATACAGATGGGAGGTTGAACAACTAGCCTTGTGGTGCGACCGGAACAATTTGGAACTAAACACACTCAAAACCGTAGAAATGGTGGTAGACTTTAGGAGAAACCCTCCCATCCTACCACCTCTTACAATAGTAGACAACACAGTATCAACAGTAGTGACCTTCAAATTTCTAGGTTCCATCATATCTCAAGACCTAAAATGGTCATCTAACATCAAAAACGTCATCAAAAAAGCACAACAAAGAATGTTCTTTCTGCGCCAACTCAGGAAGCTCAAACTTCCCAAGGAGCTGCTGATACAGTTCTACAGAGGAATTATTGAGTCTGTCATCTGCACCTCTATAACTGTCTGGTTTGGTTCTGCAACCCAACAAGACAGACACAGACTTCAGAGGATAATCAGAACTGCAGAAAAAACAATTACTGCCAACCTGCCTTCCATTGAGGACCTGTATACTGCACGAGTCAAAAAGAGGGCCGTGAAAATATTTACTGACCCCTCACATCCTGGACATAAATTGCTTCAACTCCTACCCTCAAAAAGTCGCTATAGAGCATTGCACACCAAGACAACTAGACACAAGAACAGTTTTTTCCCGAACGCCATCACTCTGCTAAACAAATAATTCCCTCACCACTGTCGAACTATTCACTAGGCTGCATTACTACTACTATTAGTTTTTCTCATCATTCCTATCACCCATCTCCTCCCACTTATGACTGTATGACTGTAACGTGTTGCTTATATCCTTACGATTTATATTCATATTGATTGTTTCCTGATTGCTTACTTGAACCCTATGACAACCATTCTTGACAAATGTATCTTTTCTTTTATGTACACTGAGAGCATACACACCAAAGACAAATTCCTTGTGTGTCCAATCACACTTGGCCAATAAAGAATTCTATTCTATTCTATTCTATTCTATTCTATTCTATTCTATTCTATTCTATTCTATTCTATTCTATTCTATTCTATTCTATTCTATTCTATTCTATTCTATTGTTACAAGCAGAGATGGTCGCGGATTCTTGCTCCGCTAAAAATAAGCAGAGGCATTCCAGGTCCGGAGCTGCTGACAGGCTTCTAGGGAGCCCTCACCCTTTGCACTCCAGAGCTTCTTCTGGGGTGCTAGGGGGGGCTCTACCTTGGCCCATCTGCTCTTCTCCCCTCCCTTTGCCCGGGACGGGAGTTTCCAAGCCGCCAGACAGCTGATGTGGCTTATCTGGCGGCTTTTACGGAGCCTGGGATCGGGCGCCCATAAAGAGCGTCCAGTGAAGCTCGCGGCGCCACCGGAAGCCGGCACTAATATTTATTGATGCACAGAAAGCCTTTGATAATTTAGATTGGAAATTTTTTTGTAACACAACTAAAATATATGCAATTCGGCGACAAATTTATTAAAACAATAGAAACCATATACTCAATACAAACGGCGAGAATTCTAATTAATGGTGATATGAGTGAGACAATAGAAATAAGGAAAGGTGTAAGACAAGGATGCCCCCTATCCCCCCTGTTGTTTATATTCGCACTAGAAACTTTGCTAAACCAAATCAGGAAAAACCCGAACATCGAAGGATTGAAAATAAAAAAAGAAGAATACAAAACACAAGCATTTGTGGATGATATGGTTTTCATTATGAAAAATCTCCAAAACTCCGGGCCCAAAATTATGAAGGAAATCGAAAAATTCGGAAAAGTGGCTGGTTTAAAAATCAATAAAGATAAGACAAAAATAATAACTAAAAACTGTACGCAGAAACAAGATAAGAAATTAGAGGAATTATTAGGAATTCAAATAACCAAAAAAATAAAATATCTGGGAATTTGGATAACAGCCAATTGCACAACAATAAAAGAAGATAACTATACAAAATTAATGCATAAAATTCAAAAAGAATTTGAATCATGGTCAAAATTACAAATCTCTCTAATTGGAAAAATAGCCACGATCAAAATGAACATATTACCAAAAATTCTCTATTTATTTCAAACAGCTCCAACAAAATTGTGGAAAAAAATTTATATGGATTTAGACAAATTAATTTTGAAATTTATTTGGACAGGAAAAAAAGCAAGAATAAAAAAAATATTGCAAGACAAAAGAACGAAAGGTGGTTTTGGATTGCCAGATTGGAAATTATATCATCAAGCAGCAACAATAGCATGGATAAAGGAATGGGTGACACTCACAAACAAAAGAATTCTGACAATTGAAGGACACGACTTACAAATTGGCTGGCATAATTTCATCTGGGAGGGAAAACATCAAGTACACAAATATTTCCAGAGACATCATATTAGAGGGACACTATTAGAGGATTGGTTAGAAATTAAACATAAACATTACATTCAAATGCCTAAATGGATATCTCCAATGGAAGCCCTAATTTACCCCAATGTGTTAGATTTGAATAAAAAATCACATATAAGGAATTATTAGATGAACACAATAATCTAAAAACAAGAGAAGAATTGGCATTACAGGGAACAAAAATTGATTGGTGGCCATATCTACAAATTCAAAAGAAACATAAAAAAGATTTATAACAATTTGGCTTCCAGGAAAAAGATCAAGATTTAGATACAATTTTATTAGGATCAGAAAAATAATAATAACAAAATCCTATAACAGCTTACTTAAGGTAAAAATGGAGGAAGAAACGGTAAAGGAGGTAATGATAATTTGGGCACAAAATTTCGGCTATAATATTGAATTAGATCTTTGGGACAAATTATGGAATCAAAATTACAAAATGACGATGGCAACATCATATAGAGAAAATACATATAAAATTTTCTACAGATGGCACCTACCTCCGGCAAGATTGGCGAAAATGTTTCCTCATCTATCACCCAAATGCTGGAAATGTAAACAGGAATATGGAACGTACTACCACATGTGGTGGACGTGCTCAGAAATAAAGAAATATTGGAAAAAAATACAAAACTGGATAGAGGAAATAACAAAACAAACCATAGAATTTAAACCCGAAATATTTCTATTAGGAATACTGAAAATGAAAGCAAGCAAACAGGTCCAGTATCTCACATTACACATAATTACAGCAGCCAGAATCTTATATGCATAGCATTGGAAAACGGACATAACCCCTTCTAACACGATGATAATAACCAAAATACTGGATTGTGCAGAAATATGCAAACTAACGATGAAATTACACGATAAAGAAGATACAGAATTCTACAAAATCTGGGGAAACTGGTATAAATGGTTGGAAAACAAACGAAAATAGCAAGCTTAACATGTTAAGGGTGATGAGAATAATAATAAGCTAGAATGGATTGATGATAAATTAAGACAATAATAATTTAGATACTGAAACGTGACAACGATATGCAAAGCTGTATTATATATATATATATATATATATATATATATATATATATATATATATATATATATATTTATTTTCCTTTAATGTATGTATTTTTTTTTGTTTTTTGTTTTATATATATTTCTCTTAGGTTAGGTTGTATTGTTTATGTCATTGTATATTTCTATATATGTTTGATTTGTATATATATATACTTTTTTCTCTTTTTCTCTTTTGTATTATGTGTTTTTTATATTTTAAAACATTTCAATAAAAATTATTTTTTAAAAAAGTGTCGTGAAAAAGGGAAGTGGCTATTGAAGCCACTTCCGGATTTTAGCGGCAGAAAAAGCTTCAACAGAGAAAGTTTTTTTTTATTCGGATTATTTTGGATAAGTGGAATTTTAAGTGCCTTTTGAATTCTTTGAATTTTAGAAGGATATTAATTTGCTTTTAGAGTGCATTGTGGTATTTTACTATTGTATCCTTTCTTTCTCTTTTTCAATACTGTGTTGGAACATTGTATTTTAAATAAAGACAGTGCCACCTAAAGTTAAATTTGGATACAAATTTGGATACATTCTAACTTCAAAACACAGCTGCAGAATGTTTTACTTTATTTTATCTCATCCTTTGAGAAGTGTCTATGCTGTTTGAAAATGAGAAATTGTTTTGGCTGGAACTAACTTTGTTTGTTGCTTGGGAATTTTTTATCTTTTTGAACTTTTGAATTTTGCTTTGAAGGTTTGTTTCTATTTTCTTTTGGTGGATAAGTGGATTAAGGCACGAAAAGCCTGAAGAGAGAATTTATTTACTTTTTGTGATTTATCCTTTTTTTTCTTTTAGATTTAACTTTATTTTTTTTTAATCATTTTTGGATCATTGGTCAAAGGATTTTATTTTTCATATAATTTTTTTATACCTTTCTTTTCTTGCTATTTTTTTTTCCTCAAGAGTGGCCTATGTTGGAACTTAAATAATATTTCTTTTTTCTTTTTCTCACTATTTTTATTGTGGGTCTGTTTTTGTTGGATTTTTCTTTTTTTTTCTTTTTTGGATTCTTTGGATTTGGCTTTTTATTTTTATTCTTTGTTCTTTTTGTTTGTTTTTTTGATTTTTTTTATTTCTTGTATTTTTTCCTCTACATCTATTTTTATTGGATTAACATACTATTTTTGTATTGGATTAAAATATCACAGATTGGATTACACATTGTTGTTAAGGTGGCAACAAGAAATATTCCATCATATCTTACATCATCATCTACTTCATCACAAAGTCCAGGACAGAAAACGACTGATACCACAACACAAGGAGACAAAACTAACATGGAATTAAAAAATATGATGCAAGCACTATTTGAGGATTTTAAAATGGATATTGGTGGCAATATGGAAGACAGCATGGGTAAAGTAGAGGGAGAATTAAAGGAAATGAGAGGTCTGATGGAAAAAAATGAACTTTTGCAGAAAGCAGAAGAAATTCAAGACAATAAAAAGAAGATACAAGAAGTGGATGTACGTCAGACAGAATTTGACAAAAGGCAGGAAAAGATAAATATAATTTCAGAGATGGATCGTTCTGAATATTTTCTACAGTTTCGGAATGTGATAGAGGAAAAAGATGAGAATTTGATGGAAATAATGGTGGAAATTTTAGCAGAGGCAATGGAAGAAAACAAAGAAAAACTATTGAATGATGTTGATGAAGTTTACAGAGTTAATATTAGATATGCGATGAGAAATAAATTACCGAGAGAGGTTAACATAAGATTTACAAAAAAGACGTGAAGAACAGAACTTCTAAAAAAATTGAGAAATCTGACTCTTAACTATAAAGGAAAAGAGATTGTAGTCCTGAATCAAGTTCCCAGAAGAGTTAGAAATTTAAGAAGAGACTACCAATTTTTGACCAAAAAACTGATTGAGAGAGGATTTACCTTTAGATGGCTGATACCGGAAGGAATAATGATGACATGGCATGGACAGAGAGTAAGATTGGATACAATTGATAAAGCTGAAACCTTTTACAGACAACATTTTGTTTATAACGAAGAGGAAAGAAGAGAGAGAAGAAAGAGAAATAAGAGCTCAAAAAGAGGGGATAGAAGTAAAGACCAAACAACAAGCTACTCAACAACAAGAAGAGATACAAGAGAAAGAACTGGAAGGTAGAACTGCTATGGAGATGAAGGACCAAAGAGAAATGAGAATGAAAAGATCGACTAAGGCATTAAAAGAAAAAGAAAATTATGGATGACAAGATTAAGATGATTTCAATGAATATAAATGGATTAAATTCGGCCATAAAAAGGAAAAGAATATTCAATAGATTGAAGAAATTGAAAATGGATATTATTTGTTTACAAGAAGTACATATTAAAAAGCAACATAAGAAATTATTAGAATGTGTGAGATTGGGAGAATTATATTCAACACTTGTAAATCAAAGTAAAAAAGGAGTAGTACTATATATACAGAAAAAATAACTTCGAGGTATATATATACTGATGAAGATGGAAGGATTCTAATGGTAGAAATAACGATGTATAATTAAAAAATATTGTTAGTTGCAATTTATGCACCGAATGAAAACCAAGATAAGTTTTATGTAAAGTTACATCAGAAAATAATTTATTTATTTATTTATTTATTTATTTGTGAGATTTATATACCGCCTCACAGTGCAAGCACTCTCTAAGCGGTTTACACCAGTAAGCAATGTATATTTATATTGCCCCCAACAACCTGGGTCCTCATTTTACCTACCTCGGAAGGATGGAAGGCTGAGTCAACCCTGAGCCGGTGAGATTTGAACCGCTGACCTGCGGATCAGTGTCAGCTAATGTGGCCTGCAGTACCTGCCTCTAACCGCTGCACCACCTCAGCTCATTAATTGAATTAGATTATTTGTTTGTTTGTTTGTTTGTTTGTTTGTTTGTTTGTTTGTTTGTTTACATTTGTATGCCGCCCAATTCCCAAAGGACTCTGGGCAGCTTACAGCAAACAAAAACAATTCATATAAAAACATCATAAAACAAGTTATTAAAAAATACATTTAAAATTTAAAAAACTTTCAATCATTCATACCATAAAAGGGGAGACCTTCAAAACTCACTCAATAAGGTCATTTATCCCCAAGCCTGTTGGAAAAGCCAGGTCTTAATGGCTTTCCGGAAGGCCAACAAGGTGGGGATGGTACGGATCTCTGGTGGTAGTTGGTTCCAGAGAGCCGGAGCTTCCACAGAGAAGGCTCTCCCCCGTGGGCCCGCCAGCCTACATTGTTTAGCTGACGGGACCCGCAGAAGCCCCACCCTGTGGGATCTAACCGGTCGCTGGGAGGTATGTGGTAGTAAGCGGTCCCAAAGATATAGCAATAGCAATATAGCAATAGCACTTTTCTTATATACCGCTTCATAGTGCTTTACAGCACTCTCTAAGCGGTTTACAGAGTTCAGCATATTGCCCCCAACAATCTGGGTCCTCATTTTACTGACCTCGGAAGGATGGAAGGCTGAGTCAACCTTGAGCCTAGTGAGATTTGAACAGCTGACCTGTTGAACTAGCAGTCAGCCTGCAATGGCTGCATTTAACCACTGCACCACTTCAGCTCTAAAAAAAGGGGTCTCGCTGTCTTGCTCAGGCTACGCTGCAGCGGCTATTCACAGGCGCTATCCCACTACTGGACCATATCCTGGTCCTGAGCCATGTAGGGCTTTAAAGGTGATGACCAAGACCTTGAATTGTGACCGGAGACCGATAGGCAACCAATGCAGCTGGTGGAAAATTGGTGTAACGTGGGTGTACCTTGGGGCACCCACCACAACTTGCGCAGTTGCATTCTGGACCAATTGAAGTCTCCAAACACTCTTCAAGGGTAGCCCCATGTAGAGTGCATTGCAATAGTCAAGCCGTGAGGTGATAAGGGTATGAGTGACCATGAGTAGAGCCTCCTCATCCAAGTAGGGTCGCAATTGGTGCACTAGGCGAACCTGTGCAAAGGTCCCCCTAGCCACAGCTGCCAGATGTTGGTCCAATTTTAGCTGTGGGTCTAGGAGGACACCCAAATTGCGAACCTGTTCTGAGGGAGTTAATTTTTCTCACCCCAGAACCAAGGATGGACAGACGACATAGTCCTTAGGAGGCAGTATCCACAGGCATTCGGTCTTGTTGGGGTTAAGCTTGAGCCTGTTCATACCCATCAAGACCCTGACATCGTCCAGGCACCAGCACATCACGTCTACCGCTTCACTGAACTGCGCCGGGGTGGAGATGTATAACTGGGTATCGTCAGTATATTGCTGGTACCTCACCCCATGTCACCGGATGATCTCACCCAGTGGTTTCATTTAGATGTTAAATAAGAGGGGAGAGAGGACCGAGCCCTGATGCACCCCGCAAATGAGGGGCCTAGGGGTCGATCTCTGTCCCCCTGCTAACACCGACTGCGACCTATCAGAGAGATAGGAGGAGAACCACCGTAACACAGTGCCCCCCACTCCCACCTCTCTGAGTCGGGGCAGAAGGATACCATGGTCAATGGTATCGAAAGAAGCTGAGAGGTCAAGAAGCACCAAGATGGAGGAGTAACCCCCATCTCGGGCTTGCCAGAGGTCATCAGAGTGACCAAAGCAGTTTCAGTGCTGTAGCTGGGCCTGAAACCCGATTGAAAAGGATCTAGATAATCAATATCATCCAACAACCGTAGGAGCTGGAGCACCACCACTTTCTCAACAACCTTCCCCACAAAGGATAGGTTGGAGACTGGACGATAGTTCTTTAAATCTGCTGGGACCAGGGAAGGCTCTTGAGGAGGGGCCTCACAACCGCAGCTTGTAATGGCTGTGGCATGGACCCCTCTCTCAAGGAGGCATTGACCAAAGCCTGGAGCCAGCCATGTGACACCTCCCTGCTGGCTGAGACCAGCCAGGAGGAGCACAGGTCCAACAAACAAGTGGAGGAGCTCATCGCTCCCATGGCCTTGTCCACATCCTCAGGAGTGGTAGGTTCAAACTCATCCCACACAATAGGACTAAGACCTGCCCCCTCGGTCTGCATTGCCCAATTGGAGTCCAGGTCCGTCCGAATCTGAGCGACTTTATCTGCCAAAAACTGCACAAATTCTTCAGCTCTACCCTGCAAGGGCTCCTCCGCTCCCTCTACATTAAGGAGGGAGTGGGTCACCCTAAAGAGGGTGGCTGGGCGAGAATCAGCAGATGCAATAAGTGCGGAAAAATGCAAGACGTCTCTTGTGGTGCTTCATCTCCTGCAGCTCCTCGGTAAACCAGGGAGCTCTCCTAGATCCACTGCCATGGAGAGGTCACAAAGGCGCAATCCGATCCAAAGCCCCCAATGCCGCCCTATTCCAGGCAGCAACAAGGGACTCAGACGGATTGTGTACAAGGGATTTGGGTATCTCCCCAAGTTCCCTCTGGAACCCTTCCGGGTTCATTAGGCGCCTGGGGCGGAACAACTTAATCGGTTCCGCCTCCCTGTGGTGGAGGATTGGTGCCTTGAAGTCTAACCTCAGCAGGAAATGATCTGACCATGACAAAGAAGAAACGACTAAGCCCCTTAACATATATTATGAAAATATATGCATGCTTGGAGATTTTAACGCTATTGTAAAGGCAGATTTGGATTATAAAGCATCAAAAAAGAATAAGATACAAAAGAAAAAATTATCACGATCTTTCTTTACTATGGTGGATGAATTGAATATATTTGATGCATGGAGACAGAGATTTCCAGAAGAAAAACAATATACTTTTTATTCCTCTAGACATATGTCATGGTCAAGGATAGACATGTTGTGGATGTCTTTGGAAATGATGACTAATGTAAAACATATAAATATTGAATCTGGCACTTGGGCTGACCACAACCCAATAATAATAAGCTGGAAAGGGAAAAGGGAAAGAAATAGATGGACTTTGAACCAAGAAATATTAAATGAAAAAGAATTCAAACAATTTATAGAAAAAGAAATGAAATTTTTCTTTAAAGAAAATAAGAAGAATGATGTATCTTTACAAATTGTATGGGATAAAATCCCTTGTACACAATCCATCTCAGTCCCTTGTACGCTGCCCTGAGTCCCTCGGGAGTTGGGCGGCATATAAGAACTACTAAATAAATAAATAAATAAATAAATAAATAAATAAATAAATAAATAAATAAATAAATAAATAAATAAATAAATAAATAAATAAATAAATAAATAAATAAATAAATAATACAGCTAAAGCATATTTTAGAGGATTGACAATGACTTACATGGCTAAAAGAAATAAACAAAGACGAGAAACTAAAAAAAATAGAAGAAGAATATAAGACTTAGAAAAGAAATTTCAAAAAGATGCACAAAATAAAAAGATTAAAATAATGATGGATCTGGAAAAACATAAATTAAATATGATTGAAAATGAAGATGTAGCAAGAAAATTAAAAAGTGCTAAACAATTTTTTTTGAAGACGCCAATAAACCAGGGAGATGGTTAGCCTATAAGATGAAAAAAGAAAAGGAAAAAAAATGGATAAAACAATTGGAAGACATTGATGGAAATATTAGACATAGTGACGAGGAAAAAAAAGATAACATGGACATATTACAAAGATTTATATGAACAAGAAAAAATCAAAAATATAAAAATAGAACAATACTTGGAAGGGATGGGCTTACCAAAAATATAAGAAAAATATAAGAATTTATTAGAAGAAAAAATTACAATGATGGAATTGACAGTTGCAATTAAAAAACAGAAATGTGGTAAGGCACCGGGACCAGATGGATTACCAGCAGAAATATATAAAACTTTTGAAGAAACATTTGGAATTGTGATGTTAGAACTTTAGAATGAATTAATAATGGAAGCTAAAATACCGGATTCTTGGACAGGAGCATATATAACTCTGATTACGAAAGAAGAGACTGATTTACAAAAAATTAAGAATTACAGACCGATCTCACTGTTGAATGTGGACTATAAAATATTTGCTTCAATAATAGCAAATAGACTTAAGAAATTTCTTAATGACTTTATACATTCTGATCAACATGGATTTTTACCAAAAAGACAGATTAAAGACAATATGCGTATGATTTTAAATACCTTAGAATACTATGAACAGCATCCTGGAAAACAAGCAGCTTTAATGTTCTTAGATGCACAGAAAGCCTTTGATAATGTTAATTGGCAATTTATGACACAACAACTTCAAATTATGGGTTTTGGGGAAAGATTTATCAGGGTAATTAAAACAATTTATACAAAACAATCAGCTAAAATAATATTGAATGGCCATATGACTGAAAAAGTTGATATTATGAAAGGAACTAGACAAGGATGTCCACTATTACCATTATTATTTATTTTGACCCTGGAGGTTTTAACTAGACAAGTAAGACAAAACAAAGATATAAAGGGAATTTAAAAAAATGAGGAATATAAATTGCAAGCTTTCGCTGATGATTTAGATATTGGAAGAGCCATTGGAGACGGGTCCGAAATTACTACAACAGATTGAACGATATGGTGAAGTGGCAGGATTAAAAATTAATAAAGACAAAACAAAACTTTTAGTTAAAAACATGACAGAAAAACAAAAAAAAAGATATTGACTGGAACATTAAATGTACAAGTTCTAAAGAAAGTAAGATATTTGTGGATCCATTTATCGGCAAAATGCTTAACAATTAAAGAAGATAATTATATAAAGTTAAAGAAACAAATTGAGGCGGATTTGGAAAAATGGAAAAATCTTCAACTGTCACTGATGAGCAGAATTGCGCTGATTAAGAGGAATATATTACCTCGCTTATTAGTTTTATTTTCGACAATCCCAATAAAAATAGAGAAAACATATTTCAAGGAGATAAATAAAATGATTTTGAAATTTGTTTGGCAAGGGAAAAATCGAGAATAAATTTGATGCAAGAACCAGAGGTGGCTTTGGACTCACGAATTGGGAGCTCTACTACCATGCAGCAGTATTGACATGGATGAGAGAATGGATTTTACTAAGAAACCAGAGACTTTTGTTATTGGAAGGACATGACTTGCAGATAGGTTGGCACATGCTTATATGGCATGGAAGAAACAAAATACATAGCTATTGTCAGAGACATCATATTAGGAACTCTTTATATTTAGTATGGGGAAAAAAATAAAAACAAAAAACTATATGAGTATTCCGAACTGGATATCGATAATAGAGGCATTAATTCATCCAAGCAGAGTGAATTGGCAAAATATACCACGGTATAAAGATATTTTGGCAGAAGATGGGAAGTTGAAATCAATTCAAGAATTAGAGGACCAAGGAATTAAAATGGACTGGTTTATGAGACTACAAATACAGACAAGATATGAAAACGATAGTAAAATGGAGGAAATCATGTTAGAGAATACAGAATTAGATGAAATACTTACAGGTCCTGATGAAAAACTAATTAAGAAAATATATAACTATTTACTGTATGTTGATTTAGAATTTAAACAAGTGAAAGAGACAATGATAAAATGGGCACAAAACTTTGGTTACACAATAGAACTAGAAAAATGGAAACAACTTTGGGAAAGGAACTATAAATTGACTATGGCAACAGCGTATAAAGAGGACATGTATAAAATGTTTTATAGATGGCACATGTCACCAGAAAGAATTGCAAAAATGTTTAAGAATAAGACTATGAAATGTTGGAAATGTCAACAAATACCAGGTTCTTTTTATCATATGTGGTGGACACATGCAGAGACAAAAAACCTCCGAGACCGCCTCCTACCGCACAAATCCCTTCGACCAGTGAGATCCCACAGAGTAGGTCTTCTTCTGGTCCCGTCAGCCAGACAATGTCGGCTGACGGGTCCACGGGGGAGAGTCTTCTCTATGGCAGCTCCGGCCCTCTGGAACCAGCTACCCCTGGAGATCCGGACTGCTTCCACCCTACTGGTCTTCCGTAAGGCAATTAAGACCTGGCTTTTCCATCAGGCATGGGACCATTGAGCTTGGGAATATCAGGGATAAGCTCCGGCCCATGAAAGTAGTATGCATGTGTTTTTTAATGATTTTTTAATTTTTTTTAACAGGTTTTTTTTAATTTTGTATTTCACATGCTGTTAGCTGCCCAGAGTCCTTCGGGAGTTGGGCGGCATACAAACCTATTAAAATAAATAAATAAATAAATAAATAAAAGATTATTGGACTCAAATTCAGACATGAATAGAAAAAATGCTAAAACAAAAGATAGAGTCTCCCCTTCCGCCGCTTCAAGTAGGTGAACCCAGCCCTCCCATTGGGGGCCGCCTGCGCCTTTTCACCAGGTGGTGGGAGGCCATTACCACTGATGCTTGAGTTCGCGATACCTTAACATCAGGTCTTGCCTGGATTTCATCTCCACCACCACCCCCAGATTTTTTCTGAGGTGCCTCCAGTCCTCTAATCCCCGGAAGCGGTCCCTCATATTGACCGTCATCTGGCACCTGCTAGATATCGAAGCTATACAGAGGGTGTCAGAGGACCAGCGGGGCCAGGGCTTCAATTCCATCTTGTTCCTCGTACAGAAAGCCTCGGGCTGGTGGAGAGCCGTCCTCAAACTAAAGTGTCTCAATAAATATTTGATTTACAAAAAGTTCAAAATGCATACCTTGCAGTCTATCCTAGCCAGCGTACGGTAGGGGGACTTCATGTCGTCCATCAACATCACGGAGGCCTACCTCCACGTCCCAATTCGGCCTGCCCACCAAAAGTACCTTCGGTTCTGTTACCTTAATGAGCATTACCAGTACTCTGCCCTCCCCTTCCTCTGCCCCTTGGGTTTTTACCAAAGTCCTGGCAGCCCTCGCTGCACATCTTTGGTCAATCCCGATCAGAGTACAATGCTATCTCGACGACATTCTCATCCAGTCGTCTTCTCCATCCCAGGCGGAAGTTGATCTCCAGCTCACTCTGGAGGCCCTTCACCACCACGGCTTCTCGGTCAATCTCAAGAAAAGCCTATTATGCCCCACAACCAGGATTACTCATTTGGGGGCCATCATTGACTCTCTGGAGTGCAGGGTGTACCTATCGCAGGAGAGGCAGGACAGCCTGTCCGAACTATCACATCAGATTCTTGGCCAGGGGAGGGTTCCATTAAACCTTTTGTTATCTCTCTTGGGCAAAATGATATCGGTGATACATATCACATCCTGAGCACAGCTGCACTCCAGAGACCTCCAATGGTTTCTCTTGCCTTTTCAGTGAGCAGGCAGGAGCACCTCCTTGGCCAAAGTACATCTCCCACCATCCGTGCGGCGATCCCTCCAGTGGTGGCGGTCTCCGGCGATAGCCAAGGGTGGCTGTTTCAACGAGCCACAATGGGTGACAGTGACCAACGACGCCAGCCTTCGCGGATGGGGGGCTCACACTCTTTCGCAGGTGGCCCAGGGCACCTGGTCACAGACAGAGGCGTTGCTCAGCATCAATTATCTGGAACTGAGAGCTTCGTTTCTAGCCCTTCAGTGGTTCCAGAACGTCTTGTCGGGACAACATGTCCTCCTGCTGATTGGCAACGTTACCTCCAAAGCCCATATCAATCGGCAGGGGGGCTCTGTGTCCCATCGCCTGTTGTCAGAGGCCAAGGCATTGGGACTTTGGGCGGAGAAACATCTCCTGTCAATCAAGGCAGAACATATCTCGGAGGTGTCGAACCAAACAGCGGACTGGCTCAGTCGCAATGAGGTGGACTCGGTGGAATGGAGTCTTCACCAGGACCTGTTCCAGGAGGTCATCACCAGGTTCGGCCTTCCGCTTGTTGACTTGTTCGCCACCTCACAGAATGCAAAGCTGCCACGTTACTTCTGCCGATACCAGACTCACAGGGCAGAGGGGGTGGACGCTTTTTGATGCCCCTGGCCAAGGGGCCTGCTGTACGCGTTCCCACCTCTCCCACTGATTCCGTGGGTGATCCGCAAGATCCTCTCTGAGGAGGCGGAGGTGATTCTCCTGACTCCTCACTGGCCGAGGAGGGCCTGGTTTGCAGACCTCAAGTCGCTGTCCATCAGTCCGCACTGGTGGACTGAGTTGTCGCTTTCCAAGGGGTCAGTGCGGCATCCAGATCCGCACTGGTATCAACTGACCGCCTGGCACTTGAGCGGCGTACTGTGACGCACCGCGGGGTTCCGGACAGCATCATTTGCACCTCCTCTCATTCCGCAGAGCGTCCACGGTCCGTATCTATAATTCCACCTGGAGGGTCTTCTGCAAGTGGTGTTCCACCGCTTCTCTTTGCCCTGTGGATCTCTCTGTTATCCACATCTTCCAGTTCCTGCAGGCCGGCCTGGACAAGGGTCTGGTGCCCAGCATCTTGCGCCGCCAGGTAGCTGCGCTCTCCATTGTTCTCTCTTGCCAGTTGTCCGAACCCCTGTCTAACCATCCGTTGGTTCCTTCTTAAGGCAGCATCTAATCTATCCCCGCCAGTCGTACATAGATACCCTACATGGGACTTCAGAAGGTTCTTCTATCTCTGACTGAGGCTCCTTATGAGCCATTACGGATGATGTCTATTCAACATTTAATGCAAAAGGTCGCATTTCTGGTTGCAATTACATCCGCGCGTCAGATTTTGGAGTTAGCATCTCTCTCTGTAAGGAGAGACCTTTGTGTCTTCTACCCGGACAGAGTCGTGCTCCGCTTGGATCTGGTATTTATCCCTATCCCTATCCCTGTGAACATCTATTTTCACAGAGCTCAGGAACTGGTGCTCCCCTCCTTTTGTGCGCGGCCATCAAATGCTTTTCAGCGTAGATGGCACACCATCAATGTGAGGAGGGCAGTTAAGGTTTACATTCAACGGACTGCATCCTTTCGTTGATCAGAGGCACTGTTTGTTGGCTTCCGACTGGCGTCTATGGGGCAGAAGGCTTCTTCCGCAATGGTAGGTTGTTGGATATGCGAGGTCATTGCTTCGGCCTATGAGCAACAGGCTCTTCCGTGGCCGGTTCGACTGATGGCTCATTCAACGCACAGTGCTGCCACGACCGCAGCATGGGCTACACATGCATCTGTCGAAGAGGTGTGCCGGGCAGCAACATGGTCTTCCCCGGCGCCTTTCATTAAGCACTATAAAGTGGATGTTTTTGCTTCAGCGGACACAGACTTCAGGCGGCATGTCCTGCAGACAGAAGTGCAACCTGGTGTCTTGGACATTGTGTTATGAGACCCTCCCTAGGGACGTTACTGCTTTGGCATGTCTCAATCTTGGAGGCTAGCTCCACCCACTATGGAGAAAGGGCGTTGTCATCTTCCTGAACGCCCCTTCTCGTAGGGTGGAGCTAGCCTCCAAGTCCCTCCCTTCTGGTGGTTGTGTGTTCTTGTTGCAGTTGTGCTTGGGGAGTACACTCGAGTCTGACCTGGTCCTTCATCTCAAGAGGGGGAGTATGACAGGAGGACAGCTTTTATATGTTGTCAGACTCAGTCCTGATTGGCTGTGGATCATGTCATCCCAATCTTGGAGGCTAGCTCCACCCCATGAAAAGGGGCGTTCAGATGACAATGCCCTATCTCCCCTAGGACTGACCGGTTTGATCTCCTTGCAGTCCAAGGAACTTGCAGGAGTCTTCTCCAGCACCATAGTTCAAAGGACTCAATTCTTTGGCACTTAGCCTTTCTTATGGTCTGTTAAGGAATGAAGTTGCAGAGTCCAGGGTTTACGTAGCGGAATGGGTGGTTGTGGTTTGATATAGTCAATAATTGATAACGTGTTGTAGAAAATAAGCTTTACTCAAAATAAACAGCACAATAACATAAACAGTCCATTCTTTACTTATCTCTAGTAGAATACCTTGAACTTCTTTGGATACTGGAATAATACTTGTATCTGGAATAATGATCTACTATGTTCAAAATATAACGGGCTCCTCCCATACTAGGTGTCTTTGGCCCAATCAAATCAACAAATACAGCTTCTAGAGGTTTTGTAGTCTTAAAACCATTAATTCTATTCGCAAGAGTTACTTTGCTCTTCTCCTGATTACACGCTTTACATTCTACATACTTGGAACATGGCTGTAATCTTATTCCATTAGCCAACTCTGCTGTTCTTTTCACTAATTTATAATTTAAATGTCCCATCCTTCTATGTAATAGATGAACACAATTATCATGTGGTTTCTTATTATCATATACAGTATTGGCTATATTGCCTTGCTTGTTATGTAGCACAAATAAACCACCTTCTGATTTCACTGTAATCACTTTGCCCTGTTTTTCTATTAAACAAGTATTACTTTTAAAAGTTACAGTGTAGCCAGCCTTCACTAACACATTAACAGAAAGTAAATTATAAGTTAGTTTTGGCATATATAACATAGGCAATATTTCATTGATTCCCACACAATGAGCTTTCCCTTCTCCATTAGCTCTCATTCTCCAGCCATTAGCCAAAGCTACATATTGTCTGCTTTTAAACATTTTTACAAACAATTTCCTATTGTTAGTGATACATTGGGTAGCTCCACTATCTATTACCCATTTATCATTCCTTGCTGTACTTCTAACTGTATGCATAATAACTCCTAAACTTTGTTTGTTAATTTTTCTACAATAACGAGCTATATGCCCTTTAGTCCCGCAATTATAACATTTCTTAACATAATATGCATCTGAAGATCTTCTTTCTTCATCTTTATTCTTCTGCACTCCTGACCTCATTACCCTTCTGTCCTCTCGTCGTCTTGATTCTTCAAGTAATCTCCCTGTTATCCCAGTTAATGTTAGTTCCTCTCTGGGCAACACTTCAAAGGAAGATACGTAATCATCGAAACTTTCATCTAACGAGGACAAAATAATATATACTTGATGTAGCTCTGAAAATATCAGCTCCTTTTCATGTAGCTCCTGTAATGTTTTCTGCATATCTTCTATATGAGCTAACATATTTCCTCCCTTGGATAAATGAGCTCTAAACAATTTACAAGTAAGATGGATATGTGCTCCAACACTATCACGCACATAAATCTGTTGTAATTTATTCCAACACCTAGCAGCCGATTCTTCTTGCCTAACATGGACAAGTTGCTGATCTTTCAGTGTTAGAATGATTATACTCAAAGCTCTTTCATTGTCGCGATTGAAATCTTCAATCTTCTTTGCATCATCATCGTCAGCAGGATCCAAAGTAGATATATCAGGAGGATTATTAACTACGTTCCACAATCCTTCATTTCTCAATAGCATTTTGCATTTTGTTGACCAGGATACATAGTTTGTACCATCAAGCTGTGTTATCATAGATAAATATGTAGATCTTCCTTGTGCCATTATTAGTGCTTCTTACACGTTACTTCTCTGGAATAATTAGAACTCAATATCTTGCCAACAACACACCACTTATAGATAAGGTTCTGGCCCTGGCTACTGCTTTTGGCACAGACTACTGCTCTGGCACTGGGCCCATAACCAATGTTAAGGAATGAAGTCCAGGGTTTACGTAGCGGAATGGGTGGTTGTGGTTTGATATAGTCAATAATTGATAACGTGTTGTAGAAAATAAGCTTTACTCAAAATAAACAGCACAATAACATAAACAGTCCATTCTTTACTTATCTCTAGTAGAATACCTTGAACTTCTTTGTACGTTATATTCAGAAATCTTTAGTCCTTCACACACAGTGAGTAATAAACAATCAAGCAAACCTCTCTCTTTCTCTCTGTCAAGCCAAGCTGCATGCACTCCTCTGCATATGTGCTTTCTTGCTCTCTCTTTATAGTCATTAGCAAACAAACCTGGATTCACTTAAAGCAACAATACATATTTATACAAACTTGAATTTACAGTTTTACTTTTTATATTAGGAAACCCAATCTGGTTAGTTATAACCTTAACATGGTCCAACTTTCACAACCATACATTGCAACTGGGAAAACCATAGCCTTGACTATATGCACTTTTGTTGGCAGGGTGATGTCTTTGCTTTTTAGTAAGCTGACTAGATTTGTCATAACTTTCCTCCCCAGGAGCAAGCGTCTTTTAATTTCTTGGCTGCAGTCCCCATCTGTGGTGATCTTGGAGCCCAGGAAAATAAAATCTGTCACTACCTCCATTTCTTCCCCATCCATTTGGCTGGAATTGAGAGGGACAGATGCCATGATCTTAGTTTTCTTAATGTTGTTTCAAGCCAACTTTTGCACTCTCCTTCTTCAGCAGCAGCAAGAGGCTCTTTAGTTCCTTTCCACTTTCTACAATGACTCAAATAAGTACTCTTAAAGCTGTTTAGAAAAAGAATCATCTAATGAAAACTAGAAAGCTCTCACTTGTGACAGGGATCTAAGCAACAATTTCCAAATAAGCTTCAATTATCATTTCTCCATTTCTAAGACATTTGGCAACTGAAATAAGAGGTGATACTGGTACCAGTAGAAAAAAAATTAACAAAGTATTCATAAACTGTATTTTTGAAACCTCTCAACGAAGATTCATTTCCTTTGCAGAGTTCTCCCATTTGAACATTTGAAAGCAGTTTAATCTATATGTCATCAATGAGAAATTCATCCATTATAGCAGTACTTCATTTGTTACATGGTATTTGCTACATACTTCAAGAAATGTAAGATTTGGAGATATAGGAGGATTTGAATTATTTACAAAATTTATATATTTTGGATTCATAAACTCTATAAATAATATCAATCTGGAGCTCTGTTATCAGCTGCAGAGGCCTTCAGGAAAGCCTTGCCGGCCACAGAAGAAGTTCCTGAAGGCCTCTGACAGCAAACAGAAGGCCAGGGGCAATGCACAGAAGTGAGGTGAGTCAGTGGACAACATCCCCCCCCCAAATAAGACCTGGTGCCTTTTTTGGTGGCAAAAAATATAAAACAGGGTCTCTTTTGGGGGAAAACATGGTATTTGGTATTACTGTAGTCTATCAATGTCAGTCACCCATAGTTCCTTTGTATAACCATCAGTCCTGGCATAACTAGCCCAAGAATGTGTGTTTTAAATACGCAGCACTGACAAACCACTTGCTTTATTCTACCTTTTAACATTTCCACAGTCATAGAAGATGCCAATCCTATCCAAGAATACTTAGCAATAGCCCAGCTGGATTCCCTTCAGTAAAATAGTTCAATAGTTAACTGAGTCAAAGATCAGGGAGCCTAATCAAAGTTCAGTACTAACTGGTGACTGACACTCTCCCAAATCTTACAATAAACCTTGAAAAGTAATATACAACTAATTCCAGTGACAGGATACCTGACGGCATGCATCATTAGTGGGTTTCTCTTACTTTTGCTAGTGGTTCAGGAATGGGAGCGTGGGAGTGCGCTTTGCATGCATGCAATGCTTCTGCGCATGCGCAGAGCATTTTTTATGGTCTGGTGGGTGGGCGGAGCCTACCACCACCACCAGTTCGCCCGATCCGGGGCAAACCGTTAGCAACCCACAACTGGCACGCACTCTGTTGTTGTATTTTTAGTATTGTTTTGATATAGTTAATACTTATTCTGCAGTGAAAGCCTGACCACTTCCTAGCCCTAAGGATTAAAAAAAAGTTCTCATCTGAACTGCACTGCCAAATCTATTATATTTCATGCCTCCAAAGTCAACAGAATGCTTTTTAATCATTCCTATACAAAAGAGCCAGATATAATTCTTTATTTCCATTTCTCTAGCATACTTCCTTTTTTTGCCCAAAATCCAGAGTATCAACTAACCCATGATTTATTTATCTCTTATGTCTTAAGAAAAAGGCACAATGTTACAATCAAAGCATTTTTTCTCCTCTTGGAAATCTGTAATATCGCACATGTTTCATTGTCTAAAGCCTGACCAAAATAAATTTGTTTGAGAGTAATCTTCCCCGATCTACAAATGGTCAAAAATCCATCAATGATTCTACTGGGATGAAATACCATTGGAAGGGTTGCCTTTAAATCAAGGTCTTTTACAATAAGTTAGCATTTTAAACAAAGGAGGCATTCTTGTTCTAGCAGTTTCTTTAATATGCCAAAAAGGAAGTTTTACTTAGTTCTCATCTGTGTGATATAATTAGCTATGAATTGCTAAGACAGCTGGCAATATATTCTAGAGTGTGGCTTATGGACAATACTGAAGCCAGATCCTAATTATATTTAAGATCTCAGTGTGTTTGAAAATTAATGAAGTAATTATGAACTCTCACATTTGGAAAGAACTGTCTCATTTAAAGAGCTCTACCTATGCAAAATCCAAATATTCCAAATGCATAGGATCACTCTGCTTTTCTTCCAATTTGACCTTACAGATATTTGTCACAATACTGGTCCAACACCACAAGCTTTCTCTGACTGGGTGCTATACTAATGGTGAAGAACTGGGAAGTTAAACCTTGGCTGCTCTATAGTCCTCTACTGTATTTCAAGCTGCTCTGTTTATGTGGGAATATTTTTGTAGTAAAAAAAATTAAACACATAACACAAATCTATTTTATTTATTTAATTCCAATTATCCCCCCCATCTTAAACAGTGGCCCTGTATGGTTAACACAGATGAAAATACAAGACAATAAGAAATAAATGTATAATCTACATCCAAGATAAAATCAGAAGCAACCTTCAATACAACCATCTCAAAAGCTCTGACATTCCTATCCCTAGGCCTGGAAACACAGTCACATCTTCAAAGGCCAGCACAACCAAAACTACAGTCTTCAAAGTTTTAATCTCTGGGGGAAAGGCCAGTAGCAACAGGGCCAAACTAACCTCGGTGGGGAGGGGGATGATGTTCCAAAGAACTGAGGTCACATTAGGTCCCAAATTTCCTTTTGGGATAACTGACACATAATTCTGCAATATTTCTGCACTTATGAAGAGTGATTGATATTTTGGTGCAATTGAAGTTATTACCAAGAAGACATCAACTGGATGAGATCTGAATGTTTTACATGATAGCATTTTACATATAAGAAGCAAGTCACACTGACAATTATCAGAACTTCATTCTTCCGAATGCATAATCTCAAGCTATCTGATTCTTGTCTTACTATGTACATCAGGAGTGGAAATGAAGTCAGACATAAAAATATTTTTACATCTAAATTAATCTGACATTCAATTGATCACTTATATTTACTGATGTTATTTGGTCACTGAGAAGTGTTCCTTTGTATTTCGTCCTGATATCAGGAAAACTAACATAGGAAATGATCTGAAAATCAATCTCATGGGCACATCCTGTGCTAAAGGTCTTATCTGGGTGAGTACACCACTTAAAGGATTTCCTTCCATGAATTATTCCTTAACATTTTTTCCAGTAAGACCTTCAAGTACGTTTACCAAATCTGGAACTGCAAAAATCCAGATATAGAAAATCCTCTTTCCTTCAACCTGGTAAGCCCTAGCTTGAAATAATTCAGGGATCTGCTTTCAGTTACATCTCAAGGTGTGGGTATGGGTGGATGGGTATGTAATTGTAAATTGGAAGTACAGCTAAAGTTTAATGATCCTACAACTAGATGGCAAGATAACTACTTAAGCAGCAAATGAAACCACCATCTACTAAAAATGAAGCAGACATATAAGCAAAAAACACCAAAAAAAAGAAAGAAAGAAAAGAAAAGAAATCTGGCCTAAAAGTTTCCTTCATGAAGGTAGATAAGAAGGAAACAAGTTGTTAAGGAAACAAATTAGAGCCGAGGTGGCACAGCGGTTAGAGGCAGTACTGCAGGCCACTTTAGCTGACTGTGATCCGCAGTTTAGCGGTTCAAATCTCACCGGCTCAAGGTTGACTCAGCCTTCCATCCTTCCAAGGTAGGTAAAATGAGGACCCAGATTGTTGGGGGCAATATAAATATACATTGCTTAATGGTGTAAACCGCTTAGAGAGTGCTTGCACTGTGAGGCGGTATATAAATCTCACAAAATAAAAATAAAATAAATGGGGGGTGGGATTCAACTGAACCAGAAAAAGAAAGTTGGATCTGAAAGAAATTCCAATCACAGTTAATCAACAAAGCAAGAACTGTTAATGTATTAGCAGAGTATTCCTTGTGTTACCAAGGTTGTGCATACAGAAACGTTTAGATTGAGATCAGTTGTGAATAAGTACTCAGCCACACACAGATACACTAACTTGAGTTAAAGTTTACTTTGAGAAATAGCATTTTCCTATAAACAGTCCAAAGTCATACACTTAATAGTCATAATAACAATCCAAATATTATCAAGTACAAATACATTTTAGCTATAATACATAACTACAACACAAAGAGAAATGCAGAGCATACATAGACAATGTCTTGCTCTAGTGAGTAGCAGAGAACACTGAGTAGCAGAGATAAAGACAAACAGAGAGGGACTCCCAGAGAAATAAGCTGTGAACCCTAGCTCCCTCTTGTGGCAGTCTGCAACACTTCAGCTAAACAGACATAGCTCTGTTAATAGTTAGACATATATTGTCTACCCAATCGTTATGGACAGAGTCCTAACAAGAACGTTTGTGGATAAAAAAGAGTCCTTGTGTTTTTTCCCAATTATTTCCTGGCAACAAGACCAAGTCTGTGTATGCTGTCTGTGTATGCTGTTTGCTCTAGCTGCTTCTATCTAGAAAACCCAGGTAGAAAGCAAAGGGGCCTTACAGGCTCCACTTGCCTCAACAGGCTGTATATGTGAGTGAGTGACTAAACCAATCCTGGGAGTGTGCATAGCACCATTCCTAGACTTGCAAGAACCAGGGTCCAACTCACAGGGGAGGTCACTCACTCGACCTAGTATTTCTCTCGGGGCAGAGATGATCTGAAGTTAAGGGGTATAGTTGTTTCTCCCTTGTCGTGGTCAGATCATTTCCTGCTGAGGTTAGACTTTAATGCACCACTCCTCCATTGCAGGAAGGTGGAACCGATTAAGTGGTTCTGCCCCAGACGCCTGATGGACCCGGAAGGGTTCCAAAAGGAGCTTGGGAAGATACCTGAATCCCTTGTCCACAATCCATCTGAGTCCTTAGTGGCTGCTTGGAACAAGGCGGCTTCTGGGGCATTGGACCGGATTGCACCTTTGCAACCTCTCCGCGGCAGTGGATCCAGGAAAGCTCCCTGGTTTACTGAGGAGCTCCGGGAGATGAAACGCCAAAAGAGATGTCTAGAGCGACACTGGAGATCCAGTAAATCCGAATCTGACTGAACACTTTGAAGAGCCTTTATTAGGACTTAACTGGTGGCAATACGGGCAGCAAAATGTTCGCATTTTTCTGCACTTATTGCATCTGCTGACTCGCGCACAGCCGCCCTTTTTAGGGTGACTCGTTCCCTCCTTAATGTGGAGGGAAAGGAGAAACCTTGCAGAGCAGAGCTGAGGAATTTGTACAGTTTCTGGCGGATAAAGTTGCTCATATTCGGATAGACCTGGACTCTAATTGGGCAATTCAATCCGAGGTGACAGGGGCGGATCTTAGTCCTATTATTTGGGAAAAATTTGAGCCTGCGATGCCTGATGAAGTGGACAAGGCTATTGGAGCGATGAGCTCCTCCACTTGTTTGTTGGACCCGTGCCCCTCCTGGCTGGTTTCATCCAGCAGGGAGATGACACGAGGCTGGCTCCAGGCTTTGGTCAACGCTTCTTTGATGGAGGGGTCTGTTCCTCGACCACTGAAGGTGGCAGTGGTGAGGCCCCTCCTCAAGAAGCCTTCCCTGGATCCAGCAGAATTAAAAAAACTTTCATCCAGTCTCCAACCTACTCTTTGTGGGAAAGATTGAGAAAATGGGTGAGATCATTCAACAACACGGGGTGAGGTTCCAGCAATATGCTGATGATACCCAGTTGTACATCTCCATCCTGTGTCATTTCAATGAAGTGGTAGACGTGCCGGTGCCTGGACGATGTGAGGGTCTGAATGGGAATAAACAGACTCAAACTCAACCCTGACAAGACCGAGTGGCAGTGGATATTACCTCCGAAGGACTGTACCGACTGTCCTTCCTTGGTTCTGGGGGGGGGAGAAATTAACCCCCTCAGAATGGGTTCGCAATTTGGGTGTCCTCCTAGACTCACAGCTGAAATTAGACCAACATCTGACAGCTGTAGCTAGGGGGACCTTTGCACAGGTTCGCCTGGTGCACCAATTGCGACCCTACCTGGATTAGAAGGCTCTGCTCACTGTCACTCATGCCTTTATCACCTCACGGCTTGACTATTGCAATGCACTCTATATGGGGCTACCCCTGAAGACGGTTCGGAGACTGCAGGTGATCCAGAATGCAGCAGTGCGAGCGGTTGTGGGTGTTCCTAGATACACCCACATTACACCAATCCTCCGCGAGCTGCACTGGCTTCCCATTGGTCTTCGGGCACAATTCAAGGTGTTGGTTATCACCTTTAAAGCCCTATATAGCTCAGGGCCAGAGTATTCGTGAGACCGCCTGCTACCACATACCTCCCAACGACCGGTGAGAGCCCACAGGGTCGGTCTCCTCCAGCTCCCGTCAGATAAACAGTGTTGACTGGCGGGCCCTCGGGGGAGGGCCTTCTCTGTGGCAGCCCCGGCTCTCTGGAACCAGCTACCTCCCAAGATCCGTACTACCCCCACCTTATTGGCCTTCCGTAAAGCCGTTAAGACCTGGCTTTTCCGACAGGTCTGGGGCCATTGACCTCTGGTGATGAGAGACGAGGTTGGCCCATGAATTGTGAATGACTGTAATTTTAATATATTTTTAGTCTGCTTTTTAAATTTTAAATTTTCTATTTATGTTTCCTTCTGTTGTGAGCCACCCAGAGTCCTTCGGGAGTTGGGCGGCATAGAAATGTAAATAATAAATAAATAAACCCTATCTCTTGAACAATCAATCCTAAACAATTGGTTCTGCATCCTCCAAGCTTGCTGTCTCAGATATGAAGGAAAGCCCTGTTGTAGGGCCCTATCCAATTGCAAGATTTCAAATAAAAATCAACTGTTTGGTCGTGGCATGCAACGAAAAAGACTGCATATTTGCCTCAGGCATCAAAATGTATACTTATAATAATTCTAACTTTTCTCACTTTTCTTCCAGAGATGCAAATTCAGTCACAAGCAGCCAAGCTATGTAACAGAAATGTATTACTTGGCAAATACTGAAACATTAAAACCTGCTGTATGTATATCTATCACACTCATTTCCAGAGTTTAGATTTTTCCATCCTTCTATTTTTAAAAATGGAGCCGAATGTTTCAAAACCAGCCTAGATTCCAGATCCCATTCAATCCCTATTTGGACATTATTTCTCTCTCTTATTATAGCAGACGTATAAAGTAATTTGTTAACTTGTCAGGAAACCTATAAAGCAGACACAAACAATCCTGAGTCCCAAAAATATGTTATAAAAACAACAGAGTACTATTTTGTAAGAAACTTGTCTAATCTTCCTGGGATGGAGGAGCAGATTATAATAATAATAATAGGATGAAATGGAAAGGTTTATGGAAGAATTTTGACTGGGTAAGAAAATCTGCTTTTTAAATAGGCACAATACCAGGATTTAGCTTGTTTTTATCGAATATTTTAGGGAATTGAACAAAGATTGTGAGGAAATAAATAAATACAATGGTGGTTTATCAAATAAAGAGTATTAAGACACTGATTTCACAAAACTGATTCAAATTTTAAAATTTGTAAATTAGTTTCATCTGAAAATTTCAAATGTGGGTAAGGAGGGTGACTTTGAAGATGAGGATTTTTTTTCTGAATATCCTTTTTTAAAAAAACAGAACACTGGAGTCCTTGCTCAGACATATCCCTTAAATCAATTAAAAAAAAACCTATGTTCTGCAAAGTACAAAATAGAGGAAAAAGTATCCTGAGAACTGATTCCATAACCCAAAAGGAAGGATTTTTTGGGGGGGGGGGTGTTATTTAATTTCCCTGCCCAAACAAATGTTCCTATGTTCTAGCAATGAGACAGGTCTCTTCTCTGGTAACAATAAATCTTTCAGCTGTTATTTACATCACCGTTTTATGAACCTTCATTGTTTGACACCTGACTCTTTTTCTAACCTATAGAGATCTCTATATTCAATGAAAAGCACTGAAAGTGGATTTTTTTCCTCAACAGGTTAATGGAAGTGGATTTTAAGTATCCCCTATAACCATGCCTATTATAATATGTCACATGTTATATCTGCTCTAAGATTTGCTTTAAGAAACCTTATACCAGATATTAATGATTTTATGCTGTTACAGGGAAACTCATACATCCCATGAAAATCTATAGCTCAGATGTCAAATCTGAGAAAGAGAAAATAAAAAGAGGATATTTATTGATAATTTATTTCAATAAACAATATTGAACTAAACTATAAATAAAATTGGTTTTAATCCGCTTAAAACCAATTTTATTTACAGTTTATTTCAATATTTCTTTTCTGAAAAAAAACATGGAAAAAATATTGTTGAGAGCTTATGATGAGCTTATCAATTTAACAAAGATTTGGATGGAGTCACTGAAGCAGTAGGCGTGAGCTTAAATGAACTCCAGAGGATCGTAGAGAACAGGAAGGCCTGGAGGACCATTGTCCATGGGGTCGCGATGGGTCGGACACGACTTTGCAACTAACAACAAAAAAGGGGGATAGAGAGCATAGGGAGCTGCCTAATATTTGTCAGTATAGTTAGTAACGTTTGTTACCACTGTGTTTCTCCATATTCTCAGAAAGATGACTTTTCTTTTTACTTGGTATATGAACATTTCAACTGAAAACTGAGCTTTCTGCATCTGAATAAAACAACCAAAAGGCAAATAACAACATTACTTGTTTATATAAATGCAGTGACCAATTCATTCTAACCTCAGGATCTAGGGATCAATGACATACAAAAGCAATTCATAAGCAAGGAAAAAATAATTAAAAACCAGATCTCCCATCATCTAGAAACAAACCAAGTAATAACCAATAGCCAACACGGATTTGTTAAGAACAAGTCATGCCAAACCAACCTCATTTCATTCTTCAACACTGTGACCAAATTAGTAGACCAGCGAAATGCAGTAGACATAATATACCTGGACTTCAGCAAAGCATTTGACAAAGTAGACCACAACCTACTTCTTCATAAGCTAGAAAAAAGCGGGATAGACAGCTACACAACCAGATGGCTGACCAACTGTACCCAACGAGTAATCCTCAATGGCTCTAAGTCCACACGGAGAGAAGTAAGCAGTGGCGTACCACAAGGTTCCGTCCTAGGCCCAGTACTCTTTAATATCTTCATAAATGACCTAGATGAGGGAATAGCAGGAGAACTAACCAAATTTGCAGATTATACCAAGCTGGCGGGAGTAGCAAACACCCCAGAGGACAGACTCAAAATCCAGAGGGACCTTGACAGACTCGAATATTGGGCCCAAACCAATAAAATGAAATGTAACACAGAGAAAAGGGGTGACATGATAGCAGTGTTCCAATACTTGAGGGGAGTTTTATGGGCTGCACAAAGAAAAATCCATTGTCAGTTGCTGTCATCTATGTGCATGTGTCTGGGTAGCATTCACTCTGAAGTTTAATTGCAAGACCATTTAGCTCCAGACAGAATTGCCTTAAATGTTCATATTTCCAAACACCTTCATCCTGTCCTTCTGGAGGTTCAAGAATTTTGTCAATATTTTAACAGTGTGCCCTTATATTTTGTTGAACTGCCAATGTGCTATTCGTCTCTTCAAATGATTCATCAGGCCAATTATAAAAATCCTGGGCCTTGGTGCCCAGCCTGTTCCACCTTAGCATAACCGTCCCCTCCGCCATGACCATAGTGACAGCGAGCGGTGCCAGGACCCAGATGTGGCGGTGGCAGCAACAGCTACACAACAGGCAGGGAGGAGGGAGGGGAAAGGCAGAAGACATGCGACAATGACAAGGCTGACTTCCCACGAGGGGCAGGGAAGGAGTAGGGGGACAGAAGAGCCTGTGAAGAACTACTTAGTGTCCTACCAAATCTGACCCTCTTTTAAGTATTTTAAAGCATGTAGTACAGGGGCGGGTTGCTCTTACCTCGCTACCGGTGCACTGCGCGCGCATTGCCATGTTGCGTGTGTGTGCCCCCTCGCTATGCGCACACGCCCCCTCATGTGATTTTGCTTTCTGCGCTTGCGCGGAAGCAAAATCTCGCCGAAATCTTTCGCGCGCGTCCCCTCGCAAAATTTTGGCAAGGTTTTGCTTCCGTGCATGCGCAGGAAGCAAAAAAAGCCAAAAAATTGCAGAAAAAAGATGGTGGCATGCGACAGACCGGCGAAGAAGGCACCAGAGCCATCGCGTGCAAATTATGTAATTGGCGGGTCCCTACCGGAACGGCGCACTGGACCACACCGATAGGAACCCACCCCTGATGTAGTCATTACCATATGATCAGTCTTTCAGGTACTAATGCCTGAAAATGTTGAAGCCAAAACTGAGGCATTAAAAGAAATGGACTGTATTTTTTGCACTATAAGACACTCTGGACCGTAAGACACATCTAGCTTTTGGGGAGGAAAACAAGAAAAAAAATCTGCCTCTGCCTCTGCCTCCCAGCATCCATCAGTATTCATCTGGCTAGCATCTTTGCAGCAAACAGCAAACAGCCTGTTATCACAGTGTGATTTAGCACGAGCAGCTGATTGGCACTTGTATCGGCCTCCCGGAATACTGCTGATCAGCTGGTCCAGGCTGCGGGGATTGCCGCCACCCATTTCTGCTGCCTATTGCCACCTCAGCGCGCCCCATTTTCAGCCTCCGCGTGTCCCATTTTCTGCCCATTCCGATTGCCGGTAGGCGGTGGAGCAGCGATCCCCACCGCCTGGAACGGGCTGAAAATGGGGCACGCAGAGACTGAAACGGGGTGTGCAGAGGCAGAAAATGGGTGGGGGCGAGTGGGTGGGTGGGGCTTCGACAACATTCGCTCTATAAGACACACAGATATTTCCACCCACTTTGGGGGGGGAGTGGATCTTATACACTTAAAAATATGGTAATAGGAGAGGGGAAAATAATGTTATGATTATGATATGTCTATAATAAGTATGTCTGGCCTTCTAAGTCTCCTTTTAGTGATCTATGATGCTTTTGGCAATCAGCTTCCATTGAGGATCATCAGAGGTCTATCCTTTTTTAGCATGCTCTCCCTGTGTTCCCACCCATCCGGCTAGGCAAGGATGACTATTAAAAAACAGGGCTTTTGTGGTTGATTTGGAAGCATCCCAAAAGACTGAATACACCATGACTTTTACAGGAACAGCTTCAGCCAGGATTTAAACTAACCCATATTTGAGGAATAAAATGATAGCTGATTTACAACACATATGGCAGCAGCACAAAAGAATGTCAAAGCACTCAAGGGGGAAAAATCAGATTAATTGCTTGGGCAAAGATGCTTTTGTGTAATTAATTTTGTGTAATTTTCAAATTACAGCAACCTTATAGTAAGGCAACATAGTGTGGCATAACAATTTGCAAATCCATGGGAGCTAAAACAACAGGACCAAATTTTTGTATTTGTAATTATCCTCCATATAGAACATACTGTATATAACTACTTAGCTACCATAATAAATGTTACTTATGATGCTAGTATTCTCCAGACTGAGGTCATTTATTACAGTATTCAATTTCAGTTCCCACAATTTCTCACCCTACATTGTAAAAGATAATTGGGGATTTTATGGACTGAAGTCAAGTATATTTGGAAGTCACTTAATTTGAATCATAGCACAGTATAAAGTTCAGTTCACGGCAGCAACACTACTGTATGCACAAAAATGGAAGGACATTTCGATTCCCACCATGGACGTATGGCTACATAAGCTGATGGAATTGGCAGAGATGGCTAACTTGACCATTTTGATCAAAGAAAAGAATATAAGTACTTTTGTTGCTACATGGAGACCGCTTCTGGACTTTGTGCTTGAGGTGGAAAAAAATGAAACTTTGATTTTGGGTTTTATTGATTAGATTGATTTGTTGTTATAGAAATGGCTAGTTTATATTATTATGGAATAGTAAAAAGTTGAGGTTCGATGTTAATGCTTTATTCTAGTGCAACAGAGGGAGTCAGAAGTCAGTGCTTTTTTTCTTTTCTCCCTCCCCTCCTCACTTTTCTTTCCCCTTCTCCTCCTCACTTGCTTTTGTATTTTATTCCATAATCTGACTAAAATAAATTTAAGTACAGAGTTTAGTTCAGAGTTTTGTACAGTACAGTACAAAGCCTCTATAGCAGGGGTGAAATGCTACCGGTTCGGACCGGTTCGGGAGAACCATTAGCGGACATGTGGCCTGGTTCGCCAAACCATTAGCAATGACTGGTTGGCCATGCCCCCGAACAGGTCCCCTAGTCACCACTCACTCACCCTGCCCCACCCAGTTTCTCCTCTGCAGCTTGCCTGCCAGAAGCACTGAGCCCTTGATCTGCCTGACAGGTAAACCTGCAAAGTCGTATCCTACCTAGCTGCCCCTGTCCTCCCCCACCATCCCAGCCTGCCTTCCCTACTTCATTCCCCGCAGCCCGCAGCCCCAACATGCTTGCCTGCCTTCCACATGGCCTTTCTGGTGTCCCCGTGGCTAGTTTGCGAAGGCAGGAAAGCGGAGGGCCGCATGGAAGGCAGGAAAGCATGTTGGGGCCAGCCGGCCGACTGCGGGGAAGAGAACTAGCAGCCTTCCTGGTGGTCCCCCATGCCCGCTTGCCTTCTGAGGTCGGCATCCAGCCTGCCAGGCCAGTGGGTGGGTGGGCGGCCCTTGGTGGAGACGCAGCTGCTTCTGCTCTGGGTCTGAAAGGGGTGGCAGTGGCGCTCCGGGACGGCAAGCAGATGTCCTGGGGCTGCACATGCGGTCTCAGGGAGTGCAGTAGGATGCAGTCGGCACAGAGCTGCAGGCACTTGCCTTTGGCAGCTGCGGTGGGGATTTTGCTGCTGTGCCTGGCGGGCCGAGGTAACCGTGGCTGCGGCAGCCGAGGCTGCTTCATCTCTCACCCTTCCCTTCAAGCCTCGCCTCCTCCCCGGGTATTCTGACCAAGGCTTCCTGATCAAATAATACAGCAAAAACGGTGTCCCAAAAAACTCTTTTATTTTAATGGCTGGTAATTATTTTCATTCCCAGCCGTAATAAGTCCCAAACAATGATAACAAGTCCGACAACAGTCTTTTGGGGAAAGGCAGATAAGCACACAAACCTTGATCTTTCTGGACAAGCTGCTAAAGACCAATTAGCAAGAAACTTGGCAAGGCCAAACAGAAACACGGAATTTGAGCTAAAATGGCATAAGTTAAACAAAGTTGCTTCCTGTGACGACCCCTTCCATGTGCTCCGCTTATATAGCCTATGGGAGGGGCCAATTATCTTCAAGCCTTACTCCCGAGTAGTCCTTCTCCTCTGTAACTGTTCTTGTCTTCTGGCAGCTCTGCGCATGCGTGCATTGAGAACAGGTTCCCCCTGTTCCTCTGCTTCGCTCATGTCAGCCTCTGGAGGCTCTGGAGTCGGGACAGACCTCCCAGATGGCTTGGGCTGGATCCCTGCCTCTGGCACTGAGCCTTCTCCAGACTCCAGGCCTGGCCCATGTTCCTCCACAGCCTCCTTGGTGTCCGACTCTGCTGCCAGCTCTGCAGGCTGCTAGTGGACCACAACACCGGGTGCCTTGTGCTGCTTCCCTATCCAACCTCACATGCTTGTCCTCTAACCACTAACTAGTGCTCCTGCAGGAAGCCTCAGAGGACGAAACCGGGAGTGGGGCAGAGCCGAGCCCGCCGGCATCACTCTGGCATGACCCAGCCGGGCAGCGACCTTTGCTTTGACCCGCCGACGTGCCATCCTCCCGGGGCTGAGGATCTGGTGCTCTCCCCCAGCTCCCTGTCCCCCCTTCTTTTTCCCCGCATCAGGGTGACCCTAATGTTCTCCCAGCCCGCTGCAGCAGCAGCAGCGAAGGGCTGCAAGGGGGGCCGAAGGGGAGCGAACAATGATGGAGTGCCCACCCGTTCACTCGCTTGCTTGTTTTGCCGGGGCGCAAAGCAGGGGCTGTGCTCTGCTGCACTGCCTGGCAAGGCTTTGTTTGACCATGGGTCGTTGTGGGGCACACGTACCTGTGTGTCCCATTCCCACTCCATCCAGCGAGCCACACGTGGATGGCTTCGAACAGTCCCCACCTCCTTTCTTTTCCTTTTGCCCTCATTCTTCATTCCAGCCCACCCGCTGCCATGCCGCAAGGTGGATGGGTGAGTGGCATCAGGCGCCCCATGCTCACTGGTTGAGCATCCATTGCCGGTCTTGCCCAGGCGGGCACCGAAGTCTCAGAAACTGCCCAAGGCAGCTGGTTGTCTCCTCCTCTGCTCTTTGGATGCTCACGATGGGCACAAAGAGGGGCTGCTCTTTCCACCAGACCATGCCTGATGGAAGCTCCCCTCCACCTCGGGTGCCGCTCCCCATATCCAGCCCATGACAGGGGACGTGCCGCTGCCAGGCCAGGCGCCTACCAGATCATTTTCTTCCTTCTCTCACCGCCAAGAGAAAGAGAGAAAGAAAGAGAAAGAGAAAGAAAGAAAGAAAGAAAGAAAGAAAGAAAGAAAGAAAGAAAGAGGAAGGAAAGGGAGAGAGAGAGAGAGAATAGAAAGACAGAGAGAAGAAAAAAGAGGAAGAAAGAAAGAAAGAAAATGAGATAAACAGAAAGAAAGAGAGAAAGAGAGAAAGAGAAAGAGAAAGAAAGAAAGAAAGAAAGAAAGAAAGAAAGAAAGAAAGAAAGAAAGAAAGAAAGAAAGAAAGAAAGAAAGAAAGAAAGAGGAAGGGAGGGAGAGACAAGAAAGAAAGAAAGAAAGAAAGAAAGAAAGAAAGAAAGAAAGAAAGAAAGAAAGAAAGGGAGGGAGGGAGAGACAAGAAAGAAAGAAAGAAAGAAAGAAAGAAAGAAAGAAAGAAAGAAAGGAAGGAAGGAAGGAAGGAAGGAAGGAAGGAAGGAAGGAAGGAAGGAAGGAAGGAAGGGGAAGGGAAGGGAAGGGAAGGGAAAGGGAAAGGGAAAGGGAAAGGGAAAGGGAAAGGGAAGGAAGGAAAAAAGGAAGGAAAGAAAGAAAAGAAAAGAAAGAAAGAAAGAAAGAAAGAAAGAAAAGAAAAGAAAAGAAAAGAAAAGAAAAGAAAAAAGAAAACTTATGACCACAACTGAGCCCAACATTTTGGTTACTAAGCAAGAGCATTGTTAAGTGAGTTTCACCACATTTTACAAGTTGGCCATGCCCACCCGATCACATTACCACCAAGCCACGCTCAGCAAGCCACACCCACAGAACCGACAGGGAAAATTTTTAGATTTCACCACTGCGTCTACAGTACATAGTGTGTCATGGTTTTGCAGTATAAAACAGGGATCTCCAAACTTGGCAACTTTAAGACTTGTGAACTTCAACTTCCAGAATCCCGCAGCCAGCATTACTCTCTTCAGGTAATTTCATCTCAAATATGGTGTGTAATTAAACAAACTATGTCTTATTATATATTAATCTACAGTATTATAATACAGCACTCAGAATTTATTTATTTAATATATTTATCCATTATTTATCTATAGAAGCATCTCAAAGCAATTCACAATCAAAATGGCAGTAAACTACACAACACATTAAAGCTACCAAGCAATATTGAATTAAATAATTTAAAAGTGGGTATATGCTTTTCCAAATTTATATTGTAAAGTCATGGGTAAAACTATGAATTTTCAACAAGTGTTTCAGACATGTTTTAGACTCCTTAAACGTGGATGGCTTCCCTATGTGAAATTCCACTCCTAGAATTCTTTAGCGGACATCCAGATTGTAATGTTGGAAGTCTTTGCATTAGGCTTTTCAAGTACAGATTCCTATTATAATATATTTCTTAAATGAAAAGTTCATTGAAGGAACATAATTTAATAGGAATCTGTACTGGAAATGACACTTCCAACATGAATTGCCCAGTTGAAATATAGCTGTAATATAAACTTTTAGAGTTTACTGGAGGTATCACAGGCCCCAAGAGAACAATTAAATTTTATTTATTAAATAATTTTTTTAAAAAAATAAATCAATACTAATGTTTGAAAGATTTTCTCAGAATGGCATCTCATCTGAAAAGTAAGTTCACTATTATTTCTTATTATCTTTTTAGCCCTCAGCAACAATGTCTTATCTATGTCTTATCTTACAATGTCTTATCTTACAGCACACTTTTTAGCTTCTTTAAGCTTTTTAGTAACTTTGCTGACTATTGGTGTTTCTTCTCCTGCTGATTCTCTAACCATGCAGTATTGTGGTTTTCTTCTTATGATTTTATTATATGCATTTTTAAATTGTATGTCAACCTGAAACTCCCATTATAAAGTAGCTTACATATTTACTGTATATACTGCATAAATTAAGATATTTCATGTGAATTATTATCTCATTCAATGTTGACCTTCCCCTCTGTAATTATGTTTTTTTTAATTTTACTCTTCAGCCTGGTAATGATCCTAAAACAGCTTAAGTAAAATCAGTAAAACCACTAATAAACAAAAGAGTTTTTGCTCACAAAAACTAAGGACATAAAGGAGAGAAACTAAGGACATAAAGGGGAGAAAAGACAAAGGTACCCTAATCTTTACCTTTATTCATACTCTTAATAACTCTGCTGAGATCTCAAGAATTAAGCTCATGTAGCCTTCCAAATGAGAACAAAAAGTACGATGCAATGCAGAAGGATGACACAATGAATTATATATTGGCTTGTTTTAACTTGGTTGAATAGACCAATTGAGTTCATACAAAGTAGTAAGGTATAAATTAAAAGCTATACATAAAAATATATGTATATCTGGCTAGTTTTCAATGACAGCTGGTGGAAAACAGAGGATTAGTGCCCTCCACCCCACCACCCAAAAAAAGATACTAGCCCTGTTTAGGCATTGTTGGAAGGGTCATTAAGGCCAATAAACCTGGTCGGTGGCTGGCATATAAAATTAAAAAAGAAAAAGAGAGTAGAATAATACACCAGTTGCAGGATGAAACAGGGAAATTATAGAACGATGAGAATAAAATGAAAGAGATTGCTTTAAGATTTTTTGAGGATTTATATAAGCAAGATGAAATAAGAACAGATAAAATGCAGGAATATTTAAGAAATGTGAATATCCCAGTATTAGAAGAGGAAGACAGGTTAATGTTAAACAGAGAAATTACATTTACTGAAATGAAAAATACGATTAAGGGACAAAAAAAAAACCAAATCCCCTGGGCCAGATGGCTTTTCAGGGGAATTTTACAAGAACTTAGAAGAGGTATTGGAACCACTACTGTTAGAATTATACAATGATGCATTAATGAAAGCCAAAATTCCGGAATCGTGGAGGGAGGCTTATATCACCACAATTATGAAAGAAGGTGCCGACACAAGTCAAATTCAAAATTATTGGCCAATTTCATTGTTAAATGCCGACTACAAAAAATTTATGACCATTATTGCGGAAAGAACAAAAAAAATATTAAACAAAATAATACATTCGGACCAAAATGGGTTTTTACCATCGAGACAAATAAGAAATAATATAAGAATTGTATTAAATGTATTGGAATATTATGAGGCGCATCCAGAAAAGCAAGTAGCACTTGTTTTCCTGGATGCACAAAAGGTGTTTGACAATGTAAATTGGCACTATATGATTGAACAAATTAAGAAAATGAAATTTGGAAATTACTTTGAAAAAATGATAGAAACAATATACACCTCCCAGAAGGCCAGTGTAACTATAAATGGAGAAATGACAAAACAGTTCCAAATATTGAAAGGTGTCCGGCAGGGATGTCCACTGTCACCTCTGCTCTTTATTTTAACTCTAGAAACCTTGCTGAACAAAATTAGAAACAATTCAAACATCAAGGGAACAAAAATTAGAAATGAAGAGTATAAATTACAGGCGTTTGCCGGCAACCTCGTATTCTTCTTGGAAGATCCATTGGAGACAGGATCAACACTACTTAAAGAAATAGAAGAATATGGGGAGTTGGCAGGCCTGAAAATCAACAAACAAAAAACTAAATTATTAAGTAAAAACATGTCATTAAACCAAAAGAAAAATCTTGAAGAAAATTTGGAACTACAAAACACAAAAAAAATTAAATATTTGGGGATAAATTTGACCAATAGATGCTCTTCAATTAAAGATGACAATTATATGAAATTAGTATCTCAAATAAAAATGGATTTGGAAACATGGGGAAAATTACAACTATCATTGTTAGGACGAATAGCGATTATCAAGATGAACACCTTTACCAAAACTACTATACCTATTCCAAACAATCCCCATAAAATTAGATAAATTTTTTTTTACAGATCTGAACAAAAAATTTTGAAATTTATTTGGCAAGGTAAAAAATCAAGGATTAAATTAATTAACATGCAGGATAATAAAAGCAGAGGTGGCTTAGGACTCCCTGTCTGGCAATTATATTATGTAGCAACTTCACTTGTCTGGATAAAGGAATGGATAAATTTGAAAAACAGACGGTTGTTATTATTGGAAGGCCATGATCTACAAAAGGGATGGCATTCATTCTTATGGAATACTGAAAACAAGCCGCAACAACATTTTCATAGACATATAATCAGAGCTGCATTAATAAAAATCTGGCAAGAAACTAAAAAAAAGCATTATATGAAAATCCCCAATTGGCTGTCTACAATGGAAGCAATGTTATGCCCAAATTTGATTGATACAACCAAAACAGCTAAATACAAAGACATACTAACTAGACGGACTAGGGAAATTAAAAAGTAGGGAAGAACTAGAAAAGCAAGGAATAAAGATAGAGTGGTGGTCATATCTTCAACTTAAATCACGTTACAAAAAAGACATTGATGAAAGTGGTATAGACATGGTAACTCAACCATTAGATAAATTATTAACAGGCCCAGAAGAAAAAATAATATCAAAATTATATGATTTCTTATTAGAATTTGACAGATTTGAAGACAGAGTGAAGGGACCAATGATAGCATGGGCGAAGAATGTGGGACATAATATACATCTGGCCGACTGGGAGCAAATTTGGAACAGAAATTACAAATTAATGAAATCAGCAGCATATAAAGAAAATTATTATAAAATGTTTTATAGATGGCATTTGGCACCAGCATGATTGGCGAAAATATATTCAAATTTAAATTGAACTGCTGGAAATGCAAAAAAGAGCAAGGCACCTTCTTTCAAGGGGACGGGTGGCATCCTCACAGGTGGCTATGTCCCAAAGCGAAAAAATATTGGTTAAAGATACACCACTGGTTACAGGAAATAGTGGACACACCAGTAGAACACACGCCGGAACTTTTCTTACTGGGAATATTTAAAGGATAACATAGCCAAAGCATCAAATATTTAATCCTACACATCACCACGGCGGCCAGAATTGTGTACGCACAAAACTGGAAGAATCCCAATATACCCATGGGCAGTATGATAATCAAAAAAATATACGACTGTGCTGAAATGGACAAACTAACGATTGAACTCAGAGGACAAAAAAATTCAGATTACTACGACGTTTGGGAAAAATGGTACAACTGGACTAATAATAGAAACTTGAAGAAACAATGTGGGACGAGGACACAGGATTAGAAAATATGATAAAATAATGTATAAATTGTATAAATATAGTAGCGATGTATATAAATGGTGGCAGGTCTGTCTATAAATATTGTGATATGTAAAATATGAAAATCAATAAAAAGAATTCTTTAAAAAGAAGGTCATTAAGGAGAAAGAATGAGGCCTTTGGTGATACTTTGCTCCCATTTTTCTTCAACCTCCCATGATCAGGCAGAAAATCTGAATGGAAGTCTTTTCAAGTAACTATGTAAACAGGGCACATGTCATCATGTCTCACACTGGGTCCTCAGTTTGGCATTCTGCTATGAATTTCTCTCTTACAGCTGTTAATGCCTAGTTGCTAAACAATTTAATCATTTATGAAATCTAAATATTTCACAGTCCTTGCTGCTTAGAAAACAATAAGTTTACTGGTAAAGGTTGAAGACTTAGGTCACCCCTAGAGAGTGAAAAAGTTAAAGTCCTCATACTCTCGTCACTATATCAGTATGATATTTGGAATTTCTGTGTGTAATAAAAATACCTACTGTATATAGAGTTGACTCCTATTTTGCTAAGGCCAAAATGTAGAAGTGAATTTGTATGTTTATACCCACAAAACTACAGCAACAAAATAAAGCAAAGCCTTAATTCTTTACAAAACAAGAGAATATTTCAAGAAATCTAGCACTATAACAACATTTCTGAAGGGTCTCCATTTCTAAAAGAGAGGTTAATTCACTGGTGGGTTGCTCCCGGTTTGGCCCAGTTCTGCGAACTGGTAGAGGTGGCGGTGGGAGGCTCCGCCCACCTGCCTGGGATGCTTCTGCGCATGCGCAGAAGCATTGTGCGCATGCAAGTGAACCGGTGCGATGGGATTTAGAACCCACTACTGGGTTAATTGCTATTTGTTAATTGCATATGACAACTGAGATCTAGGTCAAATTATATACTTATTTGTATCAACTATAAATAAACTACATGGGAGTGCATGTGTGAATTCTTCATTTACTCCACTAGAGTATAAAATTAAGTTTGCAAAAGTTAACATTTTGAGCTTCCTTAGGGATGGATATTACAATCAATCAGAATGACTCCTGGATTTTCTGGGTATATTTATTTCTGATATAATTCCAGATAAACTCTTCACAAATTTATGAATTGCAAAAACAAACAATAGCAAAAGATGAAGATGCTCAGGAAGCAATTTCTAATGCAACTGAAGGAAAATGGTAATAAGTAGTGGTGGGTTGCTACCAGTTCACACCGGTTCGGGTGAACCGGTAGTGGTAATCTAGCCAGGGTCGCTGAACCGGTAGCAACCGCTGGCTGGCCACACCCCTGAACCGGTCCCAGCTCTGACGCTCATGCTGCCTCGCCTTTGCCATGTGCATCCACAGAACTGCCTCCTCCTGCCTACACACAGGTAAGCATTCACAGTAGCCTTCCCCCACCAGGCCAGCATCTCCTGAAGCCACCAGCATTGCAGCCACCAGCATTGCAGCCACGTGGCTATGAAGCTTGCCGGGCCGAGCGGCTCCCTCCCCGCATCTCCCAAAGGTGCCTCTGTTATAGCCACGGTGGGGATGGGGGGGCAGCCTGGCAAACTTCGTAACTGCGTGGCTATGAAGCTTGCTGGGCTGGGTGACCCCCTCCCCGCCTTCCAGCATCTCCCGAAGCTGCCGCCGCCTCTCAGCCCCAGCGCAGCGATTGCAGCGTCTCCCCGAAGGGCCACCCACCATCAGCCTTTCCTTCAGAGGCACATGGAAGACTACTAAGGTAAAGCGGGGGAGGGAGACCCGCTGTGCTTGGCCTAAGAGCCGCCTCAGGGGGACATGGCAAGGCTTACTCACCTTTTGGGCCTGGCGCACTTGGCCTCGGGGGGACATGCCGCTTTCTTCCTTCTCCCGCCGCTGCTGCTCTGGGGCTCGCCAGATCATTTCGTCCCAGACCAGGTGTGTGTGTGTGTGTGTGTGTGTGTGTGAGAGAGAGAGAGAGAGAGAGAGAGAGAGAGAGAGAAGAAAGAAAGAAAGAAAGAAAGAAAGAAAGAAAGAAAGAAAGAAAGAAAGAAAGAAAGAAAGAAAGAAAGAGGAAGGAGAAAGAAGGAAGGAAGGAAGGAAGGAAGGAAGGAAGGAAGGAAGGAAGGAAGGAAGGAAGGAAAGAAAGAAAGAAAGAAAGAAAGAAAGAAAGAAAGAAAGAAAGAAAGAAAGAAAGAAAGAAAGAGGGAGGGAGAGAGAGTGTGTGTGTGAGAGAGAGAAGAAAGAAAAAGAGAGAGAGAGAGAAAAAGAAAGGAGAGAGACAGAGAAGAGAAGAAGGAAGGAAGGAAGGAAGGAAGGAAGGAAGGAAGGAAGGAAGGAAGGAAGGGGGGGAGAGAGAAACTCTATGCTATTATTTTTAATTGTTCTATTATTTATCATGTGTTAATATTTTACACTGTCCCTACACCTAGAATGATTTTACTGCCTTTCTTTTGCCCAGTGCTACCACATATTTTTCAGGGATTTACATGCATTCAATGTCTATAGTCCAGAGCATAAATGTGTGTGTGTTTATTTTGCACATCAGGTTGCATAAGTACAGCTTAATATGCTAGTTCTGGTATGTGATGTTTTGTATACATACAGAGAAAGAAGCACTCTTGTGATCTTTGACTTTTAGGCTTGCTGTCAAACATCAGCCATAATACTAATTCTGTTTTGAACAATATACACGAATGGCTGTTTTATATGTGAAATTATGACTGAAATATTTCTGCACCTATATTGGTTATCACTGTCAGGAAGTTTCTCCTTAGTTTTAGGTTGCTTCTCTCTTTGTTCAGTTTCCATCTATTGCTTCTTGTTTTGCCTTCTGGTCTTTGGAAAATACATTGCCCCCCCCTTCTTTCTGGCAGCCCCTTAAAAGCCTGTTATCTATCACACTCTTGGGCAAAGCATGTGAGCCATTTCCTCCTTTCAGTGGTCCATGAAAGTACATCTATAGTATGTAGATAATAAAGTTGAAAAAAGGTGAACAACATTTTTACAGAACTATAGATACGTTGAGGCTTGGTGTGACAAGGAATGGCTGGGAGGAGGGGCCAGGCGAGGCACCCCTTGACGTGGGTGACATTGAGTTGGCCATGCCTACCCAGTAACATAACCACCAAGCCACATCCACCCAGTCACATGATCACCAAGCCAGGCCCACCCACTCAAACGACCAAGCCACACCCATCCAGTCACATGACCACCAAGCCACGCCCACAGTCACATGACCACCAAGCCATGACCACCAAGCAAGCCACGCCCACAGAACCGATAATAAAAATTTCTTTAAAAACCCACTACTGGTAATAAAGATATAATAAATAATAGGAGAATATAATATACTGGAAAACTAGAATTAGTAGAAACTTGTTATTCTGTAAACATTTGTTTCCTGTAACAAATATATGCTATATTATGCCTTTGTACTTGTAATGCATATATGCTATATTATGCTTTTGTATTTGTATTTCCTGTAACTAACTTCCTGTAACACACATATGCTATATTAGGCCTCTGTAAAGTATGCTTTTTGTCAAACATATGTTCCTGCCATCAATCTGAATCCACATCAATCTCATTCCTGTTTTTCTCATGCCATCCCGAGCCTGGCACTTATCTTGGGTTGGAGCTGCATACATCATGGGGGGGGGGGGATCAACTTACACTTCAACCCTAACTTACACCTTTTGATCTGTGTTGTTAGGTGCTCAGTTCCCTTCCCTGCAGCACCAGGGAGCCAAGTGGCCAATTGGGAGAACAAAGGAATACTCAAGGATGAGATAAGACTAATTGGGAGGCATCTATCCTTTGCAGGGCTATGAGGAATATACAAACCTAAATTAGGAGGCTGGAATTGGGGACTTAACTGGTGTTTCTAACAGTATAAAAAGGATGCCATACCTTCTCTGAGGTGTGGCCTTTCCTTACATGTCTCTTTTGTATGTGTTTGGAATGGTTTACCCAACTCTTTAACTTTGATCAAAATTAAATGCTGATTCTTTCTCAAGCCTCTGCTTAAGTGCTTCTTGGCTCATCGTGGACTTAAACGTATTGCCAGACCTTACACAACCAATGGACTTAATATTGTTTGTTTAGGAATGGATAAATGTAATGAATCCTCAAGTGATGTGATGATCTGCAGCTCTCTATTAGTACAATAAAGTATGTATCTTGCCTTTCCAGATAATAATTCTCATAAATGGTTTATAAAGCAATACAAACAATTGTAAATAAAATATAATAAATATTAATCAGAGATTTCTTGGATCCTTGAAAGAAGGTACTCAATGGATCACTGGAGGGGAAACGTCTGGATGGGCAAGGTTTCTTCCCTTTCCAGATATTGACATACTTGGCTCTATATTTGTAGATCATACCCTTACTTCAAAGAAGTGACAATGTTCCCAAATCAGAACATGCAGTCTTCCTTCCTTCCTTCCTTCCTTCCTTCCTTCCTTCCTTCCTTCCTTCCTTCCTTCCTTCCTTCCTTCTTCTTTCTTTTTCTTCCTCCCTCCCTCCTTCCTTTCTTTCTTCTTCATTCCTTTTTCTTTCTTCTTTCTTTCTTTCTTTTCTTTCTTTCTTTCTTTCTTCTTCCTTCCTTCTTTCTTTCTTTTGTTTCTCTTTCTCGATCTTTCTTTTTTTCTCTTTCTTTCTTTCTCTCTCTCTTTCTTTCTAGAGAACCTATGCCTTCAGTCAATGTCGTGATAAAACTTAATAAATGCTAGACTTAAATTTCTTGAGTCACCTTGTAGGGGAGACGGGCAACATAATATACAAACAAACAAACAAACAAACAAATCTGGAGATGGCCAGCTAAATAAATAAACAAATAATACGAATTAGCTTGTCTGAAGAAAAAGAACAGTAGTTGAGTAGCAAATGCACACATGTCCTTAAGGCTAAAGGATTACAATATCTCAATAACCCAGGATAACATTTCTGAACATGGTCTGATTAGGTCTTAGACCAGGGGTGTCAAACTCAAGGCCCGCAGGCCGGATGGGTGCTTAGATCTGGCCTGTGGGACCGCCCTGGCAGCAAAAACTGAGCTTGGGAGGGTTGCGCATGAAATCCCTGGCTCCATTTTTGGCCGCAACAGCCTCCTGCAGCCCTCTGCCAGCAAAAACGGAGCTCAGGGGTGCTTGCGCATGTCCCCCCCCAAGCTCCATTTTTGCTGGCAGAGGGCTAGCAAAGCAAACTAAAAGGAAAACAAAACAAAAGGAGAAATATTCCCCATTTTGCATTTGAGCATCCAAGAAGGGACAGGAAAGGAAAAAGGGAAAGAGGAAAGAAAAAGAAAAAGATGGGAAGATAGGAAGGGAGCAAGGAAGGAAGGAAGAAGAGGAGAAGGAAGAAGAAAGGAAAAAGAAGAAAAGGAAGGAAGGAAGGAAGGAAGGAAGGAAGGAAGGAAGGAAGGAAGGAAGGTTGGTTTGGCATGTTTAGCACTTGGCTACCAGCAGCCCTGCTGTCCTTTTGCCATCCCCTTGTCCCCTCCTCCTGACCTCTCCAGGTGGTCTTCCATCCTATTGGTGAGGATGCTTTGGTTACAAAGCCGGGTCTCCTTGCGTGGAGAGGGATTGGGCCTCCCTCTGACCCACACACTTTGCCTGGCCAAGCGACAACAGCAGTAATAGCCTCGAGGAAGAGGTAAGCACAGCCGGGCACCTCCTAGGGGAAGTGGGGTTGGGCTGGGCTGTGGAGTCCTGGTGCCCTGGGAGCTGGAGGACTGGGCTGGGCACTTGCCCTCTGCTTCCTAGGGCTCTGGACAGCCTGCGCCGCCATCCAGGGGTCCTCCGTGTGCCCCCGACACAAATGATGTCAAGCTAGCCATGCCACCCGACATGCCCACCAAGCCCCCTGAGGTCAAACACAACCTTGATGTGGCCCTCTATGAAATCAAGTTTGACACCCCTGCCTTAGAGTTTGGTCTAGAAATGGAGCACCCTCCCATGCCCCCAAGTCATCATGCGAAAATATGTATGGTTATTTTGCATTTTCTATTATGGTTTGCACTGTGGATTGTTTCCTTTTTCATCTATATTAGGGGTGTCAAACTCAAGGCCCACAGGCTGCATCCGGACAGTTGGGTGCTTAGATCTGGCCCGCGAGAGAGGGTGTGACCAACACCACAGTGCCATGGAGTTTCCCCTCGTTCTGTAGGGGAACTCTGATATCTGTGCCATTAGGAGACCTGGATCCATCGGAACCAGGTCGGAACCACCCTGGAGGGGTGGTGAAGAAGAGGGGCGCCTGCTGGTAAGCTGGGGGGGGGTGGCAAAGCCCCCAGGGAGCCGGCTCAGTCCCCTCAGCCTGCAGCAACCAGAAGACGACATCAAGTGCCGTCCCAGCTGCAGTGGTCACAATCGGCAGGATTAAAATTGAAAGATTGGAGTCAACTGGGAAGAGGATTTTAAAGCGATGTGCTGGAAAAAAATATTTTTAAGAGAATTTCTTTGAGATTTAAAGGGGAATAAAAGGACCCGAAATTAAGGAGCGGCTGCTTAGCATGTGGAGACTATGGAGTAAAAAAATTTCTTTTAAAATAGAACTATAACTAAAACCCAATGATTAAAGATTTGGAATTTTATTCTAAAAGACGTGGTGGAGGTGTGAAGAACTGAGAAGATAAATCTGGAAGGAGAATATTTTGAAAAGTAGAATTGACTTAAAATTGACTTTAAAAATGGAAGAATTGGAATAGAAAAGGCTGAGCTGGGAGACTGAAATGGAGAGAGCCACCTGTTGGTTGGAAGATTACTGTGATGGTGGAATATTACTATGGATGTTTTAACAGCTGCTGACCTTGAATAGGACAGCTTGTTACTACATGAAAGATAAACATTTAGATCAACTTGGAGAAGAACTAATTGGATTAAACTTCAATAACAAAAAGGCTGTGGAAATACATTTTTGTTGGCAGCCAAAGGGATTGTAAAAATTGATGGGTTTTGACTCTGAGTTATGGAGATAAGCGATTGCTAAGGACTGGTGGCATCCCGGAAAGACTTTCGTATTTTGGTGGAGACAGATTTCTGTTGCTAATTGGAATTTATCTAACTTTTGGACTTGAGAATTGTAAACTTGAAGACATGAAGGAAACTGATTATGTGGAATTGGTTGGACTTTTGAAAGACCTATTTAAAGATTTGAAAAGATCTTTTGGAATTAGAATAACTGAAAGAGGGGAGAATGAAGCACATGAGGGAAAAGAAATGGAGAAGAAGATAGAAGTGAAAAAGATAATTGATGAAAGTTGAGAAATATAACGATGAAAAAGAAAAGAATACTGAAAAGAAAATACAGATTAATGACTATGTTGATGAATATATTGAAATTTATGATTTCACTGACACTCACAGTGATAAAAGAGAAGAAGATATTAAAAATGAATGGTTTGATGATTATATTGAGATTGATAACGATTACTTTGGGATGCATAATGATAAAAAAGAAATAAAAAGGGGAAGTAGAGAGAAAAAATCAAGAGTAATTAAAGTGAGATATATACAAATACTACATTTAAGAAGGAGAAAAGGAATTTGGGGAAAGAGAACTTGTTGGTATAAAAGTAAAAGAAAGAAAGAAAAGAAGCTAAGGAAATGGGGATGGAGAAAATATACTTATAAAAAGGAAATAGGAACATGGATGATGGGGGTTGAAATGCCATAGAAATATCTTTTCCCTTTTTGACATACATAATCAATATAACTATTTTGTTAAGAATTTCTGGTTCTCTTTAAATAGGTTAATAATACTTATTAGATAGATAATGATGTTAGATTGATTCATTTATAATTAAATATTTGTATTGATGAAGAAAACAAGGAATTAGAGAATGGAAGTGGATTAAATGATAGAAAACAAAAAAGGTATATTCTGATTGTTTACTATTTTTCTATGAGATCTGTTCAAATGTAAAGTTGGAAAAATTTACTATGTTAAGGATTGATTGATTGATTAATTAACTGATTTGAGATAATACAGAAAGGTTTTTTATGATTAACATGAAGAGTTGGAATGATTAATTAACCTGTGTATGAGATGTTAAGATAAATTATGAATGGAAGTGGATTAAATGATAGAAACAAAAAAGGTATATTATGATTGTTTATTATTTCTATATGAGATCTGTTTAAATGTAAAGTTTGAAAAATTTATTATGTTAAGGTCTGGAAAATTAATTGATTTGATAAAATATAGAAAGGCTTTTGATGAATAATATAAAAATTAGAGAGAATAGAAGTGGATTTAAATGTTAAAAATAAAAAAGATATATTATGATTGCTTATTATTTTTGTATATATCTGTTTAAATGAAAAATTTGAGAAATTTATTATATTAAGATTTGAATATCCAATTGAGTTGGACAATATAGAAAGAATCTTGATGACTAAATATCAGAAGTTGAAATGTATAATTGGGTATTTAGTTATGATAAAATAGAGGATAAGAAAAATAAATGATGAGTATAGAGATAAAGGAAGGGAAGGAAGCAATACGGCTTAAAATTAAGAAGCAGGAGAAATTATAATTATTTTGGGAAGTCGAGCTAATGGCGGTTATTTTGGGAGGAAAAAATTGAAATTAACTGGTGAAGATCCCAAAAGACAAAATTAGATTTTTTGGGGAGGTAATATAAATTTAGCAGCATATACCTAGAATAAAATATTATATACAAAGAAATGATATAATAATAATAATAATCTTTTTAGAAGAGACATTGTTAGCTCAAAATTTGAGAATATATCATCAGTCTGTTAAATGCGAGATGAGTTAGTATAAAGAGCACTCAGGGAAAGGGAAAGGGGGTGAAAGAGGAAGTAGAGGGGGAGGAAGAGAAGGAGTAGAGAGAAGTAGGGGGAGTGAAGGAGTAAGAAAGTAGGAGAAGATGGAGATAGAGAGAGGGAAGTGTAATGGAAAAAAGTAGAACAGACTGATGATTGATGATATAAATGCAGAATAAGGTACTGATTTTTGAATGATTGATTAAAATGTATAACTATGTATCTTTTTGTAATATTTTAAGATATATGTATATTGAGTTACATATGAAGATGTGGAGAAAAATAAAAAACTTTTTGGAGAAAAAAAAAGATCTGGCCCACGGGTCAACCATGGAAATAGAGAAGGAGCGGCCCGTGGTGCCTCTGCCAGAGAAAACTGAGTCCGGACGAGCAATGTGTGGCCTCCCTGGCTGAGTTTTCACTGCCAGAGGCCGTCGCAACCGAAAATGGAGCCTTGATGAGTGATATTGAGCTGGCAATGCTTCCTGGCAACGCCCCCCCCCCCCACGAGCTCAAACCCTGATGCGGCCCTCAATGAAATCGAGTTTGACATCCCTGATCTATATATTATATAATACACTAGCTGGAGATACTCAGCTTAAGCAGAAATGCAAAAATATTGTCAAACAATATGCTCCCAGTTGAGGTTGTGGGACTTTTTTGTTTTTGTTTGTTGTTTTTGTTATTATGTTCGTCACGGAACACGTGGCTCAAGAAGCGCCTCTGATTGGGTACTCTGCCGGTAACCACCAGGTGGGAGAAAGACGTTCTGCGATTGGCTGAGCCAACTGACCCCTTGAATATAAAAGAGCTGTCAGCCGAGAAAAGTCACTCGCTCGCTCTTGTTAGCGCAGGAGTGAGCCTCAGTTAGCTCATGTTAATTCAAATAAAAAGAGTTGGACTATTCCCCTGCGTTGCCTCAGTCTGTAACCCTTCGTTCAAATACACAAAACTGGTGACGAAGGTGGGATCCTGAGGCAACTGGGCCAGAGAAGTCACTTAAAAAGAGCTGAAGCACTAAGAGCTGACCCCGGCGACAATACGTCGTAATCCACAAAAATTTACTTCAGAAGTCTGTGATTGCCGAAATGGCCACCCTTTCAACATTTGCGCCTTTCAATCAGGCAACGGATACTTGGGACTCCTTCCTAGACCAGTTTGACTGCTTTCTCGCAGCGAACGACTACAAATGGTTACCCGGTGACTGAAAGTTAGCAGTTTTCCTCAGCGTATGTGGCCGTGACATGTTTGAGACTGCCAGAGCACTAATGGCCCCACAGAAGGTCCAAGACGTTTTATGGGAGACCCTGTTAACTAAGTTAAAAGGGCATTATGCCTCATTGCCGTCCAGAATCGCTAGACGCCACGCATTCCATCACAGATACCAGGCAGAGAGAGAAACTATCAATCAGTACATGGCACCATTAAGAGCAGCTGCCCTGTACTGTGAATTTAGAGATTTGGATGATCTCCTCCTGGACCAACTAGTTTGTAGGGTCAGGGACATCCGGCTGCAATGTCACCTGTTAGCCAAAATGGACATCACGCTCCAGTCAGCATTCAATGAGGCTCGAGCTTCCGAATTATCCAACTGGTCAGCAACCGAAATACAAAAAGCCCTGCATCCATCAACACCCAGAAAAAGTACATCAGGAGGAGGCCAAATCAGACATGCTAACCGATGATGAAGAGGACGTGAGCTGGCTCAAAACAACGCCCACCCCAAGAAGGAGCGGGGACATGGAAGGAAGAAAATTTCAGAGACCGTGTGAGGGTTGTGGTGGAAATCATTACCGTTCCTCATGCAGATTTAAGAATGTTGCTTGCAGGCGATGCGGAAAAATAGGGCACCTAGCAAAGGTTTGCCTTGCTGTGCAGCCATCAAATGTCAAACAGCCCAGATACTCCGTTGAAGACCAACCGCATCAAGGACCTGATCATAGAAGCAAAGATTGTTTCACCATCTACCGGGACTCACGTTGCTCAGAAACAATAATAGATCAGGCCAGCGCCGAGTTCAAGAAAATTTTTTACCTCACGCTATCCATTTGAGGGAAAACCATGTAAAATGGAAATAGACCCTGGTTCTGCTCTGACCATAATCTCATGGAGCACCCTGAAGAGACTGATGCCTACAATGGCTAAAAGACGATTAGCTCCTTGTGATGTGAGGCTTCGTGATTACCAAGGTAATCACATCCCAGTTGAAGGCTGTGGGAGGTTTAGAATACAATACCAGGGGTTTACAGGCTGCCTCAAATCGATTGTTGTTGGTGGCTCCCTACCTAGCCTATTAGGGTTAGATTGGTTTGACACTTGGGATCGGCCGTAACCAGCCTCCATGCCCTAGACACCACTGAATTCGAAGCCCTAACTGATGAATTCACTGATGTGTTCAATGATGAACTGGGCAAATATACAGGAGCCCCAGTGTCATTTAATTTACCCCTCAATCGCTCTGATTAGGCTCAAACCCCATAGGGTACCTTTTGCGCTCCGCCCCAGAGTAGACCAAGAGTTGGACAAACTCCTGGCACAGGGTATTTTAGAACCTGTAGATCATGCCACATGGGAGATGCCCATTGTCATTCCCATCAAACCGATGGCTCCATAAGAATCTGCACAGACTATAAGGCTACCTTGAAACATCTCTACAGGCTAACCCCTATCCTGTCCCAGTGGTTCAACACCTTCTTCATTTGTTGGGTCGCTTTACCATCTGGCCCAAGCTTACCAACAACTCCCTGTGGACGATTCTACCGCAGAGGCTCAAACTATCGTCCGGGGAGCCTTCAAATGCCTCTGACTTCAGAGAGAGGGCGTGGCCAACACTGCGGTGCAACAGAATTCCCCTCGTTCCCGTAGGGGAACTCCGACATCCGCGCCGTTAGGAGAACTGGTACAGTCAGAACCAGGTCAGAACCACCCTGGAGGGGTGGGGAAGAAGAGAAGCACCTGTTGGTAAGCTGGGGGGTGGCAAACCCCCCAGGGAGCTGGCTTAGTCCTCTCAGCCAGCGGCGAATGGAAGACGACATCGTGTCGTCCTAGCCGTGGCGGCCACAAACGGCAGAACTGAATTGAAAGATCAGGAGTCAACTGGGAAGGAAAATTCAAGTCTACATGCTGGAGAGTGTGAAGAAAAGAAGTTGGTGAGTGACATTGGCAGAGCCAGTGTCGGGATGGTATGGTCACTTTTCCACAACGCTCCATGGAAAGCACCGGTCCACGGCCGATTGGAGACCCGAAATTCAGGTCAAAACTGCTCAGGTGGAGCGGTGAAGAAAGAAGCTCATTGTGGCAGACCATAGGGGTTGGCGCAGACCCCACAGAAGCTACAGCACTTGCTTCTTGGCCATCGGCCATGAGGAGGCGTCCAGATTTGTCGCCATTAGCCCCGGCAGCGTTATTGCTACAGGGAAGAAGATCGAATGAAGATAGTGCCATCTGGGTGAGAGGATTCTTTTTGTTCTTTTTTCTTAAGTGAACTAGTGAAGAAACTTAAATTTTATACATTGGAATTAGCTATTTTTTGGATTTGGAAGTGGATATTTTCTTTTTTCTTTTTTTAAAGGAAAGCTTTGGGCGCGGGAGGTGGCTTTTTAGAAGTCACTCCCATACATCAGCGGCGAAAAGAGCATCTTGTCTTTTGTTTTTAACTTTAATTGAAAGAAATTTGAGTGCCTTTTAAATTCTTTAAATTTTTGGATCTTAAAACAAACAAAGTTTACTTTAGACTGAACTCTGTGGTATTTGCTTTTTGATTGTATCCTTTCTCTCCCCCCCCCCTTTGCTGGAATATTATAGCTAAATATAAGCACAGTGCCACCTAATGTTTCAATTGTGATAAATGACAGAGAAAATTGATATAATGAAAGGAACCAGACAACACTGCCCTCTATCACCATTATTGTTTATCTTAACTTTGGAGGTCCTAACTAGGCTTATAAGACAAGATAAAGATTAAAAATGAAGAATATAAATTACAAGCCTTTGCTGATGATTTGGTGTTCATATTGGAAGATCCACTAGAAACAAGATCAAAACTATTATATCAAATAGAACGATATGGAGAGGTGGCCGGACTAAAAATTAACAAAGATAAAACAAAACTTTTAGTTAAAAATATGACAGAAAAACAAAAAAAGAAATTGTCTGAAACTTTAAAGATACAAATTGTAAAGAAAGTTAGATACTTGAGGATTCAACTATCTGCAAGATGTTTAACCATTAAAGAAGATAATTATATAAAATTAAAAAAACAGATCGAAATAGAGTTGGACAAATGGAAAAATCTTCAATTATCACTTATGGGCAGAATTGAATTGATTAAGATGAATATATTACCTCATTTACTATTTTTGTTATCGACAATTCCAATAAGAATAGAAAAAATTTACTTCAAGGAGATAAATGAGTCCTTCGGGAGTTGGGCGGCATATAAGAACACCATAATAAATAAATAAATAAATAATAAATGCAGTGATGTTGAAGTTTATTTGGCAGGGGAAAAGATCAAGAATAAACTTTAAAATGTTACAAGATGCTAGGACTCGAGGTGGCTTTGGACTTCCAAATTGGGAACTTTATTACCAGGCAGTGATGTTGATGTGGATGAGAGAATGGATCTTATTAAGAAATAGGAGATTGTTATTATTAGAAGGACATGACATGCATATTGGTTGGCACGCAATTATATAGTATGGAAGAAATAAAATACACAGCTATTTCCTGATGTAAGGCATCACATCAGGAACTCTTTATACTTAGTATGGGAAAAGATAAAAGCTAAATATTATATGAGTGTACCGAATTGGATATCGATAATAGAAGCATTAATACATCCAAGCAGAGTGAATTGGCAAAATATACCAAGGTATAAAGATATTTTGACAGATGAAGGGAAATTAAAATCGACTCAAGAATTAGAAGATCAAGGAATTAAAATGGATTGGTTCATGAGATTGCAGATACAAACAAGATATGAAAAAGACAATAAAATGGAAGGTATTATTTTAGAGAATACAGAATTAGATGCAATACTTATAGGATCAGATGAAAAATTAATCAAGAAAATATATAATTATCTACCCTATGTGGACTTAGAGTTTGAACAAGTTAAAGAAACAATGATAAAATGGGCTCAGAACTTTGGCTACACAATAGAATTAGAAAAATGGAATCAACTCTGGGAAAGGAACTACAAATTGACTATGGCAACAGCATATAAAGAAAATATGTATAAAATGTTTTACAGATGGCACTTCTCACTGGACAGATTAGCTAAAATGTTCAAAAATATGACTATGAAATGTTGAAAGTGTCAGCAAATACCAGGTACTTATTATCACATGTGGTGGACTTGCACAAAAGCTAAAAACTATTGGACTCGAGTTAAGACTTGGTTAGAAAAAATGCTGAAACACAACAGGGTTGAGACCTGAAATTTTCTTGTTGGGGATTATACTGACTAAATTTAGTAAAGAAGATACTTATCTGATTATACATGTGTTGACAGCAGCTAGAATTACATTTGCACAAAAATGGAAAGGAACCAAGGTTCCATCTGAAGAGGATTTAATTAAGAAAATTTTGGACTGCGCTGAGATGAATAGGGTGACAATGAAAATTAAAGATAAAGAGAATATTTACAATGTTTGAATGAAGTTTTACAATTGGTTAGAGAATGAATATAGTTTAAAGTTAAGATAGAACAGTTATTATACTTAAAAGATAAGGAACTTATCTTGGATAACCCAGATGACAAAATTATAATAGATAAGGAGGTAGCAGTATAATACTATAAATATATACCTGGAAATAATAAATGTGAAATAGACTCTTAATATAGAAGATATAAAAATAGTAAATTTCAAATGTAAGTTAAAGAGATGCATTGCTTGTCTGTCTTTTAAAATAGATTAAAAATGAATACACTCAGGAAAGGAGAAGGAGGAGGAGGAGGAAGAGGAAGTAGTAGAGAGGAGAGAAGGAAGAAGGGGAAGTAGAGAGGGGAGAGAAGGAGGAAGAAAGTAGAAGAAGATGAGAAGGATAGAGGGAAGGGAGTGATTGGATTTGATATGGTAGGACAGATAGGCGATTTAGTAATGATAGATGTTAGAATGTTATATTTGAATTTTGAATACTAGAAATATTATAGAAAACTTATAAAAAAGTTTCTTCTTTTGATAATATATTATGGTATATGTATTGATGCTTATATGAAGAATGTTAAAAAATAAAAATAAAAATAAACAAGTGTCGTCCTAGTCACGGCGGCCACAAACGGCTGGACTGAATTGAAAGATCGGGAGTCAACTGGGAAGGAAAATTCAAATCTACATGCTGGAGAGTGTGAAGAAAAGAAGCTGGTGAGTGACATTGCCGGTAGAAAACACTAAAAAAGAAACATTTTAATAATTAAAGGGGAACAAAAGGACCGGAAATCAAGAAAGCGGCTGATTAGCAAGTGGAGACAATGGTGAAATAAAGTTAAATGGAATCGTAACTAAAACCCAACTATTGAGGATTTGGAACTTTGTGATAAAAGACCCGGTGGAAGTTTGAGAAATTGGGAAGAGAAATTTGGAAGAGAATATTTAGAAGTGAAATTGATTTAAAATACGAAGGAAAATTTAGAACAGAAAAGGCAGAACTGGGAGATTGGAAATGGAGAGTGCCAAATGTTGGTTGGAGGAATTATTGCAATGGTGGAATATTACTACATATATTTAGACAGCTGCTGACCTTGAACAGGAAAAACTTTGTTGAAATCTGAGAAAATTTAAAACAATGGACAGCTTGTTATTGTACGAAAGACAGTGTTTGGACTGATTTGGATAAGAATGAATTTGAATGAACTTTAATAATAAAGGAACAGAAGGATTTGGATTTTCAATGACTAAAATGGAACTTAAGTGTTACAACTGGCAAGGCTTCATATAATAGAAGATAGTTAAAAAAGGCTGTGGAAATACATTTTTGTTAGCAGCTGGATGGATTGTAAAAATTGGTGATTGGTGATTTTGATGAGATGGATGCAAGTGATTACGAAGAACTGGTAGCACTCCTGAAAGACTTTTGTGAAGATATAAAAAGCTGCCTTTCGGGGTTTGGAGTTGGGAAAGAAAAGAGAAAAGAACCAGAGGAAAATAAAGAGGAAATGGAAGAACAAGAAGATAAGAAGATATTAAAAGAGAAAAACCAGATTGGTGAAGACACCGGGATTTATAGTGATGGAGGAAAAATGGACATTGAAAATGAACAAATTGATGATTATGTTGAAATTTTTGAAGATTACACTGGGTTTTACAGTGACAAAAGGAGAGTAGGGGGAGAATATTGGCATTGGATGAAACAATTTAAAAAAGAAGGGGGAAATAAAAAAATAATAAAAAAATTGAAGGTAGACCTAAGCAAACAATATACATAAAGGGGAGAAAAGGTGTTTGGGGGAAAAGAAGTTGGGGGTACAAATGTAAAAGGAAGAAAAAAAAGAAGTTAAGAAAAAGGGAATGGAATTTAAAAGAAAATGGATGATTGATGATGTGGTGAAACAGTATTCTTTTTTATTCTAGTATTCTAGTATTAGATTAGTTAGTGAAGTTTATTATTTTTTAATTGAAATTGATTGTGATAATTATTATAATTATTAATAAGGTTTGTTGAAATAATTAATATAATCATTTATATGAATTGTTTTTTTCTTTTTGTGAATGTAAAATTATATTTTAGGTGGGTATAAGAATGGTTTATTAAATTAATTTAAAATTGATGAAATTAAATATTTGTACCATCAAAGAAAAAGATAAAGTATAAAACAGAATAAAAATAGGTCAACCTTTGGGAAGTACCGTATTTTTCGGAGTATAAGACGCACTGAAGTATAAGACGCACCTAGATTTTAGAGGAGGAAAACAAGGAAAAAAGTATTCTGAACAAAATGAGACGTTGTACTTACCTGAGACGTCCATTCTCGTAGGGTGGAGCTAGCCGCCAAGATTGGTATTGGCACAGCCTTCTAGCCAATGATGACTGAGTCTGGAAAAGTATAAAAGGTGGCTCTAGGCCTAGATTCCCCCTCTTTTTGACGAGGGATAAATGCCAGACTCAAGTGCTATCAATCCAACAAGTTTATTAACTGTCTAAACAAGAAGTTCTACATGAGTGAGGAGCCTAAATACCTAACCTAACTACCTAGAGACAGAGGATAACTATGTACACTAATATTCCTAGAAACCTAATGAACCATATAATATGAATTACCTGTCCAGCCAGAATACATGCAGAAGGGAGGGACTTGGCGGCTAGCTCCACCCTACGAGAATGGACGTCTCAGGTAAGTACAACGTCTCATTCTCCATAGTGGGTGGAGCTAGCCGCCAAGATTGGGACATGCCAAAGTAATCTAGTCCCCAGGGAGGGCCTCCTGATTCTGGCTGGGACCACCACCCTCCAAAGTTACCTGTTCCAGCACCCTGCGCCCAAAGTCAGCCTCCTGCGAGGCGAAGGCGTCCAGTCTGTAGTGCCGGACAAATGGCGTTGGCGATGCCCAGGTGGCAGCCCGGCAAATTTCCTCGATGGAAGCCCTAGTGTTCCATGCCGCAGTGGTGGCCGCGCTGCGAGTGGAATGGGCAGTAACCTTGGTGGGTCTTGGCAGGGACAATTGTTCATATGCAATGTTAATGACATATTTAATCCACCGACCCACCATAATAGAGGATGCCTTCCTCCCCATCGAAGTATGGTGAAAGGAGACAAACAAGGCCTCAGTCCTGCGAAAAGCAGCCGTTCTCTGAATATAAATGTCCAGTGCACGCCTCACGTCCAGGAGGTGCCACTGCCTTTCAATGTCTGAGGATGGGGAAGGGTAGAATGATGGTAAAACCACCTCCTGAGCCCGGTGGAAATAAGAGTTTACCTTTGGCAGAAAGGTGGGATCCAATCGCAAAACCACCCTGTCCTGGTGAAACACACAGAGGTCACTCCTGATGGAAAGGGCAGCCAGTTCAGATATGCGACGGGCGGAAGTGACAGCCACCAGGAAAACCACCTTGTATGTCAGGTGGGCCAGAGAGGCAGAATCCAAGGGCTCAAAGGCGCCCCCCGTGAGTGCTGATAACACTTTTGATAAGTCCCAGGTGGGATACCTATGGACCACAGGAGGGCATCTATTCACTGCGCCCTTCAGGAACCTGGAGACTAGGGGGTGAGTGGAGAGTTTTCCCAGAGAAGGACAAGACAACACTGTGGACAGGGCAGCAACCTGGCGTTTGAGGGTACTTGGGGCAAGACCCTTAGCTAACCCCTGGCGTAGGAATTGAAGAACATTTATGACCGAGAGGTCCAATGGGGAATGACCCTCCCTCTCACACCAGGAACAGAAAGCCTTCCATGAGGCTGAGTAAATACGATGTGTGGAGGGTCTGCGGGAGTCAAGCAACACCTCCATGATGTCCTCGGGGATCCGACGGTTCGTCAGAGTGAGCCGCTCAAGCGCCAGGCGGTCAGTTGCAACCAGTGAGGCTCTGGATGCTGCACTGACCCCTGGAGCAGCGACCACTCTGTCGGAGGGATCCTCCATGGGGGTGAGACCGACAGGGAGACCAGGTCGGCATACCAGGCTCGCCTTGGCCAGTCGGGTGCCAGAAGTACTACCTCGGCTCTTTCTTCCATGATTTTCCGGATGACCTGCGGAATGATGGGAATGGGGGGAAACGCATAAAGCAGTCCCTGAGGCCAGGTGCCGCGGAGGGCGTCCACCCCTTCTGCCCCCTGAGTTTGATATCGGGACAGAAACCTGGGCAGTTGGGCATTCTCCGGGGTGGCAAAAAGGTCCATTACAGGCTGACCGAATTGACCCACAAGTTGGTGGAAAAGATCTGGATGTAAACTCCACTCTGAGTGGTCTATCTGGTGCCGGCTAAGCCAGTCCGCCCTGGTATTGTCCACCCCAGAGATATGTTCAGCAGAGAGGGACAGTAGGTGTTGTTCTGCCCATAGCCCTAACTGCATGGCCTCTGACATCAACTGTGGAGACATGGTCCCACCCTGCCTATTTATGTGGGCCTTGGTGGCCACGTTGTCAGTAAGGACCATCACGTGAGAATCCTGCAGAAGAGGCCTGAATTGCTGGAGGGCAAGGAAAACCGCCCGTAATTCCAGGACATTAATGGGTAGAGTTGTCTCATCTAGCGACCAGGAACCCTGCGCCACCTGTGCTCCCGTGTGAGCCCCCCAACCCGACAGGCTGGCATCTGTGGTGACCAAGATATGCCTTGGGGGGAGGAAACAGGTGCCCCTGTGGACAGCAGAGGTGGTCCACCAAATCAGTGATCTCCGGACAGAAGTCTGTAGTCTCACTTTGGCTGGGGAGTGAGCTCTTCCCTGACGCTGGTAGGGAAGGAGGAGCCATTGGAGGTCCCTGGAGTGTAAGTGAGCCCATGGGACAATATGAATGGCTGAAATCATCTTGCCCAGGAGGGAGGACAGTAGGCTCAGTGGAGCTGAGCTTTGCCTCAGAACTTGCTGAGTTAAGGCCAATAGGCTGTCTCTCCGTTCCTGGGACAGGTATACCTTACACTCCAGGGAATCAATGATCGCCCCCAGATGGACAATTCTGGTGGCGGGGTTTAGCTGGCTCTTGGAATGATTGACCAAGAAGCCAAGGTGGTCTAAGGCGTTAAGCACTACCTGGACATCTCTCTCAGCCTGAGAAGGAGAAGCTGAGGAGATGAGAATATCGTCCAGGTAGCACTGGATCCTGATGGGAATGGATCTGAGGTGCGCGGTCAGGGCCGCTAGGACCTTGGTGAAGACCCTAGGCGCTGAGGACAGGCCAAAGGGAAGCACCCCATATTCATAATGCACCCCTGCATAACAAAAACGCAAGTATTGGCGGTGAGATGGCCGAATTGGAATGTGGAGGTAAGCCTCTGAGAGATCTATGGATGACATTAGATCTCCCTTCCTAATACTTGAGAGGATGGAATGCAGGGTGTGCATTTTGAATTTCTTGTGGACTATGTACCTATTGAGGCGCTTAAGGTCCAGTATTGCTCTCCATCCCCCCGAGGATTTGGGCACTACAAATAAAATGGAGTAGAAGCCCTGCCCCTGTTGGTCCTCAGGCACCTGCTGGATGGCTCGAATGTCCAACAGGTGCTGGATGGCCTGATTCATGAGAACCCTTTTTTGTGAGTTTGATGAGATGGGGCATCGAAGGAAAAACCTCGGGGGGGTGGAGAGAAACTCGAGAGAGAGACCTGACTTCAGGGTTTTACAAACCCATGCGTCATTGGTGATTTCCTCCCATCGACTGGCATAGAGTGCCAGGCGACCCCCTATGGGAGGAACGGCCGGAGAATTACTTATTCCGGCGGAAGGGGCGACCACCGGCCCCTCTAAAGGGCCGCTTGTATTGGTTCCCCCGGAAAGGACGGTCAGAGGAGAACCTCTGGCGTGGCCCTATTGCCCCTGAGCCTGCCCTTGGAAATTCCCTTGAGATTGGGGTTGAAATTTACTCTGGTTTTGATAGGCCCCTCTATAATTCCTCCTGGGGAAGAAGGGTGGCCTGGAGATGGGTTTGCGGCCACCTGAGGGGAGGACCTTCTTTTTGTCCTTTGTCTCGACCAAAATTCGGTTGAGAGGCTCACCAAATAGGTGCTGACCCGCCACAGGGCTAGAGGCCAGCTTCCATTTATACTTAACATCCGCAGCCCAGTTGCGCAGCCAGGTCATGCGGCGCGCTACTGCTGCAGATGCCATGGCCCTTGCTGAGAATCTGGCCGACTGGAGGGTGGCGTCCGAGGTAAATTGCGCCGCGGCCAGCAGCTTATTGAGGTCCTGGTGAGCGCGGAGGTCGGAGGGCGGCAGGTGGTCCTGGAGAGCGTGAAGCCACTTGACCGATGTCCTGCAAAAGAAGGAAGCAGTAGCAGCTGACTTCAGGGCCCACGCAGCCGACTGATGACCCCTCTGGAGCGTCGCCTCCATTTTACGGTCCTCCGGGCGAAGGAGTTCGTCTGGTTCACTGGACATCGAGGAGCTGGGAAACAGAGTCAGGACCGGGCTGTCCACGGGAGGCACTGCTAAATGCTGGGCCAAAGCAGAGTCAACGTTAAAGTATCTTTTGTCAAGGGCGGTGGCCATTGACCCTGCAGTGGGGTTCTGCCACTGCTTTAGCACAGTTTCAACAAAAAGCTTTGGGGCAGGCACAACATCAGATTGCGAAGCCGTGGGCTCGAACATGGGGTCCGGCTCAGCTGTTTGCGTGGTTGATCCAGCAGGTGGCAACAGGTTGGCTGTGGTCTTTGCTTTGTGCAAAAGTGACCGAAATAAGGCAGGCTGGAATATGACAGAGGAGGCAGCTGGCTCAGGAGCCAAGTCCTCATCATCGGACATGGCCAGTTCTGGGAGAATGGGCCCAAGATCCGTTTCCAGGTCGTTGATAACCTGGAGGTCGGCTAGGGGATCTGAACCCTCGTCGTCCCCCTCGTCGTTACCCTCTAGATCAGAGTGGTCTGGACTGTCCCTGCTATGCTGCTCTCTTGTGGCATAGGTTCTATGGGTCACAGACTGTCCTGCCATTGCCCTGATTCCTGCCTCCACCCCCTTTCTGATCGCTTTATTGATCCTATCTTGGATCTCTTGAGATTGGAAAGGGTCTAAATTGGGGGCTGCATTGGGTGAGTCGTCCCTGGATGGAACCCTGGGGCCCCAGACGTTCCCTTCAGACCTACGCAGGTTTTCCCCATCGATGGATACATTGTCGGGGGAGAGGGACTGAGAGGTTCCCCGGTGACGGGGGGTAGGTCCCTTGTCATGCCTTGAGAGGCTCTTGTCCCCCGTCTGAGTGGAATGCTTCGTCTTAGAGGCCCTATCCTTGGTAGGTGGCACAGGGGATTGAGGCCTAATGGGGGATCGATCCCTGCTTGGAGAGGGAGATGCCACCCTGGTGTGATCAGCCTGCTCCACAGTGGCCCTTGGAGTCTTAGCCTTCGCTTTGCCTGACTTTTGCCCTTTGTCAGCCATGATACAAAAAAGAAGAGAAAAAAAAATTGGCTTGTTAGTTAAGTAGCTGCAGTCAAAATGGCCGCCAGTCACAAGGTAGGCCTAAAATGGCTGACAATGCTGTCTGAGGAGATGACAGAGTCTCAGTGCGGGCAAGATGGCCGCCTGTCGCCGGGCAGATTGTCAGTGGCAGAGAAAAAAACTGATTATTTCGAAGACAGCCTGTGATGACAGTTTTTTTTGGGGGGGGGGAGTGCTATCGATCAATGTCAAGTGCACTCACGAGTCCATTGACACTTGTCCTGGCAAGGCAACTTCAGGAGGGTCGTCGTGCTGCGAGGCCTGCTGCCTGTAGTAGAGCCAGGCCTCAAAGGTAAGAGCAGGCTTCTTCGTTCGGCAAACAGGCTGGGAGGCAGCAATCGAAGCAGAGCAGGGCAAGCACGGCTCCTTTCGCGCTTCCGCGGCCGCGGAGCGCTTTCGGGCCGACAAAAAATTCAGTAAGGGCCGCCGGCAGCGTGCGCTAGCCGGTCCCAGTCGCGTCAGCTGTTTGGCAGAAAAAAATAGCCTCCGGGGCCTTGCGCGAACCCGGAAGGCTACAGCTGACGGTCGGCGATCGAAGGGTGCGGGTGGCAAGCGCTGGTCCGCCCCTGCGCTGACGAGGCCTTCTGCGCTCTCCCGATCCCTTGGCAATCAGCTGGGGATCGGAAGGCTCAAGGACGGCTCGGCCTGCTTTCGCCGGGCCAAACGAAGCAAAGGCACCACAACAGAAGAAAAAATAACAATTTGCTGGGTCAGTATGCCTGATGGCCCCTCGGCTCTCCCAACGGCAGTTCGAGAGTCAACGGGGTGCAGTTAACCCCTCGATGACCAGACCCGGTGCTCACTTGCAAGGAAGGCCTCAATTAAGCCCAGGTAAACGGTGATGCCACCGCTGGCCCCCTCAACGGTCAGGGGCCCTTTCCCTCTCCCTCAACAGCCGGTATGATTAAAATGGTCCAAAGAAAGGAGCAGAAAAAAAGGATTGCTATACTGGGCCTTTGGCTGGAGGGGCGAGCGACAGTTAAACTGACAGCCAACTGCCTCCACCCTGATTATATTATTGGAAAAAAACCAGGGGAGCTCGAATAGGGAAAGAAAAAGGAATTAAGTATATCAGAGGAAAAAAACTTACAATTGTGATGGATTGGAAAAAAGCACTAGTCGATGGCTATGACTGAGTCAAAAAGAGGGGGAATCTAGGCCTAGAGCCACCTTTTATACTTTTCCAGACTCAGTCATCATTGGCTAGAAGGCTGTGCCAATACCAATCTTGGCGGCTAGCTCCACCCACTATGGAGAATGGTGTAGTAATATATTATTTAATAAAATACCAGTATAGCAGAATACTTTTTACAACCATGTATACTTGATACAACCATGTACACTTTTTGCAACCATGTACACTTTTTACAAACTTCAAACTTGACAGCTTTAAGACTTGTGGACTTCAACTCCCAGAATTCCTCCTCCAGTCATGCTAGCTCAGGAATGGGAGTTGAAGTCCACAAGTCTTAAACTTGCCAAGTTTGAAGACCCTTGCACCCCTAACCCGGGGGTCTTCAAACTTGACAGCTTTAAGACTAGTGGACTTCAACTCCCAGAATTCCTCCTCCAGTCATGCTAGATGGGGTAATTAGAAGGCAAAAACGCCCCAATTTTTGCAAAAAAAGGCCACTTTTCGCTCGGTTTTTTTTTGCAAAAACAGGGCATGCAGAGGATCTGGGAAGCCTGCAGTGGACTCCTAGGAGGTGGGGGAAGGCAAAAACGCCCCAATTTTTGCAAAAAATGACCCGTTTTTCGTTCATTTTTTTGCAAAAACAGGGCATGCAGAGGATCTGGAAAGCCTACAGTGGACTCCTTGGAGGTGGGGGAAGGCAAAAATGCCCCAATTTTTGCAAAAAATGACCCATTTTTTGTTCGTGTTTTTGCAAAAACAGGGCATGCAGAGGATCTGAGAAGCCTGCAGAGCACTCCTACGGGGTGGGGGAAGGCAAAAATGCCCCAATTTTTGCAAAAAATGGCCCGTTTTTCACTTGTTTTTTTGCAAAAACAGGGCATGCAAAGGATCTGGGAAGCCTGCAGAACACTCCTAAGGGTTGGGGGGAGGTAAACCCCCCCATTTTTGCAAAAAACAGCCCAGTTTTTTGCAAAACTTGGATGCGGGGGCGGGGCTTCGGGAGGCTAAAATTGCTGTATTCGGTGTATAAGATGCACCGACATTTCCACCCTCTTTTTGGGGGCAAAAAGGTGCGTCTTATACTCTGAAAAATACGGTATATAGAATTTGCACAATTACTATTGTTAATTTTTCTTTTTTATATATATAAGGATTGTATAATTTAACAAGTTGAAATATTACAGAAGAATTTTGATTAAATTGAGAAGCTGAATGGATAATTTATATGATTATAAGATTTTAATACAATTTATATAATTGAAATATGGATTTTTATGGAACATTTAGTTATGCTAAAATAGGAGATAAGAAAAACAAATGATGAATAAAAAGATTAAGGAAGGAGAGGAAGCAATACGGCTTAAAATTAATAGGTGGAGAGATAATAACCACCTTGAGAATTTAAGCACTAGCGGTTAATTTGGAGTAAAAATCTGAAATTAATTGGTGGTGATCCCAGAAGACAAAATTAGATTTTTTGGGGGAGGCAGTATGATTTTACTAGCATATACCTAGACCTAGAGTAATGTATCATGTATAATAGAAATGATATAAGAATAAAATTTTAGAGGAGGTATTGTTAGCTTAAAACTTTGGAATATCAAAAATAAGTGAAGAATAAGATATTGATTTTTGAATGACTGAAATTAAAATGTTTAACTATGTATTTTATTATAACGATTTAAGTTATATGTGTACTGAAATATAAATGGAATTGTGGAGAAAAAAAATGCCTCTGTCTTCAATTTGGGGTTTGCGTTGCCCCTGGCATTTTCCAAAGCCTCATGGAGACTGTTGCTAAGAATTCCAGGGGTGATTCTTTATTTTGACAACGTCCTTTTATCAGCCGCTAATGCAGCAGAGCTAATATCACACTTCTGAGCTGTGCTTAAACGCTTCAGGCAAGCAGGACTTAAACTTAAAAATGTAAACTCAGAGTGGCGCAAGTGGAGTTTTTAGGCTACCTCATTGACGCCACTGGAATTCATCCGACCCCTTTGAAAATACAAGCCATCCAAAAGGCGGTGGTGCCTACTAACAAAACAGAACTTCAAGCCTTTCTCGGTCTTTTAAATTTTTACAGCATGTTCTTGCCGCACAAGGTTACCATTGCTGAGCCACTGCATCGCCTATTGAGTAGACAAACACCCTGGAACTGGGAACAGAGAGAGGCCACGGCATTCGCAACTGTCAAATCGCTACTGACCTCGTCCAACGTCTTGGTCCCGTACAACAGTGCTATACCTCTGACATTAGCCTGTGACGCATCACCCTATGGGGTCTTAGCTGTCCTGAGTCATCAGTTGCCTAATGGAACTGAAACCCCCATCGCCTATTTCTCGAGGACGCTTTCACCGGCAGAGAGAAATTACAGCCAGATCAACAAAGAAGCCCTGACCATAGTGGCTGGAGTAAAACAATTTCATGACTATTTATACGGCCATTTTTTCAAACTGGTAACTGACCACAAGCCACTCCTAGGGATTCTGGCTGGCAACTGGCAAACCCCACAAATCCTTTTGCAATGAATGACAAGATGGACTGTGTTTCTGGTGGCTTACAATTACAAGTTGATACATCACCCAGGTAAAGCCTTGGGCCATGCCGATACACTTAGCCGATGCCCATTCCTGTTAATCGTGGAAGACCCTGCTCCAGCATCAGCTGTCATGTTGATTGAGGACCACCATGTTCCAGTGACGGCCATGGATATTGCCAGGTACACTGCAAAGGATCAGATCCTTAACCAAGTAATAGACTGGGTGAAGAGGGGGTGGCCTATGGGGCAGGTGGCTACGGAGTTCCAGCCCTAGGGCTAGACAGCATGAACTTTCTAACCAAAGGGGCTCTGTGCTTTGGGGAACTAGGGTACTCATTCCCCTGGAATTACAAAAGCCTCAACTACAAGCTCTACGTGAGAGTCATCCTGGCATTGTGAGGATGAAGGCTTTAGGCCCCAGTTATATGTGGTGGTCAAAGTTAGACCAGGCCATCACAGAGTGGGTAGCTGGCTGCCAGCGGTGTCAGTAATGCCGCCCAGCACCACCGACAGCCCCGGTCAGGGAATGGGAGACCCCCAAGACCCCCTGGGCCCGCATTCATATCAACTTCGCCAGACCCTTCCAAGGGCAGACCTTCATGGTTTTGGTAGACACTTACTCCAAGTGGGTCAAGATGGTTCCCATGGCATCAACCACCTCTGAAGCGGTTATAGGGGTCTTAAGGAAGCTATTCGCAACCCATGGGCTACCGAACATGATAGTATCCGATAATGGCCCCCAACTAACGTTGGTGCTTTTCCAAACATATCTAGCCAGCATGGGATTAGACATGCCCCCATGGCTCCTTTCCACCTGGCCAGCAATGGGTTGGCCAAACGGACCATATGATCAGTGAAAGAGGCCCTAACCAAACTTGGCCAGGGGGACTTACAAACTAAAATTGCCATGTACCTGTTATCATAGTATTTGCCACACCATGCCCCACAACAAACTGAAGCCCAGCTGAGTTGTTAATGGGCCGGCGGCTAAGAATCATTCTGGACCATTTGCACCCCTCTTACTCGCCAGAGAAGCCCCCAAATTCCGCCAGTGGGACTCGATGCTTTCAGGCAGGAGATCGGGTGTATGCTCAAAACTATGGCAGAGACCCTTGGTGGCTACCCGGTGAAGTGATCGAAGTGATCGGCCCCCGCTCGTACAGTGTCGAGCTGAGCGATGGCCGCACGTGGCGCCAGCATATCAACCAACTTCGGAAGCACCAATTTCCCGAGGTCGAGGCAGCTACAAAGGGGGGCCAAACTGAATTAAGTTCACCAAAGACCAACAGAAGTGAGGATGGTGGGAGCAACCCGTTCCAATACAGTCAAACCAACTTCGACCGAGCGTCAGACTTACCTCCAGTTCTCAGTCCACCGACACCGGATGATCCCCATGCTGAAGTTGCCGCGCCATTGCCAGGAGCTCCAGAGGCCCGGCCTCAGAGTCCGCCTACACCAACCAAAGATAGTACACTGCGCAGATCGGGGAGGAGCTGGAGGCACCCAGCATACCTCGACGATTACGCATGCGCCATCCAGGAGGAAAGGAGTATTATGTTCGGCGCGGGACACATGGCTGAAGAAGCACCTCTGATTGGGTGCCCCGCCGGTAACCACCAGACAGGAGGAAGACGTTCTGCGATTGGCTGAGCCGACTGACAGCTTGAATATTGTTAGTTTCTCTAACCCCCATACCTTTTACCTTAAACTTTCTACCATGGACCTTACACGTTTCTTAAGAGGTCCCTAAAGGGGCGTGCATAAGCGCACCAACGTGCCTGTCCTACTGTACCCATTTGTATGTACTCGTTTTATGTGTTTATGGCTATGTTTTGCTTCTTTATATCCATTTATTTGTGTCATTTTTCATGTGTGCGGTTTCCTTGCACTTCTTGATAAATAAATAAATAAATAAATAAATAAATAAATAAATAAATAAATAAATAAATAAATAAATAAATAAATAAATAAACAAACAAACAAACAAACAAACAAACAAACAAACAAACAAACATAAAAGAGCTGTCAGCCGGGAAAAGTCACTCGCTCAACTCTTGTTATGCAAGAGCGAACCTCAGTTAGCTCATGTTAATTCAAATAAAAAGAGTTGGACTGTTCCCCTGCATTGCCTCAGTCTGTAACCCTTTGCTCGAATACACAATAGTTTGGATTCCTGAGACACAAAATCTGTAAGTGCTGTCTCCCACCCTTGTAATACTGATAAACAGCAGGATCATCTGATGCCTTTTGGGACAGCCCAGATTAGCTGCCTTAAGTACTGCTTAAGTGCAGGCTTGCCTTGCTACTTGCTACTAGTACACTAGCAGGCCAAATCTCATAAGGTTACATTATTCTCACAAGAGATCTCATGACTGTTACGTGTGATGATTTTTTTGTGATTCTCAATGTTCAAATTTATTTTGGGGGTGGGGGGAGGCAAATGTTTTTTCATGAAATCACACAACGGGTGCCTGGGAATTTGAAAAGTTGCCTGACCCCTAGATCTTCACACTGTGTCCTGCCTTTTACATTTAGCTGTATTTCCTTCTATTTGCAAGTTTTCCTGATACTTCCTGAAGTCCTGGCATCACAACTGCTGATTCTCGTAGACTTTGAAGCAAAACAATTGGCAAAAGCTGGACTGGGGCAATTGGAAAGGATGGAGGCTGTTCATTTTGACAAGGAGGAAGTTCTGTTTTCTAAGCTACAGAACTACTTGTATGCTCCTAGTTTTCATTTAATAGAGAGATTTGTGAACAATTATCTTCTACTACTGTTAAATTTTATGATGAATCCCTCATAGGGTAAATACATACAGAGTGCAAAAAACAAAAGGAATGCTGCAATGTGGTACATTCATGGAGCATCCTTATGGATATCAAGATTCTCACACTATAATTCACAATTTTTCTCTCCCAGAAATATCAATCATTTGCCTATTCATAACTATAATAAAATGAAAATATTATCATTGTGAAATTCCTTCATCACAATCTCTAAAATGACTAAAATTAAAATTAAAACTTCTTTTTTCTGCCATGGTTAACCATGTTAAAGAGTTTTTACTCTCATACTCTCTTTATTGTTCTTTTATTTTTCCTTTATTATTAAATTTAGGAACTGTTGTAATGAAAGCAGTATCAAAGGATTAAATGGAAAGTTTTATATTTTACTAGCATAGCCAAAAATGGAATTTTATTGGAAACATTATATTGACATTTTATTGAAAGAAAACAAGACTGAATTAATAATTTATGGATTTGGGAATTTAAAGGGGTTAGAGAGAGGGAAGCAAAGCTAAGATAGATACTACTTGATAGATAGAAGGGCCAAAGTTATAATTCAATATTTTCTTTCTATTTCCTTGGCTTTTTAGTTTTACTTTTAATTTATTAACACCTTTATTTTAAAATTCTAATAAAAATAGAAAATATAGAAGTTGGTTTATTCAGCAGAAGTATACTCATAATATGGCACATTGGGGTGGACATGGACAGATAAACCATAGTCACTAAATGTGTTAACAGTTTATTTCTGAATCTCATTTATTTCTTCTTGAAAATACTTAATTCTATAGAATTAATTAATTACCAGGCTTAATAACAAGTATATTGGTGCAAATATATTCCCTGTGCTACATTAACATAGCCAATGAATGTGTACATTGATCATATGGATATCCTGACAGCTTGGTGATGAGCTTATGGAGATGACCCATGAAAATACTTTCCGAAGGTCAGGGGAACCTACAGCAATGGGTCAATGAAACAGGCTGGAACATTTCTGAGGCCCACAACAGAGAGACAATAAAAATCTAGAGAAATTAAGACAGAATTATTTAACCCTCTAAAAATGTGAAAAAGTGGCCTAGACACATGCTGCCCATTGCTAGTGTGGTGTAATGTAATCCCTTATGAATACTGCAATTTTTCAAAGGAACATGATAAATTCTCAAAATACAGCACATTACCACCCTGAAATCCATATCCTTAGTAGAATTTATAGAATAGCATAGGCAGACCATGAATACAGATTGAGTAATTTCCCCAGATAATTTGTTTGCTTTGAAAAGTGATTTATGAAATGTTGCTTTTGCAGCTGTAAAGAAAAGGGGATCCACTACAAAGTTATGACTCAGTGAAATGCCTCTGTCATTTGTTTATTGATCTGAAATATAGAAGATATATCTTCAGGGAAATCTTGTCAAGATAGTATAAAGTTTTTTTTAAATACAAAACAAAACACCAAAACATTAAATTAAAAAAAATAGTCCTGGTTTCTATAGATTCTTACCTCAGGAACAAGCCAAAATAAAATACTAAGCCTTTGGGTCACCTTCAAGATATATATAACTGGTAGGATCCAAAGATCATTAACTGGGACACAGTTCTTTAAGCAAAGAAAGTTCCCTAGAAAGACTCATACCTAACTACACTAAGGTGACCAGACGGCCCGATTTTGGCGGGACACACCCGCTTTTTCACCATTTGTCCCGCGTCCCGCCCGCCCTCTTAAAAAGTCCCGATTTTTTAAAACAATGCCCGACTAGGGCATTCTTTCAAAAAATCGGCCTGAAAGGCAGCAGGCCTCTCAGCTCGGGCCGGCGTTGGCGGCGGGCGGGCGCTGGAAGCTGGGGGGAGGGGGAAGGGAGGCTGCTCCTCCTCTCCTTCCCCTGCCCCATCCCTAGCCCCGCCCTCGGAGGCGCCGCTGCGGTTGGGAGGGGTGAGAGACGAGGAGCCGTCGCCGCTTTGAGCTTACGAGCGGCGCAAACAGCCCTTCCTCGTCCCCCTCCCCTTTCTTCCCCCCGTCGCCTCGCTGCCGCCGTTGCCCTGGGGCCGGGCGGGCGACCGGGAGACCGCGGCACTTGGATGCTTGGAGCAGGTAAGCTCCGGCTGCCTCCTTTCCCCGTCTCCCGCCTCCCGTTTGTTGCTTGCCAGCCCGGCCGAAGGGAAGGCGGGAGGCGAGGAAAGGCCTCCCGAAAGGAGGGGAGGCGAGCCAGCCCGGCCGAAGGGAAGGCGGGAGGCGAGGAAAGGCCTCCCGAAAGGAGGGGAGGCTTCGGGAGCCGAAAGGGAGGCGGGCTCCTGAAGCCTCTCCTCCTTTCGGGAGGCCTTTCCTCGCCTCCCACCTTCCCTTCGGCCGGGCTGGCAAGCAACGAATGGGAGGCGGGAGACGGGGAAAGGAGGCAGCCGGCAGCTTACCTGTCGCGAGCTGCAGGCATCCAAGCGCCCTCCCGCCTCCCCCCCCTCCCGCCTCCCCCCCACCTCATCTGGATGCCGACATTTGCTGTTTTGCCCTCTGCGCATGCGCAGCGTTCTGCGCATGCGCAGAGGGCAAAACTCAAATGGAGAAACCCACCCCCGTCAATGGTGTCCCGCTTGAAGAAAAAAAAATCTGGTCACTTTAAACTACACATAAAGGTAGGCATTTACATAGGACACATGATGCAAATCTCTGAGTATAAGCAGTAGGTACTCAGGAAGATAATCTGACTTGGATTCAGAAATAAAGTGGGAGTTATAGTAGGCTTCTTAAGTAGAAAAAGACAGACCCAAATTAGTGACTTCAGATTGGATTCTATAAAATACTATTATTTAAGTCATGGTCCATTATTTTTTAATATTGAAGTTAACATACTGGTATTACTGGATGCTGCTACCATTTGGCCATTTCCAATTAGTGCCTAATCTAAGAAAATAATTAGACTATTTATTCTGCCTGATGCAAACTGACTGGAAATCATCTTTTAAAGAAGTTGACCTCTACATATAGAATCTCCTTCCTCTGCATCAAGATTCTGCTCTTTTACTCTTATTAGTTCCATAATTGACCCCAGACATTTGTTATATAATCCTTATGTTCCAGACAAGATAATGGCCAGAACAGGCAAATTCCTAGGTCATTTCCTCCTGATTACTGGTGTTTGTATATTAGATCAATTTTTTTAAATCTTCTGGATATAACAGAAATTCATTCTATACTTTCTGCAAATATTCCTTTCATCTCATGCAATGCCAGAAGGAATTCCAGACAATGTATAAAAAGGATTCTGCCAAAGCATTCACTGAAAGATGTAGGAAAATCCCCTGAATTTGAGGGCATAAACACAGGGAATATGTGGATCTTGTATATTTATTTATTTATTTATTTATTTATTTATTTATTTATTTATTTATTTATTTATTTATTTATTTATTTATTTATTTATTTATTATTTATTTATTATTTATTTGTTTATTTCTCAAACATGTATAGGATAGTAATAGTTTGTATAAACATTAAGTAAAAAGTAGCGATAAAAGAGGACAATAGGACAGTAGGACAGAGATGGTAGGCAGAGTGGTGCGCTTATGCACATCCCTTATAGACCTTTTAGAAACGGGGAGAGGACGACTGTAGACAGTCTAAGGTTAAAGTTTTTGGGGTTTGGGGAAGAAACTATAGAGTCAGGTAGTGCATTCCAGGCATTGATCACTCTGTTGCTGAAGTCGTATTTTCTGCAGTCAAGTTTAGAGCGGTTTACATTTAGTTTGAATCTATTACGTGCTCGTGTATTGCTGCGGTTGAAGCTGAAGTAGTCATTAACAGGAAGGACATTTTGGTATATGATTTTATGAACTACATTTAGATCAGATCGGAGGCGACGTAGTAGTAAATTGTCTAATCCCAGTATTTCAAGTCTGGTGGAATAAGGTATTTTGTTGTGAGCGGAGGAGAAAAATGAGGGATTGTAGGAAGTTAGCACCCACCCCTCTTCTAGAAAAATGAAATATCCTAGGAGATATTAAAAGGCAGAATATATTCTATAGAATATCCCTGGAAACATGCTTTTAAGCAGACAGAAGACTCACACAGTAACCCCCACCCTTGCCAATGGGCCATTAAGGACTGGGCCCAGCTCACACATTCCTCCCACCTAGCCTGGAACAGTCTTCTACATAACAAACAAAGAACCATAATAGGAATCCCAAAGCCAGGGACGGGTTCCTAATTTTTTTACTACCACTCTGTGGGCATGGCTTATTTTGTGGGTGTGGCTTGCCAGCCATGTGACCGGGTGAGCGTGGCTTCTCAGACTGCTGAAGGGAGGGAAACTAAGATAGGTCCTGCCGCCCATTCCCCCTCCCCTCAGCAGCTCGAGAAGCCTCGAATGTGCAAAAATGCCTAGGATCATCACCGCACGTTTGTGGCTTCTCGGACTGCTGAAGGGAGGGGAATGGAGATAGCTCCTGCCGCCCGTTCTTTCAGCGTCTCACATGCTCCCTCAGCCATCCTCCCCTGCTTGGACTCACTGTGGGGTAGGAAGGCAGCGCATGAGCAGTGCCGGAAACTTGGCTTCTGGGCATGCGCAGAAGAAAATTTTAAAAAAAATTATTATTATTTTTAAAAAATTGGCGGCACCCAAGCACCGGCAACCGACTGCACCGGTACTATGACGTCACCAGCGGGCCGCTACCGGTGCTATAGAGTGGACCGCACTGGTAGGAACCCACCACTGCCCAAAGCCCTTTCATTACACCACATGGGACCTGGTAAGATTTCATCAACCATGCCCTTGGGATTTAGGACAGCCCACAAGAGTTGCCCCAGCATGCCCCTGGGAATCTGACAGCCAATGGAATACATTTCTGTAACAGGAAAAGGAAATTCTTAGGACGGGGCCCAACAGACGTTATAAAACCAGGAGACTCAGCATCTGCCCCTCCCTTCTCTCCCTGGACCCAACATCTGAAGCATGCGATCCACCTTTTCGGTTCAGGAGCTCCTGCCATGTGCTCCTGTTCCTTTGTTCTCCATTAAACCTTCTTTCCAAGCAACTTCCATGAATCCAATGTCTTTTTCCCCACTTGGAACTGAACCCAGAAGAATATTTAGAATAAAAAAACTGTGTTGAAAGTCCAGATATACTTTTTGGCATTAACCAAAAAGAAACAGCATTTAAAAGTCTATTCTATTCAAATGGTATGTTGATACATCTGTTTATCAGATAGGTGGCTGCTTCTTGAAAACTGAGACTGGATAAATATAATGCAAACACAAGTAAATAAGCTTATAAATTTGAAAGCCTGGATAAACACAGCTGCTGCTAAGCCAACTCAATCCTTTCCAGAGAAAATGTCACCAAGGCAGTATTCCCCAGGCACTTTCTAACGTTAAGGGGAAAATGTGAGTTATGCATTCTTGAAAAAGTTTTGGACCACAGAGGATAAAAATGACATGCTTCTATACAAGTATGGTTATCTTGCTGGGAACATAGCAGTCCTTGGACAACATATTACAGTAAAGCTGGGAGTGGGGAACAACTCCAATTTTCTAATATGCAAAACAATGCACAGGAGTACCCTTGGTCTGGGAAAACAAGTGATTTCAAATACTAGGAAGAATAAAATGAGCCATTACAAATATTTAAATTGGTTATGTAAAATTTAAAAATAGACCCTGGTTTTCATCCAAGTTCCTAAAACAACAAATCTAAACCAGCCATTCTTTCCCCACCCTTTGGAAATAATTTCAATGGTTATTGTGTCAAAGACCTGTAAATGTTATACATCTATTGCTCTAGAATATATTCCAGCATATTCTGGCAAAACATCATAGAAGTAAACAATGTGGGCACAGGAGTGCATTATTATCTATCCTGAAATTCAGTAAAAATCCCCAAATTCCATAAATTACATAACCTATTTCTAAGATAGTAATAATACCACTTTATAATGCCTTGGTAAGGCCACACTTGGAATACTGCATTCAGTTTTGGTCGCCACGATGTAGAAAGGATGTTGAGACTCTGGAAAGAGTGCAGAGAAGAGCAACAAAGATGATTAGGGGACTGGAGGCTAAAATATATGAAGAACGGTTGCAGGAACTGGGTATGTCTAGTTTAATGAAAAGAAGGACTAGGGGAGACATGATAGCAGTGTTCCAATATCTCAGGGGTTGCCACAAAGAAGAGGGAGTCAAACTATTCTCCAAAGCACCTGAGGGTAGAACAAGAAGCAATGGGTGGAAACTAAACAAGGAGAGAAGTAACTTAGAACTAAGGAGAAATTTCCTGACAGTTAGAACAATTAATCAGTGGAACAGCTTGCCTCCAGAAGTTGTGACTGCTCCAACACTGGAAGTTTTTAAGAAGATGTTGGACAACCATTTGTCTGAAGTAGTGTAGGGTTTCCTGCCTAAGCAGGGGGTTGGACTAGAAAGACCTCCAAGGTCCCATCCAACTCTGTTGTTGTTGTTGTTGTTGTTGTTGTTGTTGTTGTTGTTGTTGTTGTTGTTGTTGTTGTTATAGCCGCCTCCTTTCCTGTTCTCCTGAAACACTCCATTCACCAAAGGCATTCATGCTGGATTTTAACTTTCATGCCTAGTCTTAGAAGCCCCCCCCCCAAAGGAGATTCATATTTCCCTCTCAAGGGGAGTAAGCATGTGTCAAGATGGAGGACTGGTAGGATATTTGCTTCCCCCGCTCAGCCTCTGAGTTTTATTTCGTCTATTATTGTGATTTTTAATTGTGCTTTCAGTTTTTATCAGCGATGCTTGTAGGGGAGTTTTAAGGCAAAATCGTATATCAGCTAAATTTCCAACTTTCTCCCGGCAACTCCCACTTTATTCTGGCAACAAGCCTGGTCTTGCAATTCCTTTGATATCTTTGTTTGTTAGGCCTAATTGCCTGGCCCAGCGTCCTGCTTTTATTACATATATTACTTGCGAACAACTCAGAAAATGTTCCCTACAAGCTGTTTTAACTGCTGACTGCTTTGATGTATATGGACTAATTTTTGTTGAAGCATTATCCACATAACTTGTTTTTAACCGGGGACTTTATAAGCCAGGGACTATCCTAATTTACTATCAGAACGTAAACCTGCTTCGGGCCTCACTACTATCCATCAAGAGATCTACTGGCTGCCCTGACATGAGTCTACGCAAACGTTGTCATTCCTTGTCCCCGAGGGACCCTTGTCTGGAGACCTCCCTTGAAAACATAATGGGCCCCTTGCCAAAGATCAAAAAGACTGACACCATGAAATTGAACCAAGATCCGAATAAATCACTTACTTCCTTGGAAGAATTCTTTGAAAATTTAATATCTCCGGACTCTTTGCCCAGACCCCCTTTGGAAGAACCGGAATTCCAGGCTACCTCAATCTGCAACACATCTTCCTTGCTGGATTGTCCGACACCATCAGATGCCAGTTCTGTCTTGCCCTGTCTCTGTGCTTTGTCATCCCCTACTGACCCAGTTCTTTCTACGCCGAGTCTTTTACGACCCGGATGCGCCAGTCTCTTTGACTGCAGGCTCTCTCCCTAACCACCTTCCCAGGTGGCCTCCGGTCAAACCATCTACGATTGCCAAGCTAATTGGACAACTTAAACCTCAAAAAGCTCCTGGCCCGGATCTCATCCCAGCCGAAGCCATTCAAGTCCATAAGGACTGGTGGATCCCGGTTCTTACTGAGGTATTCAATGCAATCAACCAAATGGGCCTTATCCCCAAATTCTGGAAGGATGCCATAATTATTCCAATACATAAGAAAGGCGCCTATTCCGATCCCGGCAACTTCCGTAACATCAGTCTTCTTTCAATTTTGGGGAAACTCTATGCCCGCTATCTCCTGTCCAAACTGGAGTGCTGGGCTGAAGAGGCTGACCTGCTTGGTTATGAGCAGGCGGGGTTCTGTCCAGACCACTCTACAATTGACCATGCCCTGATCCTTCATCATCTTGCCATAAAATACTCCACCCCCAGGAAGGGTTGTCTCTGTGTTGCCTTTATAGACTTAAAGGCTGCCTTCGACAGCATCCCCAGAGCTAAGTTGTGGACCAAACTTTCCACCTGGGGTATTGACAAAAGATTACTCTGGCTTATCTCCCAACTGCGCAATGGAACAGAAGCAAAAGTGCGCCTTACCCCGCAGGGTAGGGGCGGGTTCCTAATTTTTTTACTACCACTCTGTGGGCGTGGCTTATTTTGTGGGTGTGGCTTGCCGGCCATGTGACTGGGTGGGCGTGGCTTGCCGGTCATATATTAGTTATTTCAGAGAGATGTTACTACTAGTTTTGCTATTTTATACCTTACATGAAAAGCTTTGCATACAAAGTGCGTGTTACACCATGGCAACACAGCAAACTTTATATGCAGAAAATGCTATAATTAAAAGACAAGCAAGTCTCATACAACATTTTTGGTTTCAGTCATGGATTCATTAGACAAAAATATTGAGGACTGTTAAAAGAACAGTATCTTTTAACAGTCCTCAATGTTTTCGTCTAAAGAATAACAGTATAAAACTGTATAAAATTAACAGTATAAAAGGTTAAGCTTTTGGAAAACGCCCACTTTGGGAAGCTTTAGGCAAAAGCGAAGGAAAAGTGTCAAATGCGAGCTTCTTATTATTTTCAAGCGAAGGGACGGGGAAAGACTTAATTGTCAGGTTTCTGGGCATGCGCAGAAGAAATTTCTTTTTTAAATTGCGGTGCCCAGGCACCGGCAACTGACCGCACCGGTACTGTGACGTCACCAGCGGGCCGCTACCGGTGCTATAGAGTGGACCGCACCGGTAGGAACCCACCGCTGCCGCAGGGGGATCTCTCTAAAGCTATCCCCGTTAACAAGGGGGTCAGGCAGGGGTGTATACTGGCACCCTTTCTCTTCAACCTTTATATCAGTGACTGGAGAAAGGCATTTTCAAATCACATGGTCTACATCCATGCCCCTAGATTAGCTGATTATAGATGCCCGCTCCTGCTTTACGCCGACAATGCCGCAATACTTTCATTTTCCCGGGTGGGCCTATGTAGAGCCTTAAAAATCCTTTCTGCTTATTGCTCTGCTAACCAACTGCATATAAACCACTCTAATTCTAAAATCATGGTTTTTGCAAGAAGCAGGAAAATTTATCAATGGAACCTTGATGGCATCCCAGTGGAATAGGTCCACAGATTTCAATATCTAGGTATCCTCTTTCAATCCAACACCAAGTGGCCTGCACAGGTTAAATCTCTCTGTAATAAGGCTAAGATTTCCACCCATGCCCTCTTGCACTTTTTTTACACTGAGGGAGCTCATCATATCCCCTCAGCAATAAAAGTCTATAGGGCAAAGGTGATAGCTGCTATCATCTATGGTGCCCCCCTCTGGGTCCAATCCAACATCTCCTCTCTTGAGTCTGTCAATAGTAAGTTCCTACGCTGTTTGATGGGAGTTCCTCCCTGTGTAAGTAATGCCGCAATTCGTTTGGAACTGGGCATGTCCTCACTTGCTACAATCATGTGGAAATGTGCAATTGGCTATTGGTTGTCCCTCTGGACTACTCTCAGGCTATTACCTAGGCCAATGCCTATGGCGGGACCCTTTTCATAGTCCCTGGGCCCATAATATCCATACTAAACCTTTGAAGATCGGGATTTCCCCCAGTGAAGTTTTTATCTTAGACCCTGATGCTGCCAAATCGTTGATTTTTCAACGGCTGGACAACATTGATAGACAACTCAATCTGGCAAATGGATCAGGAACTTGCTCACCATTTTCCCTTGGTATTGTTCCCTTGCTTCACCCCCCGCCTTACCTTTCCACGTTACACTCTATCAAATATAGGCTTGCATTTATAAAGGCACAATTTAATGTGATCCCCTCGAATGTCCTCGACAGTAGTCTCTCATGGGGAGTAAAATCCACCTATTGTACATGTTATGGCCGATCCCTGGAATCTCTGCTCCATATTACATTCGTATGCCCCCACTATCGAGACATAAGATCAAGATTCATCTCCCCTATTTCCCAGAGATTCCCTGGTTCACTGGTTCTGTTCAGCCTTTATTTCCTACTCCAGGATATAGACCCTAATATAACTTCAAAGGTGGCAAAAAAATTGCTGCAGTCGTGGCTGAAAAACGGAGGAAAAGACGGGTAACCCCTACGGCAGAGGATCACTAGTATTGACGGTATAGATTGTAGTAGATGGTATACTCTCACATGAGCTATCTATATTTGTAAAATTTACCCCCCCTTTTTATGTGTATTTTAAGTTGGTCTCCGACCGCAATAAAAGCTATCTATCTATCTTCCCTCTCAAGAGACCTCTCTGTGCCTTTAATAATCACACAATAGACAGCCTGTGCAAGAACCTTACAATTTTAAGAGACAGACACCTAATAAGTGGCAAATAAGTGTAACAGCAGGAGTCAAACACCTTCCATCATCCATAAGAAGACATCTGTAGCATCAAGACAGGGAATTTGAGTCATTTAACAATTTTTAAACCTAATCAAGTCTCTGGCTCATTCTGGCTGCAGATAGTTTCTTCTTCAGACATAATTAACAAAATCTTATTATAAGGAAAGTGAGAATATTTTCATACAATTTCCAACTGTAGATGTCTGATTTAATGAACATAATAACAGATGCAGCATTCCATAGGTGACAAAAGTCATGTAACCAATTTCAATTGCTTCTGTAATCAAAGATATGATACATTTTGTTTGATGGATAATTCCAAAGAATAAATCACAAGGCAGTCTAATGAACTTCTAATGAACATGTTTCATAATAGATTAGTTTATCACTCCTAGAAATCACCTGTTTTCATTACACTTAAAATGTGGAAAGTATTTTAAAATCACCACAGATAATATTAGTTCAGTAATTTAAGTGTTTCTACTTGAAAGACAGCATTAAAGTGTTCTTTTTATGAATTGGAAAAAGAGTAGCAAACACATGCATTAGACTGCAAAATTGGGGATTCAATACATAAAAATATATCTTTCAACCACAGAACTTTATTGTTATTAGTTCAGAAACTTGATTCTGATTTCAAGCAAAAGGTTTCTAGTACTCATATGGCTCATAAAATATATGGACAAACAAAACAAGTTTAGATGATCCAACTGTCACCATATAAAGCTAAAAATCCATAATATAAACTACACTTATCCTTGACACTTATGTAATTTTGGCTTGCACACAAGCTATGTTCAAATATTTTATAGTTGTTCATATACCTTAACCACTGAACTGTAAGCTGCTGACTAAACTGCACTTGTCTGGGAATACATAATATGCTAATTTACATCAAAGTTTATAATTCATAACAGCCTAGGGATACAATTAGGGAGGGAAATTCAAGAAGTCCAGTTGCCTGTTGAAAAGGCACTTTTGGGATAGGGAGAGAAATGTAAACAAACATACATCATCACAATATCTCAATGCAAACTCTGCCTTTTGCATATTTGAAGTCAGTGTCACAATGCAACTATAAAAGGGCAGAGCTTGTGACATCACAAAGCACATTGGTATCTTGGTATTACTGTGGCTAGCTGTAAATATCTCTGATCCAACTTGGTAGACTGAAAGTTAAACTCTCTGGCTCAACATAGTATGGTATACTGAAGTCACTTTGCTTCTGAATATTCAGTGAATGAAAAAAAGATGCCCATGTATTGATGTGGACTTTCTTTGTTAACAAGGGCTTGTCAGTCACAGAAATCAGGAAAAAGGAGGTAAAAACCATCCTTTTTTGATGTCTAGAAAAACAAACTTATCATGTTTTGATCCTTATCTCTTTCCTTATTTTCTTATGGACCCAAGTTAGTCAAGACAACATGCCTTTTTGTGCATCTTCCTCAGTTTCAGCCACCCTACTCGGAATCAAACTGCAGCTCTTGTAGTTGCCCTGCTCCTGCTTACTCTCCAGTTGGTTTCTTAAATAGGCGATTATCAGCAAAAGTTCCTCAGTGAACAAAAGCTTACTCTAGAGTTTGAAGCTTCAGTCAGAAATAAATTCAGAGTTAAGAATTTACTGTATACTGTATGAGAGCCAACAAGTCTATCTTTTTTCAGCTTTCAACTAGACTCTGGTTTAGGAAGATGTCCGTAGTTTTTTGAACGTTTATATAGCTGAATAATTATCAATGAGCTGAGTTTTTAATTGACCTCCATCCTGAAGATTACAATGGTAACATTTTAGAACTAACTCGAGAACAAGAAGGGGAGGAGGGACGGCTAGAATTTCTAATCCAGCAGGTGTTATATTTGGGTCTGAAGGCTCCTCTGATTAGAGTTCGGAAACCTCTGTGAAGGATCCTAGTTTTCCTTCAGGAATTTTCAGATTTCAGGCTTCCTATAGCTATAGGACTCTCCAAGCTTAGCAACTTTAAGACTTGTGGACTTCAACTCCCAGAATTCCTCAGCAAGCTCTCCTCTTTTTTTTTCTGTAATAAATTTTATTCCTAGCTTGGTTAAAGGAAAAGTAAGCAGGCATGAATACCATCCTTCAGTTTAAGATCATTGCAAACTTCATCAGCACATCCCCTTGAACTTAGGAATGAAGGAGATGCTGTCCTCTCACTAACGTGAAAGGAAGACTCCAGGATTTATGTAACCAGAAGACCAGGGTAAAATTTTAATAATGAATAAATTAAACCCTGCAAGTTCATTTGTGATTCTGCAACTGGAATTGAAGAGGGAGAATCACCTTGTCTGTTTTAGACAAAGATGTTTCTTTGGCTGATCTTGGCTGTATTCATAAATGTAGATTCTGCTTAGCCAGAGACATACTTGTTAGACTAATAAAATGTTCTTTTTGTTAGTGAGCCAGAAACCACATCCTTTACCAACTAACTGTTTTCTTTTTAAGCAGAAAAAAAAGCCCTTCCTTGCCTGAGGTGCCTCTAGCATTTCCTGCTGATATGTGCTTGTTACAATTTTGCAAACACATGCAAAAAGGAAAATGTGATAATTTTAGACAGGAAAAATTAATTGAATTTGTGCACTGGTGTCTGGGATCATCACCCCTGTTATATTTTTACCTCATTATAAACAGGAAAACTAGCAGCAATAAGATGAAGAGAGAAGCAGCGAAAAGTTTTCTTCTCCCAATCTTGTGCCTTCCATATGTATTGGGATTACAGCTCCAATATTCTCACCAGCCATGGTCAATAGAATAGAGGAAGAAATTGCTTGAAGGCAGATAATTATATATTAAAACCAAGTGAAAACAAGCCAACTATGCACACAGATAAGGTATATAAATGGAAACTGTCTTGTTTGATTTCATTTTTATGTATTGGGTTTTTATGATGTTTTACATTGTGAGCCACCCATAGCCAGCTGGAATCAGGCAATTCCTAATTGAATCAAATTAAATAAAATCTAATTGTTTCTTACCATACTAGGAAGAATGTATATTAATAATTTTATGTATTTATTTATTTGGCAGTTCTTCTATGCCGACCTACTCCCTCAGGACTCATAATCCCAATAATGATTGGCACAAACATAGTTTTCCATGAAATCATTTTGACATTATTCTTTATGTCCATTGAAGGATTGTACTAGGCCAGTGTATGAATTCTGGGGCATTTTTTACAGCAGTTTTATGTTAGTAGACCTTTAAAACCTAAAAAGAAGACCGTTCGACATAAGCAAAGAACATGCCTAGGTTCCATTTTTTCAGTGCCAGAGAGATTAATAACCAACTAGTCTAGTGACCAAGATGGCTCAACTGCTGCAGTCATTTTCTGCTATTTTTTGGAAGAATGCAATTCTCAGAAACTGTGCAGTTTCGGGAAGGAGGAATGGTAAGGGGTGCACATTTGTAACTCTAAACTAAGGACTTTACTTTATCACTCTCAGGGAAAACAAGTAATGGCTTCCAAATTTGCTTCTGAATTTTTTTTTTGTGAGGCATGTAGTATTAAAAACATGGAAAATAAGCAAAAGAATTCATTCCAGCTATTTAAATTAATCTCAGTTCAATTAAAATCTCATGTAGCATTCATTTTCTCCCTGTCCGTTGTTTTTGGCTCCCTCTCTACCATGGCATGCCACACAAAGGTTGAATGACTGGGGAATTGCTGATCTGGGCTTTTGAGAAAATAACTTTCATCCTGCTGATAGCATTTGCCATCTTCCATTTGAAGATTATTCTCAATCCAAGTGCATTCCTTGGGGCACTGAAATTCTTGGCTAAGGGTAGAATTGGCATATGATTTCAATTATTCCTTCTGATAAGAAAAGAAATGGAAATGCTTCTTGTCCCAAACAGACCTGGCAGCTGTATTATAAATTTCCATAAGCTGCTAGGGACATATATTCTATGGGCAAAACAGCACCCCCCCCCTTGATCTGAAAAAGAAACTTAGTTGCTGAACTGCTTCTTAAACTTATTCAGCCTTGTTCTAAAGGAATTACAAGATTACTTTGTAAGATGCATGTTCACATTGTAGTTAATGTTACTATTGTTCAACAATGAAGCGTTTTTAAATTCGATACAAGAGTTAAAAATGGAATAAAGTAAAACTAGTTAAACATAGAAGCAATCACTAGCACAACCCCAACTGGTAGATTTCCATTAATAACTAACACATAAACACACGCCACTGTAATAGAAGCATCAATACATTTCTCCTAATCTTGAAACTTTAATCTCAAAAATTAAAGAGTTCTACAAAAGCAGTAAAAAGCTGCTAAGAAGACACATTATTTGATTAACTTAATTCGACCTGGCACTCTCCACACAAGTTAGGCTACATCTTTCAAGTTGGGTAAGAATATATAACATATATTCAGAGTATCAAGATGGCAAAGATGTCAGTTAATCAGGCTTTTAACAGTAGTATGAATCCTAGGTTTAACCCAAGGATTGCTCCTTGGGTTTGCTAGCTAGTCCCAGATCATTGCTATAAATTAGTTTAAGCCAAAATCTGGAGCTACGCAATCACAATACAATGTCCAGTACTCAATCTGTAACATACATTTTACTCCCTCTTTTATGCAAAGGCAATTTATCATGAGAGGTGAACTGAGACTTATAATTAATTATACAACCCAACATCATAATCCACTTTAAACCAACTTTAAATCTTGACTTGTTTAGGCAAAATTTTAAAGCCATTCTATTCCACCTCCACCAAGTTTGTTTGCCTTGTTGCACAAAGCAAGGGCAAATAAGCTATGCACACCAGCAAAAGCATGTTCATACTGTGATTCAATTATATGGGTTTTCAGGCTTGAACCGATAGGTGCATGTGGCCATTATTTCTCAGCTCAGCTCTGCTAGCCCAGCTCTGGGGAACACTGTAAAAATAACAGTGAGTAATCAAATAACCCAGAATAAATTTCTTGGATAGAAATCAAACTTATGGACAAAGAAATTAAATGATATCAGAATATCAGGGAAATGTATATTTTAGAAGCCCATGAAAATGGGTAGAAATTTTCACACAAATGTTTGTGCAGTGGTACCTTGGTACTCAGTTGCTTTGAAACTCAGCAAATTTAGTACTCAATGCATTTTGACACTAACATTTTGTCCAGGTACTCATCATTTTTTTGGTGCTCAATGCACAAGCTAGAACTTGTCCATGTCGGCTGCCTTGTGACTCACTACATTATTCCTTATGGGAAAAATCTGTTTGGTATTCAGCATTTTTGACACTCATCGCATCTCCCAGAGCCAATTAACAGTAAGTACCAAGGTATCACTGTACTGGTCTCATAGTGCAAAGAATTTAAAAATAGATTTTAAACAATTAAGACAGCAGAACAAAACTACTGTTTTATCTGTAAATTGTCCTTTTTCCCCTAAGATTACAATATTTGGCTATGTTGCTATTAATACGTCTAATCAATACTGTAGCTAATTCAGTCGTCATTGATTTACTATCTAATTTGATTAATTAAATTTGACAAACATAGTGTGGTATCAATTTGGTTAATGCTATTCTAGATATTTGCCAGACTTAAATATAGTCACATTATAAATCATAAAAAGAAAATAATAAATATGGTTATAAATATATTAATGTTCTTAAGCCCATTCCTAAACTTCCCTCTACACTTGACCTAAAAATTAATTACTACAATGTTATGCTATTAGACCAGACATGTCAAACTCAAGGCCCGCAGGCCAGATCCGGTTCACGATGTGGTTAGATCTGGCCAGCGGAGTTGCCCTGGAAACAGCGGACTGGCCCGTGGTGCCTCAGCCGACCGGGCCCTGATCTACAACCTGGTGGTGGCCATCCGGCCAGAATGCGGTCAGCCTTAGAGCCACGGGGCAGCCCTGGAACCAGTGAGGGGATGCCCCTGCCTCGCCCCCATGGCGCATGCACAGGAGGGAGAGAGCACATGCAGTGCCTGGTTTCCCCAGGAACCGTCATGCTATGCAGGCTGTGTTCTGAGCGTTTCCCTTTCACCTACAATGCCAGTGCTCATGCGTTTGCTGCCTCCTGTATGCACACCCAGGGCACGGGGCCAAGGCAACGGGGTGGCCCCTTGCAGGCTCCAGAGCGGCCCTGTAGGTTGGATCTAAGGCCAGGCGCAGGAACCAATGCCTTCCATAGCCCGTGTGTGCTAGCTTGCATGCACCAGCCTTACTGTTTGAGGGCAGAAACAAAGCCTTCAACTGAGCAAGGAGCACCGTGGGGCCAGCCCCTCACACTCACTTCCAGCCCACCATGCCAGGGGAGGAATGAGATAAGTTGTCCCACGGAGCCCATCGCTGCTTGAGCGGGGAGGACAAGGAGGAGGAGGACAGTGGTGAAGTTTTGTGTCAGACAGCCAGGTGGGGAATAGGTTAGGCGGGGCTGGCCGGCTAGGGAGGGGGTATCATGGATGCTCAGGTGTCTCCCACCACCGCTACCAGATTGGGTGCCCCGACTCCATCTGAGCTGAAGAAAACAGAGGCGCAGCAGCAGGATTGCCGTCAAAGATTGCTCTGTTTCCAAGCGCCCCATTTGCATTCAGACATCCCATTTTCATGCAAGCAGGCTCCATGGGACAAGGGGTCTCATTCCTCCCACGGCATGACAGGCTGGATGCGGGTGTGAGGGCCCTGGCCCTGCGGTGCCTCCTCGCTCAGTTGCAGGCTTCATTCCTGCCCTCAAACAGTTAGGTTGGTGCACACGAGCGAGCAGTGACTACTGCTGGGCCACGGACGGTGTTGTTCCCTGCGCCCAGCCAATTCTGATTCCACCGCCCAGCTGATTCAGATTCCACCACGATCCTCCCAGCTCCGGCACAGTGTGGGTTGATGAAGGAGCTCTGTCCGCAGTGGATTTTAGCGGGCAGGGAGCATCCCTGCCAGGGCGGTAGTGGAAAGAGTTCGGGGGGAGGAGCACGAGACAGGCACCACAAACACTTCTTGTGCCAAGAATGAAAGTTTCTGGGTTTCTAATTCTCTGCAAAAGAGGATGGGTGCCTGAACTTGCGCAATGTTATGGCACCCAGGACTCGGTGCGAAAAGCATTTCCAAGTCACCTCTCCTCTCTCTCAAAGGCAAAGAAACAGCGACAGAGGGGAGACAGATCTTTGCAAGGTAAATGAGTCGGGTGCAACAGGAAGGGAGGGGGAAGCATGAAGTATCTTAGTGGATTGTGGAGGCCTTGAGGGCCTGTTCCATCACTAGGGCACCCATGGCCTTCCCTATTCTGAGATACCTCATGTGCACTTAACAAGATTAATGAATATGTGTACATTGGTAATCTTGAATTGTGAACTCTTAGGAAAGTATCCCCTAGTGGTGTGTTGCAAACAGGCATTTCCAGTGAGGAAAACAGGAAAAAGCAGAGTGGGGGAAAATATTTTCTTTTGCTATGTTTCCAGTCTGAATTAGACCATGACAGGGTCCCTCCAGGAGAGCCCTTTTAAGGATAATGTATTAATAGAAAAGCAACTAACTTACCTCTGTTCCCAAATTCTAAAGCTGTTGCACATAAAAAATAGAGGAGCTCTGATCAATTATCAGGCATAATTTTGACAGTTTTGCTGTACTGTTGTCTGTGGATGCTAAATGCAAGCATGGGATAAACTGAGCCTGGTTTGTTGTCAGTCTTTTAAGTGGCCACAAACTACTAGCAAAAGTGGCATTTGATCACAAAGCAAGGAGGCAGCGAGAAATGCATTTGAGCATCCAAGAAGGGACAGGAAGACAAAGAAAGAGAAGGAAAGAGGGAAAGAGAGCAAGGAGGGAAAAAGAAGGAAAGAGGGAAGGAAGAAGAAAGGAGAATGAAGAGGGAAGGAAGGAAGGAAGGAAGGAAGGAAGGAAGGAAGGAAGGAAGGAAGGAAGGAAGGAAGGAAGGAAGGGATGGATATTATGATGAGAGGGAGGGAGGGTCTGAGGGAAGTCCTGCCTTAGCACTTGGCCACCAGCAGCCCTACTGCCCTTTCACCATCCCCTTGTCCCCTCCTCCTGACCTCTCCTGATGGTCTTTCATCCTATTGCTGAGGATGCTTTGGTTACAAAGCCAGGTCTCCTCGCAAGGAGAGGGACTGGGGCTCCCTCTGACCCACACACTTTACCCTCCCGCACACACCATGACCAACCTGGCCAAGGAGAGTGAGCACAGCAGCAGCAGCTCGAGGAGGAGGTAAGCGCAGCCAGGCGCCCCCTTGGGGAAGTGGGACTGGGCTGGGCTGGGCTAGGCTGTGGAGTCCCAATGCCCTGGGAGCTTGAGGGCCGACTGGGCACCTGCCCTCCACTGCTCACAGCTCCGGACAGCCCACACAGTCTGGGGGTCCTCCCCATGGCCTGAGATGGGCAGCGAGGCTCCTCTGGTGTACAAAGTTTTGGTGCTCGCCCTGGTCTCACCTTCCTCCACTGGAGACAATGGATCCCCCCAGCCCAGCCTCACCCAGGCCACCACAGGTGTCCCCCGACACAAGTGACATCGAGCTGGCCACCCCAGCCACGCCCATCCCCCAAGGTCAACAACAACCCTGATGCAGCCCTCAATTAAATTGAGTTTGACATCCCTATATTAGACAATTGTGAATTTTCTATTAGGATGACAAATATTGAACTTCACAAGCCAGCTATGCGGACAGGAACCGAAAATTACATAATAGCTCTACGGAAGAGTAAATTTAAGAAATAAACTTAAAATATCCACAAATGTTAAAAAGAGTGACAGAAGCAATAACTTTTTAAAGTCATACTTTTGGGGTTTAATGATTTACAAGGATTTTTAGAGTGGATGCATTGATGCTATTAAGGAAGCATGTAAAAAGACACTTAGCTGTTCCAATATAATAAATTTAGACATTCCCAACAATCCAAACCGATCATGATGAATAGAGATCATGATTTTAGGCTAACATATTAGTTACGTGTCAAGCTGAGGAAGACTGGAAGAGTCTCTATTTACAAGGCAGGTAGAAACTGAAAGGAAAAAGCCCACCTAATTGGTCTTAGTTCTTCCCATTTTAATGATTCCTATAGAACAGTTAGGCAATCAGGATGAAGGAAAATTGATTAAAGTAAAATCTTTGTTAGAATATAATTAAATGCTCTAATCATTACTTATAATGATAATCATATATAAGAAATGGATCATTCAAACCATACTGCATTGTGCAGTTTCACATTGGACATCTAGAAAAGCAGCGTTGGTCTTACCTTCTCAGATGGTTGTGGGAGAGTCCAAAGCGTGGGTTGACTCTTCCTTCCTGCATGGACTGAGTCAACAAATTTTTCTAGCTACGCCTTTCCAGTTCCTTTCCTCTCCAGTTATTCAATGAAGGCATAGCTGAGTAAGGCAGTGTCTCTCCAATGACCTTCTAATCTTAAATATCCGGACCATGAAATATACACATATAAACAGAAAGGGCGGGTTTTGGACTCTCCCGCAACCATCTGAGAAGCTGTGTCTCAGGTGAGACCAATGCTCCTTCTCCAAATCGGTTGCGAGAGAGTCCAAAGCGTGGGACATACCAAAGCTAACTAATGTCCAGAGGGGGCACCTCATGGTCCGGAGAACCCCCAGCTCTGCGTACCCTTTGCAAGATCCTCCTACCAAAAGATGCTTCCGCAGAAGCAAAAACATCCAACCTGTAGTGTCTAACAAAGGTAGAAGGTGACGAACAAGTGGCTGCTCTGCAAATATATTTAATGGGAGCCTGAGTCGCCCATGCCGCTGTAGCGGCAGCACTCCTAGTCGAGTGTGCAGTTATACCACTGGGCACCTGCTTGGCTTGGCTCCTATAAGCAGTAGCTATGCATGCTCTGAGCCACCTGCCCACCGTTGATGGAGTGACCCTAGCACCCAAAGAAGCTGATTGAAAGGATACAAACAGGGACTCTGTTTTGCGGAACGGTCTCGTCCTTTTGATGTAAACCTTGAGGGCCCTTTGCACATCTAAAGTGTGCCATGTCTTTTCCAAGGCCTCAGTTGGTCTTGGGCAAAAATCAGGAAGAATTCGTTCTTGGGCCCTGTGGAACCATGAGTTCACTTTCGGCATGAATGAGAGATCCAGTCTTAGAACTACCCTGTTGGTGTGAAATATACACAAGTCTTCTCGAACCAAGAGTGCTGTCAGCTCCGAAATGCATCTGGCCGAAGTAATGGCCACAAGAAAAACAGTTTTAAAGGTCAAAAATCTCAGATTGACTGATCTCAAGGGTTCAAAAGGCTGTGACGTGAGAGCTTGCAGTACCTTGTGTAAATCCCAGGAGGGATATCTATGCACCACTGGTGGCTGCAGATTGGCTGCTCCTTTGATAAATCTCCGAATGACTGGAATTTGAGTGAGAGATTCCCGCTTGTCGAAAGAGATCATCATGGATAGAGCTGCCACCTATCTACGAAGAATATTGTGGGACAAACCTCTATCCAGGATCTGCAGAAAGTCCTGCAGAAAGTCCTGCAGAAAGTCCAGGATCTGTGGTATGGATGCTGAGAGTGGAGGGATTTTTTCCCCAGAACACCATTTGGTAAAAGCAGTCCAACCAGAATCGTAGATTCTATTCGTGGAGGGATGTCTGGAGGCCTGGATCGTCCGTACTACCCTGGAGGAAAAGTTGTTGTGCCTCAGGAGATCCCTCTCAAATGTCAGACGGTTACTTGAAGCCATTGAGGCTCTGGGTGGCTCAAGCCCCACTGGCAAAGGGAGATTCTCTCCTGAGGAATCCTCCGGGGTCGGGATACTGATAGGTTCAAGAGGTCCGCGAACCATGGGTGCCTGGGCAAGTGAGGTGCTACAAGTAAGACTTCCACCCCCTTGCTCAGTATCTTCTGAATCACCCCGGAATGAGTGGAAGAGGAGGAAAGGCATACAGTTGAGCTCCTTTAAATTTAAGATAGCCCACCAACCCCCTGAGCTCTTTGATACCACGAATAGGGTGGAGTAGTAGCCCCGTTTTCTTTGGTCCTAGGGTACTGTCTCTATGGCCTGGATGTCCAGCAGATGCTGGACCGCCGTCTCAATGAGCTCCCTTCTCACCTGATTCGGGGAGACCGGGCAACAAATGAGCACTTACAACAGCGATAGCCCTCCCAGCTAGATCTGGGGAAGATTGCAGCCCTTCTGGAGAATTCAGGATGGCAAGCAGGCTGCACTGGGCGACTTTGGGCCCAATGTGCTCCTATCGGAGTTAGTGGCCTACCCAGGAGGTCTGGGATAGCCTACACTGCTCCTGGGGTGTTTTCAGGACAGCCGAGCCCCTCGTGCTTTCGGATGATCGCAAACTCGGCAGCCGCCTGAGATCGCGGCAGCACAAACGCCGCCATTTCACCCCCTTCCACTAGCCAAGCCCCTCTAGTCAAAAATCCAGGGAAATTGTTTAAATTCTCATGGGAGAGTTCAAATTTTTCCCTTGTCGACTGAACACGTCCACTCTGCAAGGACTGAGTCGAATAACTGGAGAGGAATAACTGGAGTGGCTAGAAAAATTTGTTGGCTCAGTCCATGCAGGAAGGAAGGGTCAACACACGCTTTGGACTCTCCTGCAACCGATCTGGAGACCTTCAAGCTTCACTTAAAATAGCACATTTTGTTGGGCAGTTTTTAGGGATAGTAACTGTGCCACCAGGAAAAGGTTTTATTGGGGGGGGGAGGAATTCAGCATGCCATTCAGTAAATGAGCAGGAAGGGACAAACATGAAAGGGCTCTTTTAAAACTTTTTAAAGAGAGTAAAATATAGTACATTGACACCCAAAGACCCTTAACATCCATAAAGTCATGCAGATGGAAACCTAAAATACATAACAGCTCCATAAAAGAGCAATGTTAAGACAATTAAGTATGCAACAGTATTACTGCCCATAGGATTATCAAGTCTTTTCTGTCACCTACAGGTGTCTGCATGGAACACCGCAGCATCAGCGGCATTAGACCGGATTGCGCCTAGGCGACCTCTCCGCGGCAGTGGAGGCTATCCCAGACCTCCTGGGTAGGCCACTAACTCCGATAGGAGCACATTGGGCCCAAAGTCGCCCAGTGGGTTTACCGAGGAGCTCCAGGAAATGAAACACCAAAAGAGACGTCTAGAATGCCTCTGGAGAGCCAGCAAAACCGAGTCTGATCGAACACTATTAAGAACCTACATCAAGTCTTATTTAGTGGCGATAAGGGTGGCAAAACGATCCCATTTTTCCGCTCTTATTGTGTCCGCAGATTCTCGCCCAGCCGCCTTGTTTAGGGTGACTCGCTCCCTCCTTGCCAAAGGGGGGAGCGAGGAACACTTGCAAGGTAGAGCTGAGGAATTCGCGCAGTTTCTGTCGGATAAAGTCGCTCAGATTCGGTCAAACCTGGACTCCGGCTGGGCAGAGTCCATTGAGATGACAGGGGCAAGTCTTAGTCCACTGTTGTGGGAGGAGTTTGGGCCTGTTTCTCCGGAAGACGTGGACAGAGCTGTGGGTGCGATGGGTGCCTCCACCTATTTATTGGACCCATGCCCCTCCTGGTTGGTTTCCGCCAGCAGAGAGGTGGCACGAGGCTGGATCCAGGCGGTGGTCATCGCTTCTCTGATGGAGGGATCTGTACCGCAGCTGTTAAAAGTTGCGGTGGTTAGACCCCTCCTGAAGAAGCTTTCCCTGGACCCAGCGGATTTGAAGAACTTTCATCCGGTCTCCAACTTACCTTTTTTAGGGAAAGTTGTTGAGAAGGTGGTGGCTACTCAGCTTCTGCGACTATTGGAGGAAACAGATCATCTAGACTCCTATCAGTCGGGTTTCAGGCGTGGCTTCAGTACAGAAACTGCCTTGGTCGCCCTGATGGATGACCTCTGGCGAGCCCGGGATGGGGGAAATTCCTCCATCCTGGTGCTACTTGACCTCTCAGCGGCTTTCAATACCATCGACCATGGTATTCTTCTGCGTCGTCTCGGTGAGTTGGGAGTGGGAGGCACCGTTTTGCAGTGGGTTTCCTCTTATCTCACCGATAGGACGCAGTCGGTGTTAACAGGAGGGCAGAGATCGTCCCCCAGGCCCCTGTTATGCGGGGTGCCTCAGGGTTCGGTCCTCTCGCCCATCTTGTTCAACATCTACATGAAACCGCTGGGGGAGATCATCCGGAGACATGGGGTGAGTTTCCATCAGTACGCTGACGACACCCAGCTGTACATCACCACCCCGTCTCAATTCAGTGAGGCAGCTGATGTAATGTGCCGATGCCTGGACGAAGTTAGGACCTGGATGGGGAGAAACAGACTCAGACTCAACCCCGACAAGACTGAGTGGCTTTGGATACTGCCTCCTAAGGACCAAGACAACGGTCTCTCCTTGGTTCTGGAGGGAGTGAAATTAACTCCCTCAGAACAGGTCCGCAATTTGGGGGTCCTCCTAAACCCACAGCTAAAATTAGAGCCACACCTTACAGCTGTGGCTAGGGGGGCCTATGCACAGGTTCGCCTGGTGCACCAATTGCGGCCATACTTGGAGAAGGAGGCTCTACTCACGGTCACTCACGCCCTTGTCACCTCTCGTTTGGACTACTGCAACGCGCTCTACATGGGGCTACCCTTGAAGAGTATTCGGAGACTTCAGTTGGTGCAAAATGCGGCTGCGCGTGCTGTGGTGGGTGTGCCAAGGTACACCCACGTTACACCTATACTCCGCCAGCTGCATTGGCTGCCCATCGGTCTCCGGGTACAATTCAAGGTGTTGATCATCATCTTTAAAGCCCTACATGACCTAGGACCAGGTTACCTTCAGGACCGCATTCTGCCTCACACTTTCCTTCAACCGGTTAGGGCCCTCCTCCAGGTCCCGTCAGCCAAACAATGCCAGTTGGCGGGCCCTAGGGGGGAGGGCCTTCTCTGTGGGGGGGCCCGCGCTCTGGAACCAACTTCCCCCAGAGACCCGAACCATCCCCACCCTGCTGGCCTTCCGGAAAGCCGTCAAGACATGGCTCTTCCTGCAGGCAGGGGGGAAAGACTAAATCCATCTGAATTCCCCCCTTGGTATGGCTGATTGTGAACATTTTTTAACTTTTGTATATTTTCTTAACTGTTGCTTTTAAATTATTGTTTATTATTGATGTTCTTATAAAATTGTTGTACGCCGCCCTGAGTCCCTCGGGAGTAGGGCGGCATAGAAGAACAAATAATAAATAAATAAATAAAATAAAAAGAAGCAAAATAACAGTGCAAAAGCAAATACTGTGGGAGATACATCTCTATCTAATGTATTATGGCTACAAAGTTTGTAATACAATTTTTTATACTAGACAAAGAATTTTCTTATTTTTATCAAGCACAGTGTGTATGACAAAGTTAGACAAAAACTTGGATTCTACCTTTTTAAAGCATTTACAGGAAGCTTTCCCTATATGTGATAACAATACAACATTATTACAGCAAAAGCCTGTGTAATCCACCATTCTGTTATGAATGTACATAAGGGAATTGAGTGCAATACTAGTGTCTTCCAATTTACCTTCTCCAGCAACTGACACTATACCTATTAGGCTACAAAGCACCTTCCTTCTGCAATACCTTCCGCTCTTGAAAATATACTTTAAAAATGAAGTAGGAGGTAAATGAAACGGGTGAAGAGGAATGACAAACAGCTTAAGATCTAACAGCCCACAAAAATTCATTGGCATCAATGAGCATTTTAGTCATAGTCATTAGTGCTTACATTGCTTTTAAAACTTGGGCTAACCAAAGTGTCGCTTTCTATCCTGCTTCATATATATTAGCCAAACCATGGTTTGGCTTTCACAGATGGAATTTCATGGATAGCCCTCTCTCTACTCTTACAGACATTAATAGCTTATTTCAATTCAGAGACTTTGGCAAAAGATGTTTGTTCAAAACCTGATGGGTATTTCTTGGGCACACCAAGAGAGGAGGAAAAGTATGCTAAGCTTAAAACAACCTCAACGGCCAAACTTCAGATTCATGATATCTGAGCCAGACACTGTCTTGTAACAGACAGGACACACGATTTTAAAGTTGCTGAGGTTGAGAAATATAGGACTGACTATTCTAATACGAAAAGGAAGCTCTCTCCCCACTCCCTTGGCTCTCAATCCTCAATCAAGGGAAAGAATCCAGCTTCACACTTGCTGACTGCATAGTCATTCCTGGCTAACTTACTTCTCTAGAGAGAGCTGAACTCTTCACATCAGTGTGAGGGGATGGAAAATGCCATGTTTGTTTAGTTAGGTTTTACAGTCATTCAGGCCCAGCTAAGTGGGACATTAAGTGAAATGAACACCCAGCACGTTCTGCACACTGATCTGAGTACAGGCATCCAAGATGTACCAAAATAGCATTTGTGTAAATTAAGCTACTCAGAAAGAAAAAGAACACAGAATTCCCAGTGCTTTCTGAAGCAGACCTGAATGATGTCATGTTTACTGGACATTGAAATAAAAATGTCCAAAAGATTAAAACAAAAACAAAAACAAAACAACCTCAGCCTCCAAAACTGAGTTGTCACTCCTGGCAAGACCATTCTGTGGCTTTGGTGTTTGAGGCTGCATTTTTTGAAATTTAGCTCTGGTACTGTTCAAATCCCTTTATGGCTGAACTACCAAAAGAATAGCTTGCCTACCTTAGCAAGACTATCCTCCTCTGAGAATTATCAAGTATTATAATAGATGACTGCTCTGGGTTAAATATGTACAATGGCCTAACTGCCTTTCAGATTTAACTCAGAATAGTCAGCAATAGTTATGTTGCCTGGGAAATTCTTTGATGTAAATGGAGGACATCAAGCAAAGAAAAAGCTGACATAATATCATAGGTATTGAAATACTAACTCATACAGAGATTTGCTGGCTGAATTTGCACACAAAGCTGTGCCATTGTGCATAGTGACATGGATTATGCATAGTAAATAAAACAATGGCTTAATTTTCCTTTGAACCATAAAGCAGCAGAAATCTACACTACAGATACTCAGAAATACTCCATTTTATTAACAATCCCATTTCTTACTGGGCAGAAAAAGGTTCTGCTGAAAAGCCATAATAAATATGAAGCCTTGACCAGTTCAGATGTATGCATTTCAATTTATTAAACTGAGATACAGATCTGTTCCTTCCTTCCTTGATGCATTTCTGGATTGTTTCATCATAATTTCTTTCCAGGAAAGCTTAAAATACTAAGCCATATCCATGGATTATAAATTACACTGTCTAGATTCATCCAATACCATAATCTACAAACCAAATCAAAATTGATCATGCATGGATCACCATATGATCTAGATCACCATTTCTCAATCTTGGGAAATATAAGGTGTATGGACTTTAGTTCCCAGAATTCCCCAGTCAGCATGACCACACACCTTTAAATTCCCTAGGTCCGTGATGGCGAACCTATGGCACGCATGCCAGAGGTAGCCCGCAGAGCCCTCTTTGTGGGCATGTGCGCTGTCGCCAGCTGCTCTTCTGGTTTTCGGCATGTGCATGCGTGCCGGCCAGCTGGTCTTCACATGCGCCGGAAACCCAAAGATCAGCTGGCTGATGCGCATGCAAGCTGTTTCACTGGTTAATTGTTCTATTAGGAAATTTCTCCTTAGTTCTAGGTTGCTTCTCTCTTTGATTAGAATAGAATAGAATACTTTATTGGCCAAGTGTGATTGGACACACAAGGAATTTGTCTTTGGTGCATATGCTCTCAGTGTACATAAAAGAAAAGATACATTTGTCAAGAATCATGAGGTACAACACTTAATGATTGTCATAGGGTACAATAAGCAATCAGGAAACAATCAATATTGATATAAATCGTAAGGATACAAGCAACAAGTTATAAGTGGGAGGAGATGTGTGATAGGAATAATGAGAAGACTAATAGTAATAGTAATAGTAATGCAGCCAGTGAATAGTTAGACAGTGGTGAGGGAATTATTTGTTTAGCAGAGTGATGGCGTTTGGAGAAAAAATGTTCTTGTGTCATGGTGTGCAGTGCTCTATAGCGTCGTTTTGAGGGTAGGAGTTGAAACAGTTTATTTCCAGGATGCGAGGGGTCTGTAAATATTTTCACGGCCCTCTTTTTGACTCGTGCAGTATACAGGTCCTCAATGGAAGGCAGGTTGGCAGTAATTATTTTTTCTGCAGTTCTGATTATCCCCTGAAGTCTGTGTCTGTCTTGTTGGGTTGCAGAACCGAACCAGACAGTTATAGAGGTGCATTAGTTTACATCCATTGTTTCTTGTCCTGCCTTTTGGTGCTTTGGAAAATAGGTTGACCCCCTCTTCTTTGTGGCAGCCCCTCAAATATTGGAACATTGCTATCATATCACTCCTAGTCTTTCTTTTCACTAGACTAGACATACCTAATTCCTACAACTGTTCTTCGTATGTTTTAGCCTCCAACTTCCTATTCATTTTTGTTGCTCTTATCTGCACTTTCATTAAACTAGACATACCCAGTTCCTGCAACCGTTCTTCATATGTTTTAGCCTCCAGTCCCCTAATCATTTCTGTTGCTCTTCTCTGCACTCTTTCTAGAGTCTCAACATCATTTTTAAATTGTGGCAATCAAAACTGGATGCAATATTCCAAGCATGATCTTACCAAGGCATTATAAAGCGATACTAACACTTCATGTGATCTTGATTCTAACCCTCTGTTAAGGCAGCCTGCATTGTATTAACTTTTTTGGCAGCTACAGCACACTGTTAGTTCATATTTAAGTGATTGTCCACTAAGACTCCAACATCCCTCTTGCAGTTACTGCTTTTTAGCCAGGTTTCACCAACTCTATACCTGTAAATTTGGTGTTTCTTACCTAAGTGTAAAACCCTACTTTTCTCACCACTGAATTTCATTTTGTTAAGAGCTAGTTTCAAGATCCTTCTAGATCTTGAGCTTATCTTTTAAGGTTTTTTTTATTTCTACCAGCTTGATGTCATCTGCAAATCTGATAGAGACCTTTTATATTAATGTTAAATATATGGCTACAAGAAACAGACAGCAGTCATCAACAATGTAGGGTCAGGATGAGCACCATTAAATATGGTTTAGCACATCTTTATAGTTGTTAGTTGTTGTTTGCATATTTTATTTTTATTTGTTAAATTTATTTGGCACCTATCTTGTGGTGGGGCTACTCTAGGTGACTTACAATAATGTGCCTGAGGGAACACAGAACAGCTGGATCCAATTCTAGGAAATATAATGACAGTGATAAAACCAAGAATGCACATTCATGGAGAAGTTGTTATGCCACTACTGTTAAGAGGAAAAAAGATATGGCTCAGATTTACTTACCCCATTCTCAAAACTCATTGTCTCCACTGCAAAATGCAAAGAGATAATTTTAGCACAGAGGTCCGTTGGCTGCAGTTAAGCACACACTAACACTTGCATTACCTGATGACATGTTTCTGATTCCAGTGACAATTTGTTTCAAAGCTGCAATCCACTCTGGGACTGCCTTTATTTATTTATATTTCACATTTTTGAATAGACCATGTTCCTCAGAGGACTTCTTACCTTGAAAAAAGTAGTAACAACATCATCAGCCAAGTGGATTGTAAGAACAGATGCTTACAAAATTGGAGCTGCATCATTGCCACTAAATACTTCCACCTCTTTTCCCTTGTGGCTGAACATAATTTCCAAATGTACAATGCCAACCAAACAGACTTTGCCTTTTACTGGGCATACAGCCTGAATCCCAATTCCAATATAACCAAGTTTGGCAAATGCCACAAACAACATTCCCAATATTTATATTTCTCTAAGTTAGAACTAATTGCTTTAATTGCCTTTTAATTCCAAGCTATTTACAAGGCCTAGTGCTAAAGATGACTAATAAGAAATAAAAAAATATCAAACTATTGTAAAGAAAGAAACCAATCACAAATGGCTTCTTAAAGTGGACTGCAAACACAATCATATTATCTTTCTCCTACATTTTTCTACAAGTTTAAACCAACTGTCAATGGAAAGAGGCAAATTAACCTAATTTCATTTATTCCCTTCTCCAGAATTTGGATATGAATGTTGCCAAAGAATCAGATTATTATATTTCAAGTGCAAAAATCCATTAGATGTCAACAAAGAGATGTATATTTAGTCTTTGCAGCTTAGATGTGGTAACCCTACCACAGAATCTATTAAAAATTGGCTCTTCCTGAAAGGTCCCCAAACTTTGGAGAGAGATGAGTATGGGTTGAAATATACCAAGAGTAGGCTTTTTACATTTGCTTATTATTGACCACAGCATACATTGCAAGCTTCATCACCAAGAAAATGGCACAGAAGTGTCCATGAATTCACCAGAGTTGACTCCAGCTCAAAAGAGACTTCATTTAAAGATCTAATACACAGATAAATAAGCTTATATCAAAACTACTTTCTTCTGCACAACCCCCTAAATTACTCCGAGACACTGGCTCAAAGTTTGCATGAAGAGAAACTGTATTGTGGTCTAATGTCCAAATTTCTCTGGTCAGAGTTCTACGAGTCACATAAGCTGTAGGGGCCTTAGTGGGGGACAGACTGAGTAAATCTTGGCAAGACTGAGTGGCTTTGGGTGCATGAAGCCTCAGGATCAGTGTTTTTGTCATCCTTAGTTCTGGATGGGATTGCAATATTATGTTCAGACCTAGTTTCAACCTAGGGGTTCTCCTGCAGGCAGGACTAGGACAGCTTTTGCACAGCTCTGGTTTATGCGTCAGCTGAGACCTTTCCTGAATCATGACTCCCTGTACTCAAGTATTCAAGCCCTAGTCCTTTGGACTATTGCAATGCCCTCTACACGGTGCTACCTTGAAATCTTTTCGGAAGCTTCAGCTAGTGCAAAGAGCAGACTTTGGGGCCCCTAGGATGGCCCATATTACATCTCTCCTCTACAAATTTCACTGGCTACAGGTCTGCTTCCAAGTGCAGTTCAAGATGCTAGTTATGACTTTTAAAACCCTTAATGCCATAAATCCAGGATACCTGATGAACCTGCTTGGACAAGCCCATTCTATTTGAGATCCAGAAGAAAAGCTTTCTCTCCCTCAGCACCCTCTACAGCCGTGATGACAAACCTATGGCATGCATGCCAGATGTGGCACACAGAGCCCTCTCTGTGGGCATGCACGCCATCACCCCAGCCCAGATCCAATCGCATTTCTCCATTGCGTTTCACTCAATCAATTCCAACTTCTTGCGAAAGAAAAAGATCTCGTGAAGTTGGAATTGATTGAGTGAACTTTTTCACTCACGCATTTCACAATGGGGGAGGCGGGGTCCCGTCCTCCTCCTGAAGCCCATTATGACGCGGAGCCACAATGCGACCCATGTGGCTTTCACCCCTCTGCTGCGGCTCCCTGTCAACCTGTCACGGCAGAGGGATGAAAGAGCTGTTGTCCTGTCGCATTGGTGGCAATGGGCGGAACCTTAGTGCGGGAGCGAAGCACCCCCGCACTTTCTTTTGCGCGGCAGCAGCATTCCATCTTCATCGTGGTACATTTGCTGTTGCCACCAGCAAAGATGGCTGAGAGAGAATGGTGGGGTTGGATCTTGTGGGGTGGGGGCCATCCCCCAAGCCTGGCCTTCCTCCTCCCTCATCGGCGAGGCCAAGAGAAAGAAGGAGATGGTGTGGGGAAGCGCTCCCTCCCCTGGCCGAGTACTGAGCACAAAAGCCCATCAGGGAGGATGGCTGGTCCAACAGAAGTACCCCCATTGGGACGGTGGGGAAGCCTGGCCCGGCTCTCGCAGTGGGACACTGTTCAGCACCTGCAGATGCGAGCTTCTGCCTTTGAAGTGCACCACGCCTTTGAGGAAGCCGGGCAGCGATGGCTGGGGCCATGGGGAGGGCAGCGGAGGTGTCAGGACTGCTCCCCCACCCTCCTCAGCAAGCCGGGTCTGGAGGATCGCGGAGAGTTGCGGGCCGAGTGCCAGAGGGTCAGAAGGTGTGCTCCCATGTCGCCCCAACACACGTTTCCAGCGCGCGCTCCTCTGTCCCAAAGTGGGATTGAGTGGGGGGTAGGGGGAAGGGAGAAGGGACCAGGGAGAAGGATAGGGTGGCTTCTAGGAGGAGAAGCCCAGCTGGCTTTCCTTTTGGCGTGGGGTGGGGGGAATACCCAATAAAAATCCAATTTCCCCCAATAAATGGGGACAATAAAGGCCCGGCGGTCCAGAGTCCAAAAGAAGCTGTTATTTTATGCTGAACATGCTTCAAAGAGGAGAGAACAGTAGAGGGAATTTAAAGAATACAAGATACTTGGGAGAACTTTTATTGTTGCAAGACTCAATCTGGGTCAGTCACTGGGACCAGATATTTACTCATCCAAGCTTTCGGACTCATGCTGGAGCCCATCTTCAGGGAACGTCTCTCACAGGAATATGTGCTTTAGGCTATTAGGTGAGTCGTATTTATATGATGCCTTCCTATTGGCTGATTGGTATATTGATGGTTGGTGTGTTGACACCGATCAGCTGATACGAAGGCACCTCATAAACACAAATAGCCAGAATAGCCCAAAGCACATATTGTGAGAGAAGTTTCCTGAAGATGGGCTCCAGCATAAGTCTGAAATCTCGGAAGAGTAAATCTCTGGTCCTGGTTACCAACCAAGATGTAATTTTGCAACTTTTATTGTCTTTGAAAAATCAAAACAGATATTCCACAAATATTTCTTTCTTTGACTTATTAAAGACATACACAGAGAAAGATCTTGAATTTTCATCTCGCTCTTTTGCATTTTTAATATAATTTCATGCTTCCTACATCAGTTTCTTTCACTGAGACACAGACTAAGCAAGATGGCCATCCTGATCACTTTACCAGTTTTATTTAGGCAAGCAAATGAACATTCATACCATACCATTTTAATCACAAGAGAAAAAATAAAGCTAATGCTCTGTAAGAAAAGCACCGTGCACAGCTCCCCATCACAAAAAGTATGAAAATGCATCCTTTCTGCTTTCTGGTATAATTGATGGTTCCCTTCTTGAAACAGATACTTATTAACTAATGCAGGATAACCTCAGTTCACATCGTGCAGTCCCCAAACTTTATGTAAAATATCTAAACTTGGCAGAGAAGCTGATAGCCAGCGAATTGATTCTTTTCTCTTTCTGTGTCTTGGAAATTCCCTTCTTGAAAGAGTTGGATTGTCTGCAATTGTCCCTGTGAAGTAATTATGTTTATATTTCTGATCCTGCCATGTAATATGGCAAATATTTGAAAGTGAATTAAAGCCAGGATATTTGTTGAGCAAAATCAGCCAAGAATAACCAAAAGTAGAACTGAGTCGCGACATTGTCTTTCAGGATACCTTCTTTGGTATAAAGCAGTGGTTCTCAACCTGGGGGTCGGGACCCCTTTGGGGGTCGAATGACCATTTCCCAGAGATCGCCCCGGCATCCTCAGCTCCCCCCCCCCCACTGCCACAAGCCTGGCCATATCAGCTCAACTCGCCCGAGCCCTCCGATTGGTCGGGAGAGGTGCCATTCGGTGAGAGGCGTTTGTGATGCCTGGCGGCCGAGTTTTGACAGCATCAGCTAAGGGGCGGGGCGTCACAAGATTGTGTGCTGGAGAGTACAAGGCGGTGCTTAAGACATCTGTGGCCGCCCCTGTCTCCTGCTCGCAGCGGCAGTTTCTTCCTGCTGGTGTCGAAGGGAAAGGGAGTCACGGGATGGAACGGCCAGCCAACGACCACTTAAGTTTCACAGCGCACGATGGTGGGAGGATCCTGAGCCGCCCAAGCCCCGCCTTGCAAGCCCACCCGTGACGGACGGCAACGCGATGCAGCTGCCAGTCTGCAGGAGGGAGGAGAGAAAGCAGGAGGAAGGGGTTTCTAATCGGGGGTCCCTATGACTGGCAGCCCCCCTTTTTCTTCCAACTCTACCCTCCTCCTGTTGGGCAACTTCTCCAAAGCACGCTTTTGGAGACGCGCAATGGGGAGCAAGGAATCGTGGACGGGATCGCTGCGCGGTGGTGGGGATTTGCAGCCCCCATCTCCCGGGTGGGGTATGGATCGGACTGGGGAAGGGGTGCAGAGGGGTGCAGAGAAGGCGAGGTGAGGGTGGGGTGAGGTGGCTGGCTGGCTGGTTCCCCAGACAAGGTCGGTTCTGTGGGGCAGGCTGGCTTTGCTACAAGTGTAGGCAGGACGGGCAGGATCCCCTCCCTGCTCGCTCCGCTTTCCTGGAGTGATTGAATAACCACAATGTGCTTATTTGTCCGGGTTGCCAGAGAGTTTGGCACGCACGGATCTTGCAGTACTGAGGGCTAGGAGAGGGAAGAAGAGAAAAGGGAAGGAAGGAAGGAAGGAAGGAAGGAAGGAAGGAAGGAAGGAAGGAAGGGAAGAAGAGGAAGAAGAAGAATGTTAGGTGGGAGGGTGGGAGGAAGGAAGCAAGGAAGAGAAAAAAGCGAGAGAGGGAAAGAAAGAAAAAAGAAAAAGAAAAAGAAAGAAAAGAAAGAAGGAAGGAAGAAATAAAGAAAGAGAGGAAGGTTGGGAGGAAGGAAGGAAGAGAAAAAAGCGAGAGAGAGGGGGAAAGAAATAAAAAGAAAGAAAGAAAGAAGAGGAAGGTTGGGAGGAAGAGAAAAAAGTGAGAGAGGGAAAAAAAGAAAGTAAGAAAGAAACTGTTGAAAGAAGAGCCTTGCAAATTAAAATTGTTGTCTTTGCAGGGGTTTTGGGAAGGGTGGGTGAGCAGGCCCCATGGGGGAGGAAGGAATATGGGGCTGTTTTAAGAAGAAAGAGCTTAAAAGAGGAAATTGGCTTTGGGGACCCTGGCAATGTTTTTGGACCAATCATGGGGTTTTTTGCCCCCTGTTTGCCTCCTGAAACTTTGGAGTCCTGGGAGAAAGCTACTAAACAGGGATTACTTTGCTGGAAGCTTATCTGATTTCTAGTTTTTCGACACTGCAGGCCACAATTTCTCAACCTCAATAACTTGAATATACCTGGACTTCAACTCCCAAAATTCCCTAGCCAGCTTTGCTTTGAATTCTGGGAATTGACGTCCAGGCACCTTAAAAGTTGCTGAGATTGAGAAATATTGCTGTACACTTGTTGGTTATCTAAATACAGAAGTAGACTTGTTGTGGAAGATGATATTCCTTGTGCTCTTGCAAAGACTGGCCCGAGAATTTCTGATCTGGCATAATTACATATTGTTTTTGTGATTAATCGCTATGCTTTAATTATGTTCAATTTGTAACAATGAAAATACATCCTGCATATTAGATATTTACATTACGATTCATAACAGTAGCAAAATTACAGTTATGAAATAGCAACGAAAATAATTTTATGGTGGGGGGTCACCACAACATAAGGAACTATATTAAGGGGTCGCGGCATTAGAAAGGTTGGGAACCACTGGTATAAAGGAATGCACTAGCCTTTTGAGGGAATCCAAAATGTTTTTAGCTTTTTTTAGTTCAGCTACATTCTACATTTCCAGGGTAGAGATGGACTTTTTCTTTCTTTCTTATGGAAAGAGTACCAGTTGTGGAGATATTCCTTTATCCCAGGACCCCAAAAAAACTTTAAATAACCATACATAAAACTTCCACATTTTAAAAAACACAATCTTGCACCTTTTCATGTACTGAGTGGTACTTAGGTGAAATGCTCTCAAATGGTTTCTTTATTTTCTATTATTCACTGTGATTCTCTACAGATTTCATACTCACAAGACCATCTGCTAAGAATTAAGGAACATTTCTTTAAGGAGCAGCTCTCTGTAACCATACCCCCTCCTGTCTTTACAAACGTGGAGGAGATTCTAACAC